>JAQPZY010001637.1:4967500-5465000 GCA_029931535.1 Margaritifera margaritifera
CTTGGTCAAAGGACTGGTAACTTCCAAATTCTGTTTGTCGTAATTCGATGTCACTATAACAGGATCTGTGATGCGTTGCGCAAGAGTTCTCGCCTGTTTCGAACACTATGCATGATATAAAAGCGGAGGGTATAATTCATTGAATAATACAAATGTTGCATATCAAGGGCTTCTTATCAGTAGCTTTATATTTGTAAAGCCCCACTGCAAGCAGGGCGTGTTGAAGTTGCATTCACGTGTGATAATTACGCAAGTTTGCTACAACTCTTCAAGGAATTTGTACATATTTTCAATAGCAGTTTCACGCATTTATTTCGTATGACATGTCGTGGATTTGTTTGCTAGTATTGAACATGTACATCATGATTGTATCTTGAATTTCCCATCAATATTGACACACATGTGTAAAATAATAATAAAAATACAGGGCTGTTATATGCACCAGCTTTTCTTGTTCTAGTTTAGCAAAGTTTTTGTTATTACATGTTTGGATCTAAAGGGAGGTAATACTTTTTGGAAACCTGTTGTTTGATAGTACGGATCTTCTTGCAAGTTTTCGGACGTATGCATTGCCATCTTTGGAATAAAGAGACAATCCAAAATCACGAAACAAGCACAAAGTGTTTAAACGTTGACATCCCTAAAAATTATGTTTTTACATTGTTCTGGGCTATATTTGTTCTTAGAAACAATATTTGACAGTTTTTCAACAGAGGACGTCCTCGGTTGGGAGTGTGTTCTCAGTATTTTGGTGTGAAATCTCATGAATGTCCCATGTTTGCACCAAATACAAACGCGCGCGTGAATACACACACACACACACACATTCTTGTAAACCCTACGAGACGGGGACTTAAGATTTTTACCATCAAAATGTGGACATCCATATCTCAACAAATTCATAGGGAGGAAGATCGGTTTTACTGTGCTTTAGATATAGACATGTCTTTTGCAATCGATTTGTAGTCGATTTCCAAATATAAATGTGTTTTAAATTTTTTCATCAGAATGGGGACACACAAATATACACAAAGTGGGAATTATACAATCAAATCGAGGATATTCCATAATTACGTATTATGATTCTAAATAACAAGGAGATTGATCCAAATATTGCAGTAATCTCAACTCATATCAATAGTTGCCTTCCATATTAACAAACTAAATCGTAATTTATGTTGAATGTTTGTATTACGTTTAATTTGTACATATGTAAAATTGTATATGCCCGACTTTTAAGAACTGATTCGTCAAAAGTGTGCGAAAATACAGAAAACATGTTTCTGTTAAAAGAAAATAATCAAAGATCTGCATGCCGAATGGAGAGTTAAAACAATTTTATTGACACGGATACATTTTATAACTTAAAGTGTCACGAAAGTAACATAAATTTGAAGATTTGTGTGTTCAAATTTACCTTTTAAATGGAATTAATAATACAATAATGTCTTTTCAATATGAAACACACCAAGAATATGTTCATAAAATATCTCATTTCAGCAGGAAACCCCGTGTTTTTATTTAAATTTGTTTTGTTTGTATATTTATATAAAAATATCCCCGTTTTGCAAGTTCGATATCATGGCTGTGTGTGAAAATACCCCCATTTTGTAAGTACTACATCATAGTTGTGTGTATGAAAGTGTCCACGTTCTGGAAGTACCATGTAATGGTTGTGTGTATGAAATTGTCCCCGTTTCATATGTGCCTTGCCAAGATTGGGTTATGGCACGCAAGGGGGCTCACTAACGACAGAATCAAACAACCTTTTCGTGATCGTAGCTTGAGGTCGATGCTTCCCCTAGCTCCAAGGACCTCAAGACAACGGTCGTTGTCAAATGAAGAGCTAACATCAACAAATAATAGCTAAAATCTAGCAAAACTATAAACGGAGATGTAAATAAAAGTAGCACATACCCTACGTTTATTGCAGTATGATGACAATGTCATTGTTTTGTATGCACTATGTCATGGTTGTGTATGAATTTGCCAATTTTATTTCAAGCACCATGTCATGGTTGTTCGTATGAAAATGTCCCCGTTTCGTATTTAGTTTGCCAAGATTGTACACATACACACGTCCCAGTTTTGTATGTACTAACTCATTGTGTGTCTAAAAGTGTCCACGTTTTGCATGTTCCATGGCACGGCTGAGTTTATGACAATGCCCCAATTTCGTATGTACCGCTTTAAGGGTGTGTGTATCAAAATATTATCATTCAGTATATAAGACGCTGTTGGTATGAAATTGTCCACGTGTCGTATTTATTTCGACAAGACAATCCTCATGAAAATGATCCTGTTTGGTAAGAGGAACTTTAGATGTTGTGTATGTAAAGCGCCCGAGTAAAATAAAGGTAATGCCTGTGTGCATCATCTGGAAATTAAATGCATAAGCAAAACTCTCATTTTTAGTAACAGTGACCTTGGCATTAAAATCTGAACAGACGTTGGAAAATAAATAAACAATAAATAGTTGCACTTTACGTCATATTTGTGGGTATAATGTTCCTTGATAAAGGATATCCGCACGAAACTTACCTCTTTCATCTATTT
Organism: Margaritifera margaritifera; assembly: GCA_029931535.1. Classification (NCBI taxonomy): domain Eukaryota; kingdom Metazoa; phylum Mollusca; class Bivalvia; order Unionida; family Margaritiferidae; genus Margaritifera; species Margaritifera margaritifera. The sequence continues at coordinate 4,970,057 of JAQPZY010001637.1, forward strand.
TTACACATGCAATCTGGTGCAATGGATGCCCTGCGTGTATGAAAATGTGGCACCTTCCAGTTGCCTTTTTCTTTATGTATTTTGTTTATTCGACCTAACAAAAACCCCAGTGTTTTTTTTATAGTGCATTAGGTCAAATTATTTATGTTTTCATGCAACAGCATCTTGAAAAACGATTTTACTTATTAAAAGGGTTTATATTTTCAAACCCCATTTAATTATTCGACAAAGTAAGGTAAGGCTGAAATGAAATTCTGCAAAAACAGTAGACATTGCGAAATAAATCGAGCATTAGTTTAATTATTTGTTTTTTTTCTTCATGCAAATTTTTTGGATATAATTAGTCTCTCGTCTTCTTTCAGAGTGGTATATCACTGCTTTGTGTTGTTTTAAATGTTATTTTTGATTACACGCAAAACTTATATTCAACTTATATATGGTCATTTCAAGTATGATGAATATATATATATATATATATATATATATATATATATCTTTATTTTAACAATGTCAACAAATAAAATAAGGCTTTGAGAATAGGTTATTAATGTAATCAATGTATGGATATACATATTGATTGTATTCAGAGAGTTATGATTATAAATTACCAAAATCTTTTTTTAATTATTATTATTATTATTATTATTATTATTATTAGTAGTAGTAGTAGTAGTAGTAGTAGTTGTAGTAGCAGCAGCAGCAGCAGCAGCAGCAGTAGTAGTAGTAGTAGTAGTAGTAGTAAGAGAATCGCTTTGAAAACTAGGCCGGGATAGGTAGGTGATAGTGGGGGGAGGGGGTATCACGATGAGTATATGCCAAGACATTTAAATAGGGGAATGAGAACTGTAGTGTCATTAGGCCTAATCACCTTTTAGTATACATATATAAAAGAATTACAAATTCCATGATGGTAGTGCAAATAGTATCTATGTAATACACAGTAAAAAAATGGAAATATAATATCATTATCAAGGACTCAATTACATAGGGGATAGAATAAGGGAGAAAGTTGGTATTCATAAAAGAAAGAACGAGTATGTCTGTTGAATCACGATATTATTTCTATAGACGAATAAATGGTATGTGAAGCGTCTGCTAATTAATCCTCGTTTAATGTAAAATCTAATTATGTCCCGACGAAAAGTGCCAACTGGATGAAGAAGTTAGTAAACGAATTAAGTAAAATCAGTGAATTAAGTGAAAAAACGCCGTAGACTAGTATGTATTGAGACAAATGTATTGACAGGAAGACGATTATGCCTCGGATTGTCCAAAATATGCGCAAAGGTTTATAACGTAGACTCTGTCTTTTTAACTCAAACATCATTTGTAAAAAAAAAGCATTTTAAAACACTTTTTCAAGCACATTTAGTGTGATCTCTCTCTCTCTCTCTCTCTCTCTCTCTCTCTCTCTCTCTCTCTCTCGACCAGAGATGAAAGAGAAACAATGTCTTTATTTGTGAACAAATTAAGCTACACATTCGACTGTTGGATTGATGTGTAAAATATGACACTTCATGTGCCTCTCTCCAACTGAATTTACTATTGGCTACCTACAGTCCATAACTTCGGAAAAAATAGGATGGAGATAATAAATGGAGTGTTAGATTTTTTCCGACTTTTATAGTCATTATGTTTGCATCAGGATATCATTTGTTATTTTTTTAGAATAGGGCTTGAGTTGAAAAATGGGGCGGCTGGTTTTGCTTATAAAGGACACATTTATCTTTTTTTCTAAAATTAAAAAGTGCAATACTTTTACTGGAAAAGGAGTTCGGTTGAACAACACGAACCGCCCTGAATCCGCTCATGTATTTTGTAATAGATTCACTACATTATTCGCATACTCAATGATTACATGGTGCTACAGACCAAATACTTTCTGTGTAGTTATGTAATGTAAAGTCCATCGTGAAATTCTAATATCCGATTCGCTAAAACTTATTAATTTCAATTTAATCTAATTCTTATTTTTCTTTTCAGCATCACGTGCTGACTTTAATTATTGTTACAAACATAGGATGTGGAAGGTATTGTTAACTTCAGAGAAATGCGATACAGATTAAGTAATAAGAAATTATACATAACTTTGCAACAAATATGGCATTCTTTTGCAAACGTTTTACGCAAGATCAAAATATACATGATATACATTTAAATGTGTTGTGTTGTGTTGCGTTGTGTTGTGTTAGGGCGGAGGTGTAGCATACGCTTGGTTGATGATTGCAGCAATTTTAGGAGTCATATAAACATATACTTTCCCAGTATTATGCAACGGTAGTTCCATCAACTCACACTAAGCAGGCTTGCTTCAGGTTCTGTTATCATCACCTTGTCAAATAGGTTACACAGTTCTGCTTATCTAAACATATTTCTCCATCAGCATTGTAACCAGATACATGTACAAAGGAGCATAGAAAGTCCGTGCTTGTTAACAATTTGCACGCATTCGAGAGAGAGAGAGAGAGAGAGAGAGAGAGAGAGAGAGAGGCAGGGAATTTATATTGCCGATTGTATTGTCGTCCTCATAATAATCATTACAAAATTAATTTTGATGGTAAATTGATTTTATTGCCTAATAATCATATAATAAACATAGAAGATAACAAGATCCTTAACGAGTGCCTTAAATGTTAAGGTATTTATTATCCCTTATGCTGACGATACTGATATTCTGATATTCTTGCAGATAACGACAAATATCTTCGGAAGACTCTGAATGAGTTCTGTATATACTGCAGAGAATGGAGATTAAAAGGCAATGTTGAAAAACATATTTGGTATCAGGGCAATCTAAACCTTTCTCTTTTTATTTGGAAACAAATCACTGGGGAATAGTTGATTAGTTTTTTTTATTTAGAGTTGCTTTTTAAACACAATCGTCCATTTTATTCGGTAAAAAAGAGAATCACTGTAGATACTAATAAACAAGAAATTTGCTTCTATCATTGGGTTTACAAATCAAACTCTTGAAAAATATTACCTTGCCGTTATTGTTACATTGATGTGAGGTCTGGAGTTTTAGTTATAATTATGTTATTTCTTACGAAACGTTTTATTTCTGAGAAAAAATATGCAGCTATGTATGTTGTGTGGAGAGACAAGTAGGTTCCCTACAAGCACTTTTATCAAAATTAGAGCTGATATATTTTTGGCTCAATATGTTAATGGCAAAAAGAGATACGTTTCAAAAACATTATATGTTATTATGTTACACTATGTTCCTGTTGGTTATGCAATTTTAAATGGTTTTCCTTTACCAAACACATTTTGCGCGATTTAAGACTGCATAATTAATGGTTATCTCCGTCTTTCCACTCTATTGGTATTCAGACAGATAAATGTATACAAACTTGGCAATTTACTGTTTTTGATTCATCTAAAAGTTGAGATTGTCGGATGTTTGAAATATCTGTCAATTGTGAACCATTTTCAACATTCATGCCACAAATTAGAAAATAATGTTAACAAAGTTCCGTACCACGAATCAGAGGTTTCCAAAATGAAACTGGAAAGTAGCAAAATTTGGATTTATCTGAAAGAAAATGTGAAATTATGTGCCTCACAAAATATAAGTGATGACTTTCACTATCTTTTTCAATGTAAATATTTTGCTGAAATAAGAAAATAATATATAAGTAAGAAGTATCTCAAAAATGTTAGTACATACAAATTTAGTGATTTGGAAAATAATAAAAGTCTTCATGTACATATTACAACAAGCAAATTTATAGAACTGATATTTAAATCATTTTGTTCTTATATAAACTTAGAACAATTATGTCTATTACCGTCTCATCGCATTTTGTCATGTATGTCCAAAATATTGATGAAAATATATCTTTCTACCCTTTTCTTCTCAGTACGCTATACCACTACCCTTAATAATTTGTATTTGTACTTAATCTCATATGTCTATTGTTGGACCTAATCGTGCAATAAAATTTAGTTCTGTTCTATATTTTTCTGTCATGAGTGCTCTCTTGTGACTGTATTTTAACTGTGTAACTGTTTTGAGGTTTTGAAAAGGATACTACATTAATAAGAATTCCTTGTTTAATATATGAGAGATGGAGGACAAAGAGAAAATAACACTCATCTAGAGTACATGTTCATTCTTTTATGTGTATTTTCACCAAATATATTTTTGATATTTTGATATTATGATTAATTGGACTGAATAGTAAATGTGCTTGTTTTATTTTCTCAGTATATATTCTTTCTCCAAGGCACGAAATTTTGAATTGTCAAAATGGTTTTTGTCTCTGAAAGTTCAGAATTTTATATAAATTAAAACTATAAGAAATGATCGGTTATGTTTGCCGATTGAACATCTGTGTTTTCTAAGTCCGAAACGTTTGCATGTGTAAACGACTCTGTTTAGTTTACTTCCTGTAAATGTTCACAAAATCAGTAACCGTTTCAATGATCATGCGTGTGCTACATGGGGTGTTAGCCGATGAGCATGTCCAGGCAGTTTTTCCGATTGTATTATAGATATATTCATTATGCACCTATATGCAGAAGAACAACGATCCTAAATTTGTTTTACCTAACTTGTCAGATATATTCAACAACGAATTTCTTACAAACTAAATCATGTCATAATATTTCAAAATATATTTTGTTTTGTTTTGTTTTTGATGGCTTTAACGGTACTTTTAACACCTTATTGCTATATCATGCAGTGGAAATGGGAGTTAAGTGCATTTCTCAAGGACACGCGGAAGCAGCCAACCCGGGCTGGCCTGGGTGGGTATCAAAGCCGCGATTTAATAATATACGAGTCCAACGCTTTACCAGCTGAGCTAAGGCATGTTAATATTCGAGCAATGACGAATGAATTCACAGGTATTCAGGCCGTAAACCTATACAGTTTGTCAATTAAGTATATAGAAGGAATCTTGGGAGACCCCCGCAGCTTGCTTTACTCAAATATTGTAAAGACGAGAATCTAAATCGATAAAATACTTTGCCCAGTCTCTATCTATTCAGTAAACTATTTCCCATTAGTATTGCAGTCCATAGCACGTGTTCAAATTATCAAGGTAACTGAACTCTTCCCTTGTTAAAATAAGTTGAAAGGTAAATTCAATGCTTTTTGTAAGGATATTTGCACAAATATGCAATTGATTCTATTTGGTGAGCTGTGGCCTCAGTTTGATCTGCTTTCATACCCAAAAGTAAATAAATTTCTGAATAAATCCCGGCCTCCTTGGACGTCGGAACAAAGGATTAATTATCATCCGTGGAGGAAAATGTGTTCATTGAGCTCATATCACTTGTAAATATTTTGTAAGTGAAATATAACAGATGGCGTTCTCGTCTCTTTTCAAAGAAACTTACAATCTATATCGACACTTTGAAGGGTGAACAAAATAATATATTAATTTGTTAGCCAACCCTTCAAAGGTTAATTCATCTATTCTCTAAGTTTCATACAGTGGTTTATGCCACACCTTTATATAAACAAATTACAGAGCATTTCCTACTACTAGAACGCGGTTCACACAAGTATTTTTGTATCTCATATACATTACCATATAAGTTTTGCAAATATCCTCAATATAACGGTATAATAGATCAAGGTGATTGATCTTATATACGTCAAACAGATTTAGCATATGTGATAAGAATAAAAGGACTTCAATTAAGCTATAAACAAAACAAAAAAATTCCTATTATCATCGAAAATAGGATACATGTTTTACAAGAAGGAAAACTGACTGTTTCTGTGTTGTGAAAATTAACTTTGATGTATTATGAGTGTATGATGAATTACTAATAGAGCCATAGTGATTAACAAGTCGAAGAACAAATATTTAAGTTGTGCTTAAATCTTTCAAAAACTTGTGCTATTAGACTCTGGATTTTTTTACAAAGAATAAAAACAAGTAAGGTAGAAAAAGAAAGACAGACGGGAATATGTAAAGAATATTAAAAGTACCGACCAAACAGAGTAAAGAAAGAAAGATAAAAATAAAAGAAAGACAGAAAGAAAGAAAAAAAAAAGAAAAGAAGTATTCGGCAATTTACCTTTGAGTCAGCATTAATCAAAGAAATAGTTTGCATTACATTATTTGTACTGATACATGCTTGCCCATTTAAGATACATACATTATGTGTACTGATACATGCTTGCCCATTTAAGATACATACATTATTTGTACTGATACATGCTTGCCCATTTAAGATACATACATTATTTGTACTGATACATGCTTGCCCATTTAAGATACATACATTATTTGTACTGATGCATGCTTGCCCATTTAAGATACATACATTATTTGTACTGATACATGCTTGCCCATTTAAGATACATACATTATTTGTACTGATACATGCTTGCCAATTTAAGATACATACATTATTTGTACTGATACATGCTTGCCCATTTAAGATACATACATTATTTGTACTGATACATGCTTGCCCATTTAAGATACATTGAAAAACATTGAATAAAATCATGAAAACTGTTTTATGTTTTATGTCGTGACTGGTACCTTTTACAAGATTTTACAAAAAGTAATTTTTTTCCAATTAGCTTAAGATCGAATTGTCAGATTTAACTCTAACGCTGTAAAGTGGAAGAAAGGAATGGTTACCATTATTATTTACTTGATTTCTATGTAGACAATTCATTTCTAATCTCCTTTACAACATTTATTATGATGATGATGAAGGTGGTGGTGGTGGTGGTGACGATGATGATAATGATGATGATGATGATGATGATGATGATGATGATGATGATGATTTATAGTAGTAGTAGTAGTAGTAAACTTAATGGATGCAAATATTTAAACTTCATACAATAATACCAAGATACTGTTATTGCAATTTCTTAATGAAAATTCAATGTATTGTACACGTGCTTTTAAATAAAAAACATCAATCTTTGATTTAACAAACTACATTTCAAGCGTTCAATTTTGCGGCGTATTTCTTTTCGAAACACAAATGGGTCATATTTAAATAAAAGATTAGATGTACAAGCTGAGTCTCTTGCTCATCGTAATTTTTCTGAAGAATACCTGCATAAATCTTATCAATTTATTTGAAGAAGTGATGTGTACTACATTTGCAAAACAGTCTATTCAGTTTTCATTTGTTCCCGATCTTTCTAATTTGGAGAAAATGTGTTATGAAGGGTGGGCTATTCATTTATAAATATATAATCGATCTTCATCTCTGTGTTAAAATGAAAATATATAATACATATTTGTCTATGCTTACATACCTGATCTGAATCCTGTTAGATCTTTCTGATGCCAGCTTCAGTAAGTACTTCGGTAACAAATGCGCGAGAAGGGCAGCGGGGCTGTGAATAAGAATTTTACCGCGTAAACGGGGACTCAGTTTTCCGACCGATGCACACGAAATTTTAAGTCTAGTGGGACGTGTGTATTTGTGTGTATGGTATGATGTGAAAAAATACCGACCAAATGGGAACATGCCTCAGCTACGCTTAGTTTAAGATTTTTATAACTAAGAAAGGTCGCGGTAATCCATTTTTGCCGCTATTACAAAACGGGGACGTCCCCGTTTAGAGGTGTGTCCCCACTATGTTGGTGTGTATTCTCAATGATGTCCCCGTTACACACACACACACACACACACACACACACACACACACACACACACACATATATATATATACACACACACACACACCGGGCTATCTGAAGTTCAGAAAAAGTTAAAAGCGGCCAAAGTATGACTCACACCTATCAATTGTACTGAGCGATTATTCATTGCAACTGCGTACATCCTTTTTGGTAAACAATTTCTCACATATTTAGCATTTTGTATGGTTTATCCCCAGTTTGTATCCTAAGGAGTATAGACGAATGAATTTCCCACATATTTCACATGTGAAGAGTTTGTCACCAGTGTGTACCATTATTTCCTTTTTATCCATTTTAGAGCATCCGATGAATGATGTGCATTTAATGCACCCTTGTATGGTTTGCTTCAGTATGTAGCCCATTGTGAATTGACAGATCAGAAGTCTAGATAAAAATAACGGCCCATATATATCACATTTAATTAGACTGTCAACGGTGTGTATTCTACTGTTGAACATTTCGCAGTGTCTGGCACCATTCCGTGCTACAAGCAAAAACCATGCAAGAAATGGTTCGGCCATTGTATCTTAATTTCACTTCAATACTTTGGAAATTAGTTTCTGATGCGATATAAAACTGCAAAAATGCATTGAATGAAGACATTTCAACATAATTTGTATCTTTTCACATTGCTCTTTCAAATAAACCTTTAAAATCAATCAAACTTGATATTTTTTTATTTATTTTAAATATTTTTTTTTACAACGGGATAGTTTGCCAACAATCCGTTTCTTCCATGGTCGTTTTCTCTCCTATTCAGATAATCATGTGGACTTTCAACAGATATTAGCCTTGGTTTTGGATCTAGTTGTTTACTGAATAATGTCACGTACATATAACGAGGATTCATCCTTAATGCTTCTTAAATTGAGTTCCAGTGAAGGTGGAGAACGGTGTAGAACTTTATTAAAGCAAGTGTCCTGCTTATGGAAATAATTTCTCAGCATTTATCTTGTCTATTTAATTTCTCATCTTGAATAACTAAAGACGTTTGTTGCACCGCCTTCTGCATCTCAATGTTGGTAAACCCAGTATTTCTCGTCTTTGGGAGCATGGTAGATTACATATTTCATGCACCTATTCAGTTTAGTTGCAAGTCTCTGGACATTTTCAATTTCATAAATAATGTTCTTTTAGAACGCTGACCATACTTTTCAGAATGTTGTATCACAAGACTCTAGTACCGGAATATCTATCTATCTATATCTATCTATCTATCTATCTATATATATATATATATATATATATATATATATATATATATATATATATATATATATATATATATACCCATATCTGAGACTGATCTTTCGATAATACCACGCGTCCTATTTTCTTTGCAAACGGCTTTGGACATTTTCAATTTCATAAACCTGAATGTTGATCATACACTTGCTGCATATTCTAAATGTGGTCTTATAAGACTCTTGTATCGTGGTAGGAACATCTTTTTACCCGGAAACTTGATTTTTGAATCTTGACTCTTCGATCCTTCCATTTAAAAATTTGGCAGTCTACACAGTAACCTTCCCCGAACCCCATATAAGAATTTCCTCAGCAATGTTTCGTGTGGCGTGGAATGGAAGACCTTCAATAAACCAAAATGTATTACATCCACGTTACCATCTTTGTCTACTATCTAACACCATTCCTCCATTCTTTCAATCAATTGTGTTGTACATGAATAATCGTTCCTAAATCCACACAAATTACGCGCTTGAATTATACTCTACCTACTCAAAAAGTTTGCAAAGACAAGACTGATTCCATCACTTAAAAAAAATAGTTAGGCTCAGCGGTCTGTAATTTTCTGGCTATTCATGTTTCCTTTATATAAATTGGGCAGATGTCACTTCTTTCCACGCTGTGAGTACATTTACTTCCTGTAGTGATTTAATTTAAAAACAAACAAAAACAACAACAGTAGTTTGCATATCCTATTTTCTTACTTCCTATACCACTTACTTTTAAATTAATCCCATCCGGGCTAGATGACTACATTGTGTTTTAGCCCAATATGTTCTCTGAACCTTCTCGTGCAGTCACTAATATACTGCTTAGATTTGTATGTGTCACTCTTTTCTAGTAAAGGTATTTCGGGACAGATATTCAGTAGTAAAAACATTGCAGAAAAACTTGTTGGAAACTTCAGCCTTTTCTTGGTCGGTTTTAAGCATTGAAACAACTTGCGTTTGTAAACTCTGTCAAGTTCATTGCGACTGGTCTTCCATAGTTCCTTGTCGACATTTTAAGTAACTATTATGTCCTTTTGAATGTATACTAATAATATAATATAAAAAGTAGAATTTGTTTTCAAAACATCTCTTAGCATAATCATTGTGATTTTAATATATGCTATGTAATTGTGAAATTTACCAAGATGCTTTAATGAAGAAAAAATCAAGCAGCTGACATGTCATTCACTTTTCATGATAACATTACTCTGTTAGATGGTATTATGAAGCAATTCAGAGTATTTTAGCTGAATTAAAGTTAAGTTTTTCCCAGTACTGCCAATTTACTATCTATTATTTACATATGCTAAAGACAGGAGCAACTAGCGCAGACTGGAAAAATGTGCATAACAAATTGAATTGTTCTCCAATTTGAAATCGCGCAATGGCAATCTTACACGATTTGCCACTATTGGAAGATAATACCATGTCGATCGTGACATACCGACTGATTATTATTTTGCCTTTCAAGAAAGAGTATTCACGTAACTTTTTCAGTAGATTTTATATCCATACCTATACAATAAATATTGTTTGAATATTATTTTCCTTTTTCGAAAATAATTCTGACGAACAATTATTTTCAAATTATGGAACGTAACGTTTATTGTTTTACAGTTGGTTATTTTTAAAAGTAATTTATTTTAATAGAATGGATGCAGGCCATGTTTGATTTACACTAATAAAAATGTATATGAATACCATGGAATGTTTGTGGATATACCACTTTTATAAACCTTTAATGTGTCATTTCCCGCAGGAAAATATATTTGAATGACGAACACTGCTTTCGAAAATCTCACTAAGATGTTCAAATGTCAGTATGACGTTCTGTTTAGGAGGAATAACGATAACAAGATTTTCAAGATGCATGTCATGGCAATAGCAACATTCCTTTAAATCTCTCACTACCTTCAAAAATATCTTTTAAGGCCTCAATTCCGAAACATGGCATGCGTGCATCACGCAACAACATGGTATAGCCTCTATAAGTGTGAACTATGGTTGCACGGACTATAGTAACAGTGCAGTTCTTTCCTATCGTCAAAATATTCCATTTTGGCCTAAGTTCCGAAACGTGGCATGCAGGCATCATAACAACAACTTGGAATAGCCCTCATTAGCCTGAAAGCGGGCCGACATAGCACAGGTGGTTGGTGATGAAAAAGAGCGTCACCGCCGTATCGCAACTGTTATCGCCACTGAGGCTCACACAAAGCACGATAATTTCAAGTTCCCGCGTTTGAGTTAGATACATGTCGTGGTGATTTACAAGATTTTCGGGCAATTATCCCGATCGAATACGAGTCAGGTAAAGACGCTGTGAAACTTCTTTCGAAGATGCGTCCCGGAATTATATCAACGTTACAGCGCACGGGCACTTCCGCGGTTAAGATGGAGATTGTTCTCCACGTGAATTTGATTATGCCGCATCACTGTGACAATGATGGTATGTTTAAAATCACGAACCCGTGGATTCAAAGTGGTTTTCGTTTGATCCTGAACCGCAAAGACACAGGGACCATTAATGAGGAAATCGACAAAGCTTTTGGAAGGATTACTGAGACGTTTGTAAAAATACACTAACGCAGGGTCAGAATGGACTGTGCGCAGATGCGTGGAAGTTCAGCTGCATATTTCCCCGTCAAAGCCTTTTCGCGGGTCAAATTATATTATAACGACAGCGTGTATTCCGCGGGCGAGCAGTGATGAATGTGAAAAATGATGACATTCGATGTTTTGAATGGGCGCTCTTGTCCGCGCTGCATCTCGCAAGCGATAATAAAGACCAACCTAGAAAATACAAACTATGCCTGGGTGAACTTAAGTTTGGTAACATTGAATTTCCTCTACAAGTTACCGGCAACAGTAAGTTTGAGCGGCTTAATCCTGACATCGACGTCAATATTTTGTTTGTAATAAATGTATGCAATCGATTCGACTATCCACGGTGGGAAACGCGCGATCAATATTGATTTGTTATTGATACACGGTTCAGAGTCGCGGTATCATCAAGTTTGGAAAAAAGAGATTTTCCACGAATGGTATACCGGCACAGTAAGTATGAGGATAGGAAATTTCCATGCAGACGTTGGATGCCTGTATGTAGTACCCAACAGCTGCTCGCAGACCATGACTTTGTGGAGTCAGTGAAATCAACAGCGCACTAGCATGCCAGAGCATGACAAAAACATTCTAAAATTTACAACGACAAATGAAAGCCCTGTATGTAATGTATGCGGACTTCGAATGTCTTAACATTTCAGTTAACACGCCTGAGGTTCTAACAAACACAGTCCAAGTTACAGAAAACAAATACCATGCGGCTTTCGTTATACTGTTGTTAGATACGACGGACACACTGAGCCGCCAATGTTTTACCACGGCAAGGACACGGAAGAGGTGTTCTTAAAATCGCTCGGGGTTACAGCGAAATGGATCCGACAACAGCTCTACCCGCCCGTACACATGATTATGACCAACGATGACATTCGCGAGTTTTTCAAGGCCACTCATTGCTGGATCTGTGATGGTACCTTTGGGACTGATGCCAAAGTTCGCAATCACTGTCACATCACTGGTGCGTACAGAGGAGTCACACACACAGGGCATGCAATCAACAATTGTGAATTTACCCAAGTAAAACAAAAATCCTTGCTGTGCTTCTTCACCTACGTTGGTTTATTGGCCATCTGATCATGCAAGGAGTTGCAACGGCATCAAAGTCGCCAATAAGTGTAATCACCCACAACATGGAAAAATGCATGACGTTTAGGCTGGGTCAGCTGCAGTTTATTGACTCGCTGAGGTTTCTCAATTCCAGTCAAAGTAAACTCGTGAGCAGCCTTGGCAATTATTATTTTACAATCACTCGTCAATACAGTGGAACATTTTCCTTGCATACTCGTAAAGGACTATATCCCTACGAATACACGAGTGATTGGAACAAGTTTGCTGAAACCCAATTACCACAGATCGTGGCATTCCATTCGTCGTTCCGCCAACGACTACGCACATGCAAACAATGTCTGGTCCGCATTTAGTTGTAAAAACATGGGTGACTATCATGACTGGTACCTCTGACAGGTGAGACATTTCGTGATAATGATATGCGTGAGTACAAGCTCGATCTCGCGCACTACATTTCGTCACCGCGCGTACACCGATGATCAGTTTTGAGGCGATTCTTCGTGAAATTAATGCAGCGTGTTGTTGTAAATACAACCCCGAGCGTTATTTCGATGATTATAATATCATCAACGAAAGCAGAATTTGATGTAACTTTCTCTACACCGATTACCGCGGAGGAATCCTGCACACTTCAGATTGCACTAGTATCATTGCGCGTGTATTACAATTAGCCTAATATCCGATCAAGACCGTTTGGGAGCCTTCCCATGAATAACTCGTTTGTGTTTTCGGTAGATGAACTTCCCACGGGAGCGTACGACATGACCGTCAAAGATTATAATTGTCATACGCGAACACGAGCCCATACTCAGCTCTGTCATCTTGATTAAATCTGCACCGTACGCGATTAACATCGCACGGTCGTCAATAAGAATAATTATCGGAGACATTATCGTGGACCAAGAAATCTTACTCGCAGGACCTAGAAGGTCTGGATACCGTATCGCGCCTGACATTGTCAGGATTACCTCAACGATTCAGATCAATTTAACCTGTGACGTTACATACTGTTTGGGTTCTCCCGAACAGTGGAACCGGGTCGTTTGATATCGATTACTCCTTTCTTCCAGGTCATAATGGCCGGTTAACCCATATTCGTTTTATTCTTGTGGGCCAGGACGGGCACATGTTAGACCTCCGCGGGTAGACCTTGACAATACAACTGTACATTAGAGTTCGACCTCAAATTTAAATAAAATGATAATCGTTTACAGACGCACTAAAATCGCTAAACAAGTTGCAACGCGAATCGTTGATAACATCAAAACCGTTGTTGCTGATCGGTTAAAAAATCTAGGATTGCAGGCGGTTCAATCGGATCGAGATGACGTTTGCATTTTTGCTATTGTGTTTCCTCGCTCTTTTACTTGCCCTTGTTTGGCTATGACGGGCGCCTACACATTTTCAACCATCGCGTGAATATATCACAGGTATGATCCAAATTGCACTCATTCGTTTGAGTCAGGTAACATGGTTATCTTCCACCAGCTTAAAACGCTTGCACACGATGTAATTAGTCCTGTTTTTATGTTGAAATCAGTAATCACAGAGAGAGAAACTATGGCATATAGAGGAAGAATCACTCAAGCGACACATGAACTTGACGAAGATGCTAATGAAACATAACAAAATCTAACATAATTAAATGACCCACCTTACAGTATATAATAATAGTCAAATACTTGATAGGTCGAATACTGTGATTCTGAATTTATACACTATAAATGTTGAAAAGGTATTTAAAATGACGCTTACATGTAAGGCAAGTTACACCAATAAAGTCTGAATTCTTTGTCTCTAACAGAATAGTTAGAAATAGATAAAAACATCGTTGAAAAATAATTCCCTGTGTAAGACGTCAACATGGAATCGCTCCAAACTTGAAAAGGCGCTAATGGAATTTTGAGAGGTCTCTAAAAAGAGTGTTCTTTCTAGCATGAGCAGAAGTAGTAACTTAAATATGATCGGGATTTGGCGCCAATCTCTCTGTCCTTGGGGAGATCACTCTTGTCTCACTTCCATCTAGGTGGGCAGACGACTTTTAGCATAAGTCTGGGAGGTAAGGATTTGCAAGATAGTGGTAGTACTCATAATGTATTATGATCGGGCAACGTACTTTAAGAAACATGGTTGAACAGTCGCTAGAGACCTTGCCTGACGTCAACATATTCTTGTTATCCATAAATTCCGAAAAATGGCAATCATGCATGATGCAGTATTTTCGATATAGACTGTGAAATACGGCTGAAAGGGGCAAAAATATTAACCCATTTAGACCTTTCCTAGCTTAAAAATATTATCTTGCACAGGTGATAGTAACAGTTCATTTGGATGTTTTCTACCTGCAGCATATTATTTATGGTCACACGGTGCGATATTAACTCAGGCATTTTAGTATTCAACATATTCGTTTTAGATCCAGTTTTAAAAGAGTGACGCAGATTTCATGCGACAACATGGAATTGCCTTTATTAGAATTTAAATATGGCTCCACGGGGCGATAATGCAAGTTCTTTTAGACTTTTCCTACATTCAAAATATTCTTTCCAGGCCTATATTCAAAAAAAAAAAAAAAAAATAACAAAAAAAAAAAAAAAAAAACAAAAAAAAACATGGCACGCAGATATCATGCAAAAGCTTGGTATAACCTTCATCAACGTGAAATATGGTTCCAAGGTCCTTTATACCTTTTTTTACCTTTTACCTTTAGCTTCTTTTCTTTTTGTTCAGGTGTAAACTCATAAATTGATAATAATGCAAGCTAGCATCATGCAACAACTTGAAATGGTCTCCATAATAGAAATATGGCTCCACATAGTAATGCTATCACCCCGTGCAGTTCTATTTTACATTTATGAACTTTATTCAAAGTCGTTGCATGGTGCCTGCATGCCATTTGTCACGCAACAAGTTGGAGTAAAGTTTATACATGTGAAATAGGGCGTGATGAAGACGTTTAAAAGGGTTTTCCTGTTTTAGTAATAGCAGCCAAATCTGAGAGTGGATAAGCATCATTTGTCTACATTTTAAAGGGTTTCTTGTCAGGATGCATTCTGTTCTATATAATCAAATTTTTCAAGTAGTTTTGGAGAAGTTATTTACAGCTTTTTATATCTTTACTAACTGCTGGCATATATGATTAAGGACTGGCATCTTTTGAAAGGTCTTCATGCCAAAATGTTTCTTTCATGTTTGGTGAAATTCTATTCAGCAGTTTTGGAGAAAACGTCAGTTAAAGGGCTAGCATATTTAGGTAATAGTGACTTTTCTATTTATGTAATGGTGACCATATTTGAAAGTGGATTGGCATCATTTGCACAAACTTGAAACCTCTTTCTGCCAGGATAATTTCATTTACCTTTGATCAAATGATGTGGAGCAGTTTCTGAGAAAAAGTCTGTAACAGGCTAATATTTAGTTACAGCAGCCATATTTAATTGCTGAGGGTCATTATTTGTATGCATTTTAAAGCCCTTTAGGCCAGGTTGTTTTGTGCAAACATTTGGTAAAAATTGGTCCAATGAAATTTGAGAAGTTTACAATTGCAATTGTTGACATACGCAAGTCATGTATGATGCACGATGGATGCATGACCATACTTTAAGCTTACTTGACCTTACGGATAGGTCAGCAAAAATTGGCATGCTGTTCTATACTTTGGTTACAAAAGAGACAACTTCATTTTGCCCTGCGTTAAGATTCGTGTGCCAATTTATTACTCATTTCATCTATACTACACCGCCCTATGACAAAGGTAGTTCAGTCAACTCAAACTGAGCAGGCTGATTTAGGTTCTGTTATCATCACCCTGTCAAATACATTACACTGTTCTGCTAGTCTAAATATTTTCATCCATTAGTGAGGATGGAAAACGTGTGCTTGCTAACAATTCCAGGCATTCAAAAACAGAGAGAGAGACAGTGAATTTATTATGATGACGATATTGCGTCCTTGTAATAACCTTGACAAACTTTATTACTAATGATTAATTGATTTCATTGCCCATAAATCCAAGGTCCAGTGAGAAGCTTACAAACATTGCTAATTAATTGGAGCTCATCTATGTACGGAGAACATTCACAGATATGGAAATTATAAAACTTTTAAGGGGTATAAACATTAAAAAAGACGATTTAATTTTTCTTATTTCAGAGAAAACATATAGATATTGAAAACACAGACGTTGAATCAGCAAAGATAAACGATCACTTCTTATAGTTTTAATGTATATAAAGTTCCAAGCTTTCAGAAAAAAGAAATCATTTAGAAAAGTGAACACATCTTGTCTTAATCAACGGATATTGTTGAGAAATAATACAAGCAAGTTTCCTATTGAAACGGTAATGGACATAACTATTCTGTGTTTACATGGGAACAGAATGATTTAAATATCAGTTCTATAAATTTACTTAATCTAATTTGTACACTAATATTTGTGTCATGTAGCATCTCACTACATTTTGCATTTACATCTATTAGATAGTTCTTACTTATATATTGTTTTCTTATTTCAGCGACATATTGACATTGAAAAACACTAAAATTCACCATCTATATCGTGTGAGGCACACAATTCACATTTGTTTCAGATATAGGCAAACTTAGCCACCTTTCGGTTTTAACTGGAAACCTATAGTTGATTATACGGAACTTCGTTAAAATTGGTCTGTACTTTTGTGGCATATTTGTTAAAAATGATTCCAAATTAAAAGATTTTTTAAAATATTCGATAAATTTAACTTTTAAAGAAATTAAAACACAAGAATGCCAAATGTGTATATATTTATCTTTCAGCAAATCAACAGAGGGGAATGACTGAGATAACCATAAATTATTCAGTCCTAAATTACACAAAATTTGTCCGATAAATGAAAGCCATTTACAATTGCATATACCAGTAGGAAACGTACCGGTCTCTCCGCGCAATATATATCATGGGGTCCATTTTCTTAAAAATAAAACTTTTTGTTCGAAATCAGCGGGTATCAGTGATGTAGTCATATACATATATATTGCAGTACGAAACAATATCACGACGATCCTAAAGTTGTTTCGCCTAAATTGTCAGATTTATTCAACAAAGGCTTTTCTTATCCGTCAATGTTAAGGTCACACAAAATGTTTTAGTCAAGCAAAGAACATTGAATCCAATCGCATTTTGTACTTCAGTCCATATTCGTGTTCAAATTATCAATGCAACTGAAACGATCCCTTCTAAAATAAGTTGAAAGGTAATTCAATGCTTTTTGTAAGGTTATTTGTACGGTTACGGTAATTGATCCTATTTGGTGAGCTCTCATTTAAGTCTGAATTATTTTCACAAGCAAAGGCAAATACCTTTCTGAATAAACCACGGCCTCCTCGGAGATCGGAACAAAAGACTGATTATTATCTGTGAAGGAAAATGTACTCATTAAAACTGTATATATTCTAAACCGTTTGTAAGTGAAAGAGCACAAACTATGGCCTCGTCTCTGATGACGCAAACGTACAATATATATCGACCCTTTGATGGGTGAAAAAGAAATATATTAATTTGCTAGTCAACCCTTCAAAGGTTTATGCATTTGTTCTCTGGGAAAATGTGCATCATCATTTATGCCACATGAATGTCTCGGTAGTTTCTAGCACAGTTTAATTTTTTTTCTTTCTTTCACTTGCATTTAAATATGTAATCGTGAAGATGGAAAACTGGATATATACTAAATTTTCACAGTTATACAGATTAATAAAAGGCTACATAGATAGTTTTCACCTATAAATATAACGTGCAGATCGGAGGAAAGGTTGAATTTTGAATCGGTTCCATTAAACATCATCGTTTTGGCTATTGTATAGAATATACATTATAAATTTGTGTAAATGTTGCATACTTTGCATTTTCAATATCTCTAAGTTTTCTTGAAATAAACAATGGAATCGTCTTTCTCAGTTTTTATACCCTCTCAAAACTGACACTTCATATCTGTGAATATTCTCCATACATCGACGCAACACCAAACAGAACCAAACTGACTCGGATTTTCGTTCAGAATTATAGAATGTCCTTGAGTAGAATAAATCCAGGTTATATAGTGCGTTCACAATATCTGTGTACCGGCAATGAAAAAAAAAAACAGTTCTACATCTACTCTTGAAGTTAGTAATGTCGTAGTAATGCATGTTCTGAATGGTCTCGCTGTCAGTGTATTTTATACAATTGCTCGATTTGGACATTTTTAATGAAGATCCGAAATATGATATACCTTTTTGTCGAGTTATTGACAAGATCTGAAACCCAGATTAAATTTAAATATTGTGCATAAATATCTAGAATGTACCATACACATTTATTGATAATTTTGAAAATTGAACAAGTTAAACAATATATATATATAAGCTTATACAATTTAATTATTCGAAAGTAATCCGCTGCCATGTCAGAAAAAAATACAGAAGACTGTAGTTTGCTCCACCTGTATTATAAAACTGTTTGATTTGGAGAAGAACATCACATACGCCAACTATATGACTTTAAAACCTTGTCAGAGAAAACCAACGAATTTAAATACCGTATCAGATACGGCTGCTTCATAAACATACCAGCATTAATTAATTGCAATTTCCACAAGGGTTTTATCTACAACTGTCCTTGGTTCTGTATGGCAAATCCATTTTGTAAATATTTGTTATTGTGATTGATTATTTGATTGATTGATTGATTGATTGGCTGATTTTCCTGCAGGTTGACTGTATTGAGACATTACAAGTTTCGAAATAGCACCTCGCTCTGGAGATCATACCAGTTAGCTGGATTTGAGCAGCGTTTTTGGCAGGAAACTGACCTAATCGTCAACGATTATTGTGTTGCCAAAAAAAGAGCAATGTTTTTATTGTATAATACATGTATGAATCTTCTCTCTCTCTCTCTCTCTCTCTCTCTCTCTCTCTCTCTCTCTCTCTCTCTCTCTCTCGCACACACACTTTCTCTGTTTCTTTCTCCATCTCTCTCTCTCTCAAATACGTGCAAAATTAAATGTTGAAAATAGGAGCGAAGGAAAGTTTTAAACAGGTTTCTGATCTCCAGGTCGCATTCTGCGTAAAATGTACTCAGTAAAGACTAACGCAGTTACCGTATATATGATGATCCCGTAGAACATTCTGCGCATTTGGGCTATTACTAGAAACCTATTTAAATTTGAAAGGAAAGAAAGTGTAACAATACCTAATTAACACCACTGTACTTGTAAACAGATTGGTGTTTGCTGTGTTCATATTTTGTGTCTTGCTTTCATGAGTCTTCCTTCACCATAGAACTATGGATGCAAGCTTAATGCATGATCTGTAAATCAAAGTCTTCAAATCATTATTGGAAGCAGGCAAATACGTCTGAAAGCACACTGAATTCATACATCAATTTATGATTTGCTTGCACATATTGTCGCAACTCTTGCTATTGCGATGACGAAAGACACATTCTGATGTAATGAAATGTTTCTTTTTGGGACTGATGTTTGAATTTTATCTATCTATTTATCTTTAAAGTTAGATGCAAGTAACTTCCAAATTAGGCTTGTTGAAATTCGATGTCGCTATAACAGGATTTGTGACGAGTTGCACAATCGTTCTCTCCGCTGTTATCACTAAGTATGATATACAAGGGGCGGATATAGTTCATTGAATAATACAAATGTTCCATAGCTGTACATGTGTGAAACCTCACTGCAAACAAGGCATTTTAACCTTACATTCAGGTAGGATAATTACGCAACTTTGGTATAACTCTAAAAGGAATTTGTACGTATTGTCAATAGCAGTTTCATGCACTTCATTCGTATGCTGTGTGGTTGATTTGTTTGCTGGTATTGGACAAGTACATCATGATTGTATCTTGAGTTTCCTATCACTATTAGCACACATGTATGTGATAATAATAAGCATTCCAGGGATCATTAAATGTATCAGCTTTTCTTCTAGATCAACAAAGTTATTTGTACTTGATGTTTGGATCTAAAGGGGGATAATAGTCTTTGGAAACCTGTAATTTGATAGCACAGATGTCTTTAAAAAAATTCTACCGGGCAATCGAAGACATGGTTTCGAGCGTGGGTATTGCCAGCTTTGGAGATACACTCCAAAATCACAAAACAAACATCAAGGGTGTAAAGGGGGATCATTTTAAAATCATGCTTTTACATTGTTTGGGGCTAAATTTGTTCGTAGAAGCAAGATGTGACCCTTTTTCCAATCGAGGAAGTCCTCAGGTGGAGGTGGGTCCTCAGTACATTGGTGTGGAATCTCATGAATGTCCTCTATTTGCACCAAATGTAAATGCACACACACATTCTTGTAAAACATACGAAACGGGGACATAAGATTTTTACCATGGAAATGGATACATGTGTGTGTCAATCGATTTGTAGTCGATTTCCTAAAATTAATGTATTTGAATTTTTACCACCAGAACGAGGACACAAAAATATATATAAAGTCTCGGGAATTATACAATCAAATCGGGATTTGAATCCAAATATTGTTGTAATCTCACCTTATGTACATAGCTACTTTCCGTATTAACAAACTAGGGTGAAACTTGTGTTGAATGTTTGTATTATGTTTAATTTATACATAGGTAAAACTGTATGTACCCAAATGGGAAGAAACCTATTGTCCCGAAGTGTACAAAAATATAAAAAACATTTCTGGTAAATGAAAATAATCAAAGATCTGCATGCTAGATGTTCAGTTAAAACAATTTTACTGACACGTACATTTTTTGGAACTTAAAAAGTCAACAAAATAACAATAATTGTTAAGCTTTGTGTGTTTAAATTTGCCTTTTTAATGGAATCCACTTTATTAATAAACCAGTATATGATCATGTTTATTTAACATGAAACTTACCAAGCATATGTTGATACAATGTCTCATTTCAGCAGGAAACAAGTTTCTTTGTATATTTACATGAAACTGTACCCGTGTTGTAAGTGCCATAGCATAGTAAAAAGATTTACAATATCATAGTTGTGTACATGAAAATATCCCATTTTGTAAGTTCTATATCATGGCTGTGTGTATGAAATCCCCTTTTGGCAAGTTCGATGTCATGGTTGTGTGAATAAATATGTCCCTGTTTTGTATGTACCTTGCCAAGATTGTATGTATGAAAATGTCCTAGTTTTGTATGTACTATGTGTCACGGAATTCTGTGTACTTAATGTCCATGCATTATATATGAACAAAAATGTACTCAGGTTTTGTTGCCGCGTATACCATTATCCGAGGGTGGTTTATTTTCGGCTATAGTTATTTCAAAATACTGAGTTCGGTTCATCCAATGCTGCACGAACAATGTGACTGCAGCGAGAAACCCAATTGCCTCGAGTTCTCTGACTGAACATTTTCGACACAGCCAGAGTACTTATAGAATGAATTCTCGATGTATTATCACAACACAATTTTTTTGTCGGGAAGCTGTATACTTTACGGGAGCAATCTTAGCTGTAGAGGTATGTGAAATATAAATTATATTCTTTCTTGCTATCCGTTTTATGTGATAGAATTGTTTCATAGGGTTCGTGTTTGCGAATTTATTCTAAATTTTACAGAGAGTCAGGTCTATGTTACATAACACCATGCTATCAAATAGACTATAGTCTGTTTCAAGTTAGTCCATTTTTATAACTGAACAGACAAATTGAATTCAATTATACATTGCATGCATTGAAGAACGAGTAATGTTCGAGGTTTTATAATTCAGTGAGATTATTCTTGTCGGACACAGATTCGTGTACAAACGTGGTTATTATAATAATAATCTCGTACAGCAGTTCTGATAAAACGACTTAATATGTAACGAAGCCAATTCATGTGCGCGCATGCGTAATGTATATTATTGTATTTGTCCTTCATCGTGTCTCATGTACAACACGGGTCAGTCTGTCGATGGTGACGTTGACTCAGAAGACAGTACTGGTTTACTCGCAGCGAGGGACCAAAGCTTCGTAACCAACGGGTCTGATTGGAATATAGAGGCTCTGGAGGGATCCTTCAGCAGACTGAGAGGGGCGGGCCATGCGTGGTGGCTCACTGACCATTTAATGAGACCTGTGGAACAGGAAATACATCGTGATCGTCAAGTGGACACTACGAGATACATATATTTCATTTTTTAATCAATATCATTAAATATCACTATTCGAGTGAAATCAATAATTCAATATCGCTATATGAGCAAAAATCAATAATACATACATCCTACTTGTGGATGAAACATACATTATTCATATTTTTGTACAAATTCTATACCTTGATCACCCTTGGTGATAGATTCATACATTGTTCATATTTGTGTATAAATCCTATACTTTGATCATCCATGGTGATAGATCCACATATCAATCATACTTGTTTATACATTCAAGCATTGCTTATTGTTTGATTACTCGTTGAAGTTGCATGTTCTGATTAGTTCCATTTGGGGATGATATAATTTCCTTATATCACTTGTTGAACTCGGTGTGTGTCATTCTGTTAAATCTATTATTGGACTATATGCGCACGAGTATGGTGTCAGAATCATGCATCGTTCAATGACATTATAAATAAACATCTTATTCACAAAAGTGCTTTCAGTGTCTTTGCTAAATACAATCCCAACCCGGCTTCATCCTGTTGCACTCTGTTGTGCTTGTGTATGAAGTTTTCCACGTTTTGTAAGTATCATGGTGTTTGTTTGAAAATGTCCCAGTTTCGTATATACTTGGACAAGATTTGTATGTATGAAGATGTCCTCGTTTGTAAGTACCATGCCATGCCATGGATGTATGAAAATGTCCACGCTTTGTATGCTCCATGTCAAGGCTGAGTGTATGAAAATGACCCCGCTCGTGTTAAGGCTGTGTGTTTATGAATATTATCATTTAGCATATATGTAAATATCCCAGTGTTTTTACCACGTTAAAGCTGTTTCCCGTTTGGTAGGAAGAATTTTCAATGTTGTGTACGAAAAGCCCCAGATTGGTCTTAATAGGTAATGACTGTGCATGAAACAAATGATCATTTTTTGTATGTAGCACCTTGAATTGGTGTGTACCAAAACATCTCTCAGTTTTGCATGTACCACGTTATGGTTGTGTGCATGAAAATGTCCCCACTTTGTATATATCACGGTCTTATGTATGAAATTATCCTTGTTTGTGTCCATCAAGCCAACGTTGTTTTATGAATATGACATGCTTTGTATCCAAAACCCATAGGATGAATGGATGAGAATGTCTCTGTCTGGTCTAAAAGAACATAAGTTGTGTGTATGAAAATGTTGTGAATAAGTCTGAAACAAATCAAAATTTTGTATAGAAACATTTCTCCGTTTTGTAATAAGAACAGAACTTGTGTTCAATGAGGGAGAAACCAAAGTTCTTGCTATTAAAATGTTACCATATAGTATCAACAGTTCAAGGTTGCATGTATGAAATGTCCCAAATCCACTACCCTACCCTGCACTTTAAAATAAACGATTTTTTACAACAATGTCCGCTCTCTGAATAAACAGTTCCAGAATATATTTATGAAAGTATCTACATTCAGTATTAGGAACCACACCAAAATCATGTTAGAAAAGACTCCAGCTGAGGCTGATAAAGGCAAAATAAGTGTGAAACTATTTTGGTGAGTTCGAAGTACTTAAATAATACTCTTTAGATCATAAAGCGAATACATCATTCACAAGGAGAACATAAACAGAGTTTCTTTAGCCTTCTTAATCTGGCAACAGACGAATCATTGAAAAGTTTGTAGTAACTGTTCGTTATATATTTCCATACGCTAAATATTGCACTAAAGAAAGCATTGATACACTATGTATCAATGACGAAATGAATAAATATTGTTCTCTTGAATATTTAAGATATAACTTTGTACATGGAATTTTTCAATATAATGTTTTTCCATCTGTGTCCATTTTTGTTTGTATGAATGTAAACAATAGGTTTACAAAGATAGAAATATGTTTGCTCACACCATAATCCGAATTGCTTGAAACTTATTTGCTTGAAGCACATTTATTTACACGATGTTCTGAATTTCTTGAAATATGTTTGCTTGAAACATATTTGTTCAAAGACACGTTTGTTTAATATCTGTTAAACAAGAAAAAGGAAGACAAAAGGCTGTTTTTTTGTGTTTTTTTTTTTATTTGTCTTTTTTTTTTTTTTTTTTTTTTGTCAGGGCACAACTTAGTTTGTAGACACATATTGTTAAATAAAGTGAATAAAAATAACAGTTCATATGATCCGATCTTCCTACCTTTTACAATTATTGTCCTATTTGCTGAAGTAACTCACTCATTCTTCGTTGTGCTTTAGGTGGCACATAAGGCTTCGTCGAGAGAGCGCCACTGCTGACTGTCTGCAGTCCTATGGGCAGTGGTGTTCCACGTCGGGTCACATTCCTTCATGTCCCTCTCCAAAGCCCTTCTTTTATTCTCAATTAAAGCGTAAACAGCGTAAACCCATATATGCTCTCTAACATGTGCAGGCAGATAAGGGTCTAAATTCTATGGTTGATTATTTCATAATTTCAAGTAAACAGTGTGGATTACATCTTCAAACACATCATACTATTATGTATATTGAATTTGTAATAGGCGTCCATGAGGTAAGCTGCACTTTAGTGGTCGTTAATTTGTAAATAATATATTTACTACATTTGAGTTCAAGGTCAGACTTTACATAGCATTTAGTACTTAGATTGGAATTTTCCATGGTTGATGTGAGAAAAGTCACATACGCACTGGTATTTTCCATTAGAGTTACTCATGTTCTAGAATATTCTGTCAGGTGACTTATCCTTATATTTATACAGGTTTAGTAAACAAGCTTTCATTCCTATTCTAAATTTCATATTATTAAGATCATTCTATTAAGGAATTACTTTTAGTAATCAGATGTTACAGTTGTGAAAATCAGAGCAAATTTAGAGAGAGGAATTATTTATTTGAAATATTCATTGGAATTACCAAAAGTACTCATTCTCATTCTAGATTAATACTTGACTTTGAGATTTATGTGATTCGTTCAAAGATATTCTGGATTACATCATTCAGGCATATCAAGACATTCAAGACAACTGACACATCAGAATATGCAAGACTACTTGTACATTAGGACATTCAAAGCTACTGGAATTCATTTGGAACATTCTTTGTTTAGGATTTGTGAGTAAGACACTTAGGATTTATTGGATTATTTGGACTTTAACTCACGTTATTGTAAGTGTCTTTTTGAATTTTCATTTTAATTGTCTAGAAATAAATTGCTTGTTGATTTTACCTACAGTGTTGGTTTCACTTTCTTTCTGTTACATTATTTTAAGACCTAGAGCCGTAACAATACAATATGCAATTTGGTCTGAAATTCACCGACAGAACGTACGTCTTGGCTTAAATTGAAGTCCAGAATCCATCGGTCTGATTCGCTGAAATTTAAGTCCGACTAAAAAGTTGCCCATGCTGTGTCCAGTCTCTGATGTTTGAATTTGGAAAACTCAGTTGCTACGAAAACAGAGAAAATATAAATTAGTGTATACCACTTGTGTCATTACAATGTTTGAATACAGGAAAATGAATACCATCTAGCACCAGACCATGCATGTCACAGGTTTGTCTATCATGAGATTCAGGAAACACACAATATCAAAGTCAACTAAAATGTTTTCAGTATATTTATTTTTGTGACTAATGCAAACTGAAAACGTGATCGACAAATCATTGATATAGCATTTTGTGCTCTCTCTCTCTCTCTCTCTCTCTCTCTCTCTCTCTCTCTCTCTCTCTCTCTCTGGTAGGCAGATTGTATATATAGATGCACAATGTCAAATAAAGTGAATAAAATAATAGTGCATATGATCCGATCTGCCTATATTTTGCAATGATTGTCCTATCTACTCAAATAAAGCACGCATCGATTATTTAAAAACTACAAGTAAACGGTGTGGAATTGGATAATATGGGATAAGGCCTGAAATTCGCCAGCAGAATTCAAGTCTGGACTTAAATTTAAGTTTAGAATGCAGCAATCTAATTCGCTGAAATGTAAGTCTAAATAAAAATTGACCAATCGATGTCTTAAATCTAGAATTAACTTCAAACTTGTCTTGATACAATTAAGCCATGGTTGTACACTGTTTTAAGTTCGGCACTCTGTATTAAACAAAAGGGAAATAATATGATTGACTTTTGAGAAATGTTTATTTTAGCAAATTTTGCTTAATATTTAGATTGGTATACTTAATCACTGTTAGGCGTTGATACATATACCGCTTAAAATTAGACTTGTATTTCTTGTTTAAACATTGGAACACTAGGAGGAGATGGTTATTTCTTTTATCCTCTGAACTAAGTGTTAATGACTAAAAAAAGACAGATCCCATGGTTCTGAAGGAGATCTGTAAACACCTCGTATTAGGTAACATTTCTTCTATATAAATATTTTGCCCAGACTATTTCCAGCGTCTGGTATTTTAATTTGGAGAATTCAGTCGCTACGAAAACAGAGAGAATATAAATTATTATATTGCACTTGTATCATTACAATGTTTGAATACGGAAAAATGAATATCATCGAGCACCAGACCAGGCATGTCATAGTTTGATTTACCATGAGTTTCAACAAACATAAAATATCAAAGTCCATTAAAATGGTTTCAGTTTATTTATTTTCGTAACTAATGCGACTGAAATTGAGGTGGATAGTGTTTAGGTTAGAAATACTATTTTTCCTGTTTGGTTCAGGGTTGACTTCAATCCACAGAGCAACAGTACAAGGAAAGTCACGACAGTAAGCATTATATTGAATAGTAACGTTATTCTAAAGAAAAATGATTTAAATGGACCCGGCATAAAAACTGAGAAACGTTATGTATATTAGATATGTGGTCAATGAATAAGCCGTCAGTAAATTTGATTGCTCTTATGTTGAAATATATATACAAATATAAAGGTCAGCAAGCATATAATTAACCTCATACCGATCAGACCAAAACTAAATGCATCCAACATCTTGCATCCTATCAACTTTTTTAAACCAGTCATTGCACGTTACGTCATAGTGTCAAATCCATTCTACACGATGACAATTAAAACAATATTTTGTACAGGCAAGTCTTGAATAATTGAAATAATTACGAATTAAAATAAAAACCTATTTGCGCCCATCCCAAGCAATATTGACAATACTATGAACAATAACAGAAATAAAATTTACAGGTTTGTATTGAGAAAATTATAAGGGTCAGGTATAGTCAATGTGAACAGAGAGGCATCCCAAGGGGAATACACATCAGTGATATTCATGGACATAATGCTTAAAATATATACATAGGAAATGAAAGAGTTATTTCAGGTTCATAGCCTGAATGTTTCTTTTTTCAGGCAAAACAAACACAGAAATATAATGTTGGTACAATTTAAATACAATATGTGGTCTGTAAGTATAATCAAATGTTTAATCTATTTAAAAATGTGAGAAGCTAGTTAACTATAACATCATATATTGACATGAAATTACTAGGTTCACTTTACTTTTAAACGGTCCTAAAATCTGGTAAAAAATAAATGTTCATGCATAGGCTTATCTCTATTATAAAATACTACAATACTGATAAGTCTTCAACTTGGTACCCCTATAACGCCATAGGCACGTACTGACGTCATGACGTCACATGACGAAATGGTAGTGAAACACCGAAAAAACGCAATTTTTACCAGAAATATACCCTTTGTGACACCATTTGACATTGAGTTCATTGCCCACAGAGATATTTTGTTAAGTGGTTATGAAAGCTAATTATGACATAATATGAAAGAACTAAGACGAGCCGTAAATGCGCTCCATATTAAAATTAAAGGTAATAGTTCTTTATTTCTCTTCATAAGGTCGTCCTACGATCACAAGCACAACATAAATTTCTAAATTTATAAAACAGAATTGGGGACGAAATATGACTCATTGATCACAATAGGTTACGACATATTAATAAAATCCGTGTTTTATGCTATTTTAATTCATAATCTCTCTCGACGGAGATTTAGATCAAACTTAGAAGATATATAAAACATTGAATATCAAAACAGAAAGATGACTTCAATTTCTAATTTCATTTAAAAAAACCTTGGATATATTTAAAATACTAAGGCTGCAACGTTTAAAACAATTTCTGAACGTGTCTACCATACAATAACCGAAACGATGCCGTTTAGTTGAACCGATTTAACTCAGCCTTTCCGATCTTCAGCTATATATATGGAAGTTATTGACTAATCTGTATAACTTTGAAAAAGGTATATATTCAGTTTTCCACGTTCAAAATTAACTCAGCATACACATTTAATTGCAAGTGAAAAAAGAAAGAACAATTCAACTATACTAGAAAATGCCGAGACATTCGTGTGGCATAAATGTCTATGGATATTCGTCCAGAGAACAGATGGAAGAACTTTTGAGTGTTTGACTTTTTCACCCTTCAAAGTGTCGATATATATGATAAGTTTGTGTCAAAGGAGAGGAGGACAGTGTTTGCGTTATTTCAGTTACAAAAGGTTTACAATATATCTGCGTTCAATGCGGACATTTTCCTTCACAGATAATAATCAATCTTTTCGAAAACATTGTAATATTTCACTTACAAAATGTCAACAAGACATATGCATTCAATGAGCAATTTTCATTCACAGATAATCATCAATCTTTTGCTCCGATCTCCTAGGAGGCGGTGGTTTATTCAGAAATGTATTTGCCTTTGCTTGTGAAAATAATTCAGAATTATGCGCGAGCTCACCAAACAGGATAAACTACCGTAACCGTACAAATATCCTTACAAAAAGCATTGAATAACCTTTCAAATTATTTTACCAAGGGAACAATTAAGTTGCATTGATACTTTGAACACGTACTATGAACCGCGGTACAATTGCGAAGTATTTGACAAATGCAAATAATAAAACTAATGTCTATCGATTTAGATTTTCGTGTTTACAATTTTTAATTGAAAAAGGCTACGCGGATCTCTCCCAGGTGTCCTTTTATATAATTAACTGTCAAATTATATCGGTTTATGGCCTGGATAAGATTGAAATCGATCTTCTTTGATCAAAATATTGGATTTCTTCGTGCGGCCGTAACATTGACATTACGTAGAGTACATATCTTTCTTTTCAAATATTATGACAAGAGTCAGTTTGCAAGAAGTCCTTTGTTGAATATATCTGACAATTTAGGTGAAACAACTGTAGGATCGTGGGGATATTGTGTCGTACTGCAACATATATGTATATGATCACATCACTGATCGCCACTGATTTCGTACGAAAAGTTTTATTTTGTAAGAAAACGTACCCCACTATACATGTTGTGCGGAATTACCACTGGGTTTCCTACGAGTATTTGTTTTAAAAAATTGGAGCCGTTATATTTTCGGTTAGACTTGCTACTAGACAAATGAATACACTTTCAAAAGTATCATATGACATTGTGTTCCGCTATCCTGCTGCCGGTATACGTATGTGCAATTGTTAATGGCTTTCCTTTATCGGACAAATTTTGTGTGATTCAGAACTGAATAATTTATGTTTATCTCATTCATTCCCCTCTGTTGATTTTTGTTCGTCCTTTGAGTTCGAAGATGATCATGACATTACTGAATGGTTTGGTTTATATGAGAACGTTAGTGGCCGATCAGGCCAATTTGTGCTCTGAACTGTCCGTGACACACTGAACAGGAGATGCCTCTTGGGGTTGCTTGATCAACACAGGACGTGCTGCAGTTCTGAAAATCCTGCACTGCGTCTGTAATTCCCATCAGCTCATAGTGTGTAGCTCAAGGATGGATGAGACTGCGCTAGGTGGAACGATCATGTGCGAGATCTTGCCAAGACTCTGGCTCAATGTTGAAGTGTTTCGATGATGACTTGAGGGAGTCGTTGAAATGTTTCAAGGATGACTTGAGAGAGTCTTTGAGGCGTTTCTTCTCATCTCCCTGAGTTCAATTTCCCTCCTTCAGCTCGCCGTTGAAGATCGACTTTGATAGTCGGTCGTTTAACATCCTCATAATGTGGCCTGCCCATCTCATCTGTGATTTCATCAACAGAGTGTGAATACTTGGAATGTCTGTCAGTGTGAGAACCTCAGTGTCTGGGACCATGTCCTGACATTTTATTCACATCAGTATCCTAAGGTAGCCCATGTGAAAAAAGTTCAGCTTCTTCTCATGGCGTCTGTAAACTGTCAAGGATTTACATGCATACAGCAGGGTCGGCAACACAGCGGCCTTATAGACATTCTGTCTTTTTTGTTGCAGACTGACGCCTCTGCGCTCCCACTTGTTTGCGCGTAGTCTGCCAAAGGCCACATTTCCTTTGGAAATTCTGGCGTTGGTTTCGTTATTGATGTGGACTACACATGCCGAAGTAGGTAAACTTTTCCACTGCCTGTAGAGTTTTGCCATTCACTGTGATGGTAGGTTCTACGTAAAGCGTTCCCGATGCGGGTTTGTGCACCACCTCTGTCTTTTTGATACTGATTGTGAGACCGAAATTATCACAAACTGAAAAGAAATGATCCATAATCTGTTGCATATCAGACTAAGATTTGGCATTCAGGGAACAGTCGTCAGCAAATAGAAGATCCCAGACAGTCACTTCCTGTAACTTCGTCTTTGCCCATAGTCTCCACAGATTAAAGAGCTTGCCATCAGTTCGGTATCTGATGTCGATTTCAGTGTCAGTCACGGAATACATCTGTAAGCACAGAAGAAATCATCATACTGAAGAGGGTTGGGGCCAATACATAGCCTTGCTTGACTCAATTGGTGCCTGAGAATGGTTCAGATGACTCACCGTCGAGCATGCCATCATTGGGATTGCCGAACCATTACGGTGAATTTCTCTGGGCAACACAATTTCCCAAGTCTTCCAAAGGCCCCCACGCCTGACTGTCAAAGGCTTTTGTCAGGTCGACGAATTTCCTGTACAGCAAGAGTTCTGTTTCTGGCATTTCTCCTGGAGCTGACGAGCTGCAAACATCATGTATGTGATCCCTCGTCCTTTCCTGACGCCAAACTGACTCTCATACAGGAGCCCTTGATCGTGACGCACAAGGCGATTCGGTAGAATTCTGGCGAGGATTTTTCCGGCTGTTGAGATGCCCCGATGGCTGTCGCAGGCCTGTCTGTTGCCTATCAGATTGTACAAGCGGACGATGGATGCTTCCTTGTACTCCTGGGATATAGTTCCTCGAGTCCACATTGACAGTAACAATTGATTCAGTTTCTGTGCCATGTGCGATCCTCCAGCTTTGTAGACTTCTGCTGGTATAGCATCTACTCTAGGTGTTTTGCCATTTGACAGAAGGTCATTTGCTTTCTCAGTTTCAGTCAACGTTGGAAAATCCTCAAGGGATATGTTGATTTCCACTTGACGCAAGTTATAGATGATTTTGAATTGAATTTGTTGTTGAAGTGTTCTATCAGGCTTTGTAGTATATTTTAGTTGTCAGTGGGCAGTGTGGTGCCGTCAGCACTACGTATTGTAGATGTTCCTGATGACTGTGGCCCGTAAATTGTCTTCATAGCATCATAGAAGTTCTTCATGTCATTCCTGTCTGCGTAGGACTGAATCTCGACTGCCTTATTGCTCAGCCATGAGGATTGCAACTCTCTGAGTTTGCAGTGGACAGTACTCTTGATGTTGTTAAAAGCTGCCTTCTTAGAGGATGAAGTGCTGTCTATAAGCAGGCCTTTAGAGCCGATGTTTCTCGTTCAGTAGTCTCAATTATGACAGCATCGTTCTTGTCAAACCAATTTTGATGTTTACATGTGGTAGGACCGATGGTTTTGGATGCAGCGGAGTACACATAATCTCTAAAGGATGCCCTGTTTTCCTCGACATTCTCTGATTTCGTATTATTTGTTTCTAGTTGGCTGCACAGTTCTTCAACAAACTACTGTTTCACATTCTAGTGTTTCAATTTGGAGACACTGAGGTTTTGGAGCTTTTTGTTGCCTTGTGGTCGTCTCTATGCTGAATCTAGGTCTTTGAGTCTGTGGTCAGTTCAACATTCTGCATTTCTCATGGCCTTCGACACTCAGACATCCTGCCTGTCTCTTCTCCTGACGATGAAGTAGCCAGTTAGATGCCAGTGCTTGGAGCGCGGTTGCAACTAAGACGTCTTGTTGCGGTTTGAAAGATGGAAGACTGTATTGGCGATTAGAAGATTATCTTCAGTGCATTTCTTCAGTAGGAGGAGTCCATTATTGTTGCATTGGCCAAAGCCATTTTTGCCGATGACGCCTGGCCATGTCTGGTGAGCTGTGCAAACTCTAGCACTAAAGTCACCAAGGATGATGAGCTTGTCTGCCTTCAATACTTCTGCGATAATATAGACTCCAGGTCTTCACAAACGTTGTTCTTGATTTCATCTGGGATGGTCATAGTGGGTGCATAGGTGCTGATGATAGTTGCATGTCTTTTTCCAGACAGTGGGAGTCTCATTTGCATTAGTCTGTCATTCACGCCCTTTGGGAGAGTTGTGAGCTTGCTGACAAGCTGTGATATGATGGCAAATCGAGTACCAGTTTCACGTCACGCTTCTTTACTTCGGTTACTCCAGAAGGTGTAGCCGGCTCCTATTTCGGTCGGTTGTCCTTCCGCAGCAAGGCGGATTTAACTCATGGCCGCTATCTGGATTATGAATTTGGCCTGTTCTTTACCAACTAGAACTGTTCTTCTCCGGGCTATCTCCTGATGTACTGTCCATTAGTGTGCGCACGTTCGAGGCACCGATGGTGAGTTGTGTCACATTTGTCTTCTTGTTAGATTTTCGACCGCTAAGATAGGATCCACATCAGCCGTGGTATGCTGACCATGGTTAAACTGAAGAAGACAATGTTTAGGACACCTGTTATAGCTCCTTCCTCATGCTACTGAGGTTAGAAGTGTGATAATAAGTATGGCTGTTCAGTCGCCCAGGTGGCTACCGAGTTCCACTGCTGCTTCGGTCCAGAAAAATTTACCCTATGCCCTGATGCGTCAGTCTCTAGGTCTACAGCTACAGTTCTCAATGTATCCACATATGTTGCTTTGCCGCTCACCCATCGCCAAAGGACTTGATGGTATTTGGTGGGAGGGGAAGGGATAATGTCATGACTTGCGTATGAGTAAAGTGAGAGAAAGTTGCGCGGAATCGCCCTCACTCTCTCGTCCAGCTCTGTCTGAATCCAGTGGCAGGACAATGTTGAGACATCTGGAGACGAGTTCAGATGCCGTGGATGGCCATCAGGTCCTAGTGCACCTGAACTGATACCCTGCGCTGTCCACACAGCTCTTGTCATCTGCCTTCACAACCGAAGGGATGAGCATATCTGCTCGGTCGCCTGATCCACCAGAGAGCACTTTCCAGTGGGAACCATGTGTAGCTGTCCACTCTATGTTAACAGTGACAGGTAGTGCCGTTTACTGCTATTTACGGTTGCAGGCGTTGTTTGGTTTAAAGATAAATATATACACACTTGACACTCTAGTGTTTTTAATTCCTCTAAAATCAGACTGCATTGGATATTTCGTTTTTAAAAAATCTTATAATTTTGAACAAATTTTAAAATGTATGCCACAAAAGTATAGAATAATTTTAGCACAGTTTCGTATAATGAATCATAGGTTTCCAGTGGAAAATGGAAGGTGCAAGATCTGGATATATATTGTGTGCCTCACAAGACATAGATCATGAATTTCACTATCTTTTTCAATGTCAATATATATTACTGAAATAAGAAAACAACATACAAGTAATAAGTATCTAAAAGATGTAAATACATGCAAATTTCGTGAGTTGCTAAATAACACAAATGTGAACGTACAGATTAGATTAAGTAAATATATAGAACTTATATTTAAATCATTATGTCCCCATGTAAATTCAGAATAATTGTCCATTACCGCTCCAATAGTAAATGTGCTTGTATTATTTCTCAAATATATCCGTTGTTTAAGACAAGATTTGTTGGATTTCCAAAATTATTTGTTTTCTGATTGCAACATTATATACATTAACACGGTTGTGTTTGCTGATTCAACGTCTGTATTTTCAAAAGCTCTAAGTTTGTTATGAAAAAAGAAAATTAAATAGTCTTTCTAAGTTTTTATACCCTTCAAAGTTTTGCACTTCACATATCTATCAATTGTCTCTATTCATTGATGAGCACCTGTTAATTAGTAATGTCTGTAAGCTTCTCATTGAACCTATGATTATTAGGCAATCCAATCAATGAATCATTAATAATAACTTTTTGTCATGATTATTATGAGGACGACAATACCGTCATCATTAGAAATTCTCTCTCTCTCTCTCTCTCTCTCTCTCTCTCTCTCTCTCTCTCTCTGTTGCTTAATGCCTGAAGATTATTAGCAAGCCTGCTAGATCTTCTTCATGCCAGCTGCAATAAGCAATTCAGTAGCAAAGTGCGCGATCAGACAGCGGAGCTGACAAAGAAGAATTTTACCACGTAAGCATGGACTCAGATTTTCGACTGATACATACGAAGTTTTGAGTCTAATGGGATGTATATTTTTGAGCATGGTATGATGTGAAAAAATACCGACCAAACGAGGACGTGCTCAGCTACGCCTATTTCAAAGTTTTTATCACTAAGTAAGGTCGTGGCAGTCCATTTCTGCAGCATTACAAAACGGGGACTTCCTCGTTTCAAGGTGTGTCCACGGTACGTTAGTGTGTATCTCACCGATGACCCATTTCACACCTGTTACACATACACACACGCATGCACACACACACACACACACACACACACACACACACACACACACACACACACACACACACACTGCTGATGTTCTAAAGAATGAACAATTTCCTTTAAATCAATACCAAGATATCCTAAATCTACCTCAAGTGTCACCACCAAAATGAGAGAGGAAAAAATGCTTTAAAAATAGACTGCGACTACATTCGTAGGTATGACACAGAAGTAATAATTGTGACCAGAGTTCATGTCTCTTAAGACTTTCACACCAACGGAACCTATTACCGCAATCTTCACCTTTGTACCTTTTCTCACCACAATGTATTCTTAAATCATTCTGCAGGGTCCTTATCTGACTAAACATTCTTCCACGAAATTGCGACTGTATGTTTTTTCTCCACTATGAATCTTGCACCATAAATGAGACTTGTACCATGAGTGAACACTTTACACGATTAATGAGACTTGTACCAAGAGTGAACACTTTACATGATTAATGAGACTTCTACCACGAGTGAACACTTTACACGATCAATGAGACTTGTACCATGAGTGAACACTTTACATGATTAATGAGACTTGTACCATGAGTGAAAACTTTACATGATTAATGAGACTTGTACCATGAGTGAACACTTTACACGATTAATGAGACTTCTACCAAGAGTGAACACTTTACACGATTAATGAGACTTCTACCATGAGTGAACACTTTACATGATTAATGAGACTTGTACCATGAGTGAAAACTTTACATGATTAATGAGACTTGTACCATGAGTGAACACTTTACACGATTAATGAGACTTGTGCCATGCGTGAACACTTTACATGATTAATGAGACTTGTACCAAAAATGAACACTTTACATGATTAATGAGACTTCTGCCATGAGTGAACACTTTACACGATTAATGAGACTTGTACCAAGAGTGAATACTTTACACGATTAAATGATACTTGTACCATGAGTGAACACGTTACTGCATTCTTCACGATTGTACGTGGATTTTGTTTCCCACTGTGGATTTTTAAATGTTTCTTTAGATTTCCAATCGGTTTGAAAATGTCACCACATATTTTATTGGCTAATTCCTCTTTAAGAGTCCTTATGTGGGCTTTGGTAGATCTACTTTTAGTGTATTCATTAGTCTACTTTTAGTGTATTCATTACCCCACTCTCCACATTTGTATGGCGTTTCTCCACGCTTTATTCTCAAGTTTATCTTCAAATCGCCAGCTTGGCTACACATCTTACCAAATATACTTCACCTTTGTCAATTTTCCGTCGCACTGAATCCTTGTATGCTTCTTACGACGTCCACTTTAAGGGCTATTGGTAATGCGAATATGCTTAACAGGGTGGGTGGGTGTGGTATAGCCATATATCACTTATAGTACGCAATAAGTGAAATTTTTATAAATTATCAACTTAAACAACTGTCATTTATAAGTGCAGGTACAATCTGTTTTGAGGAAAAGATATTTATAAGAGCTAAAATAGACAATTTGATATTGCATTTTACGCGCAATAGATCACGGCATTGAGATAGTATTGAGCTATTGCATTGTAATTATCGTGTTGCATCAAGACTAAGCAAGATGCAACGAGCGTTACATTGTTCATATACACTGAGCATTGCGTACAATGCATGTGGCAAACGTCATGATGCCATGTAATATGGGGGCTGCCATTTTAGTCCTCTTTCAGTCAACTCGGTCACATGACTGACAGTCATATTTTACGCATTCATGTAACCCGATGGTTATCAAACTTTTCATATTGAAAATGCAGTTGTGGACGGTACTGTTAATAGCGAAGAAAATTCCTAAACATTCTGAAATACATACTATGAAATGACCTATTTGCGTGTTTACATTTTACTTCTTTTCCCCTCTTCTTTCACCGCATGTGGTTCAGTAAATATTACTCCGATGAAGTTTGTATCTTCACGTATTATCAGTCCTTCGTTCTTAATACCCGTCTCAAGGCAATGAAAAGTACTTGACATTAGATAATTATCCTAAATAAACCTTATATGTATGCATAAATGGGATATATATTGAATTTGCTTGTAAGTATGAGAACTATTGTAGTTGTGGTATGTGTTTCCGCTACTGTGTGAGAAGGTACTTTACCTAAAGCCAGTATCTAGTTTAACTTAAGACAAAGACAAATTTTAACAAAATTTTACAAACTGATCAGGTAAGGTATATGAGCAGTTTCATGCTTTACAAGAAGAAGGTACTTAGTTCGATTCTGTTCGATGTTACAATTGTCAATTATCGTAAATTTTAAACTAAGTATAGCGCAACATGCTTATTGACGGTGAATGTGACATGTATACATTTATATATCCATGTGCTTTTCTACAGTGGTTTCTACGTCGTCTCCAATAAGCCAAGTGTAAATATAGAAAGAGATGGGAACGGAGAATATGAAAGTACTCCGGACTGTTCATTTTGGGGATCATCATAATGTTTGGGGCTGAAAATTGTGTCATTAATATTATTACCAAAATATATGTACAATTGTGCCATTGTCTTCATCATAAAATGCTGCTTATGGCTACTGCAGGAGTCCCGACCTTTTTTTAGGTATTAATGTCAAGGTTGTTCACGACTGACAAAACTCCATTTTATTTGCAAACAGTTTGTACAGAAAAACAGCTCATGTTTAATTTCTGCAAGTTTTATACACAACCCACTTCTCCTTGCCACTAAATGGATTATTCATAAGTGTTAGTTACATTTCTTTTTCACTGCATACAGATTCCATATTGCTGTACACTGCATCAAAATCTGTGGACAGGCAAGGAATTGTTTTTATTATAAGTTATTATTTCACACACTCACTGCCTAATGT
This sequence comes from Margaritifera margaritifera, assembly GCA_029931535.1. Classification (NCBI taxonomy): domain Eukaryota; kingdom Metazoa; phylum Mollusca; class Bivalvia; order Unionida; family Margaritiferidae; genus Margaritifera; species Margaritifera margaritifera. The sequence goes on from JAQPZY010001637.1 coordinate 5,008,273, forward strand.
TACAGGATACTTAACTGAAAGAAATGGGACATCACTATTACCATACTTTTTAGCTATTTCTTCACAATCAGAATACCATCCTCCACCCACCTGTACTGAATTGTGGATTACCAATGTCCATTAAATTATGTGGATAGTTCATAATTCTGTTCTCCGCAGTAAGGATATCCATTCTTTCAGTTAATGTTAAGATCGACGTCACATTTATTTAATAAGGGTCACAACAGACAATAAATGTGTTTTTATTGTTCGGAGCTCGATGTTTTAATCTGCAGTCAGGCGATAAATATGAGTCTATTCATAGAAAACAACACGGGAAGTAAACGGTAATCGATGGATGTTCTCAATGTGAGCCTTATATAACTAAGATATCAACCATTTAATTGGTGGGGTGGGGTGGAAAAAGGGGAAGGGGGCTTTTTTGTGAAACGTTTTGGCACCCAATGAGTTTGACAAAATTACTTGCTTTTATTTGTAGGAAAAAAAGGCCCTTATTATATCTTTATTTAAGTTGAAAAAAATTAATTATCGATCCCTAAGTACCCAGTGACTTTTTAAAAATATATTCTCTACATTTACTTTTAGTACTGAAGTTTCCAGTGTATCCAAATTTAAATGAATCATATTACTTGAACATATCTTCCTACACAAGCTTAAAGTTCTTGTCATAGTTTATTCAGCTTTTTTGGTGAGGCTGAACTGTAATCCAAACAGTGTGCTATGGGTTACAGACAATAGCGTAGCAAGAAATACTGCACCCCACCCCCACTTTATTATGGGTCACATCCCAATAAAAAGTTGTTTGATGGGAATTTTTGGGCCCCAATTGGGCGTGCCCCCCCCCCCCTCTCCCCCGCTTGCTTCGGCCGTTGCTACACCACTGGTCTCAGGTTCTACTTCCGGGACAGCATGAATGCCTGATAACGCACTGTACACTAAATTCAAAATACACACACAAGAATCACACTATGATCATCATAGTATAACGACTAAACAATTTCCTTTAAATCCGTAACAAGAATATCTAAATGTAACCCAAAGACCTCGACCCTAAAAAGAGACGAAAAATAAGTAGGGACTACATTCGTGGGTACTGACCTGGACGTAATAATTGTGATCTCTGTCCTATCAGGCTAACTTTTGTGTAGCCAATATTAGTCAAACTCTTATTTGAATGCCACACCTATTTCAACTGTACTAACCAGATCTGATTTATTTTCATGGCGAACTACGAGTTTTGCAACTGTCAGAAATTGTGTAGAATTGGTTTTCAGCTGGGTGCAATATTTAGACCAGATACTTTAAACCCCAAAGCTAAATTTGCAATACCTAGTTTAATTATAGGAATATTTAAAAGCAGTAAAAATTATTTCTAATAAAAATAAAATTCTTCAAAAATCGGTTTGACTGGACAAACATTTTAGATTTTAATAATGATTTAAGGTATATAATAAAATTTTCATACAAATTTGAAGAAAAAAACAACATTTAAGACAAGTGGTAGCTATGGTCTGTGTCATTTATAACATTTGGGCCCGGAGCAGTGAAGCATGATAGCTCACACTGATTTTTGAGGCCAAATGCATATACCTGTTTAAATTTGTATAGGCGCATGCACAAAATAAAGAAAACCAAGTGTGTGTGTGTGTGTGTGTGTATATATATATATATATATATATATATATATATATATATATATATATATATATATATATATATGTGTGTGTGTGTGTGTGTGTGTGTGTGTGTGTGTGTGTGTGTGTCAAATAACGCAAAATACGGCACTAATTTTGATGTGATATATTCACAACAAATACATGTATATTATATTTTAGTGACATTTCTTTTATTATAGCATTCGAAATATCTTTAATTCTACACACTAGGCAGATCAATATCTGGTCGTTGATTCGTGATATTGATTTAGTACCTGCTAGGGAAATGAAACAGACAGATTCTTCCTGTCCGTGTTGTGTCTTCTATCAGATTTACTTTTCCTTCAGGAACTTACTGTGGATTCAAATATACAAGATTTTAAAATTATTGTATGACGGTGGTTTTCTCTTCGGATCTTTTCCCGGTTTTAAATTCTAGTAACCCGCGGTTAGATCATGCTCTAAGTTTAGTTGGGAGTCCAGGGATGGAACATGCCAAGCAGATGCTTGCCCCAGTCATCTGTCGAATATATGTCGATCATCACAATCAGAGAGAGAGAGAGAGAGAGAGAGAGAGAGAGAGAGAGAGAGAGAGAGAGAGAGAGAGAGTAAATTTGGAAAATTGATTCAGGGAATAGCATTGTATGGTAGAAATTTATTCTATTTGTCGTGACTTGCTGTATATGAACAATAATAGAAGCCATCAAGCTGAGAAAAAATAAAAACATAGGGGAAAAAAAAACTTTTTCAAGCAGTGTTCCACTGAAGAATCCATTAATTACTAGTACAGTCGTCCGCATAGTTTTGAAATATTGTAGCAATTTGACCCGGAAAATAAAGCAATGTAATATTTTCAGGTATATTTAAGCTTATTATAAATTTTTGCATTTTAAAAGCAGCTTTCCTTCAGCAAATGAAAAAATTGACATTTTTGCTTCAGCGGCATAGTGTTATAAAGAAGCAGCCATTTTTAGATGTCATGTTGTCAAATATCTTTCTTAGATACGGCTTACATTTTAGATACGTATCTTAGATACGGCTTACATTTTAGATACGTATCTTAGATACGGCTTACATTTTAGATACGTATCTTAGATACGGCTTACATTTTAGATACGTATCTTAGATACGGCTTACATTTTTGATACGTATCTTAGATACGGCTTACATTTTCACTTAACAAAACCAACAACTCAATTTGTTTAAAATCGAGATCATCTACTTATAATAAGTACTACTTACTACTTATAATAGGTAGATCTGACAGGAGCCGATAACGATTTGTGTTCTGCCAAACTTTCGAATTCTGACCAATTAAGGCTAATTAGGCGCAGCCTGCCTTGCAGTTCTGGTATTTTGGATTTCAGTTTGCCATTACCTCCATTAACGTTTGTCTGTTGCATCTGTAACATTTTACAACTACCGATTGTGCTTCATCAACAACATCAAATGTTAATTATGCCATTTTTTTATAATTTAATTTCAATTACCACTAGATGTAAAATAAATGTTCTTTGAAAATTAAATGCTCCAAATCTATATATCTAAACACTGTAAAATGTTGTGTAAAAAATATTCACATATCAACTAATTTTGATTAAATTAGCGATAATTCTTTATGATTCGGGTTTTTATAGATGTGTAAAAATTGTATATAGTAAACATTTTCTTTAAGAAGAATGCATATTTGATTTAGTAATTTGCTGCTGTAGATTTTTTGAATGAAATGTAAAAGAAGTTAAAATGTTCTAATAGTTGCTTTAAAGTCTGTGATTCGCATTATTACGTTTTGTAAGGTCTTGTATGCCAGTTGGTAGCGTTTTAGATTGTATTGTTTCTCAAATTTTATTTAATATAGTGAAACTCAACCTCATGTAATTCAGTGTTGCCTTTTTTCATTTCTTCTGTGATGTCTTTCATTACCCAGCTATGATATTGTCCATATTGTGGTCACTTTATCACTTTTTATATGTTTGCGTTTTTTGCTTAACTGTGATGTTTCTAAATGCCCCTTCTTTTCTCTCAATGCATTTGTTATCAAAACAAATTAACATGCCGCACATCATTTGCCTCCTTCATTTTTTAATACATTGTTTTTCATATCTGTCACATTTTATGAACTTTGTATTTTTCACAAACCCTAAGTTTCATGATTCTTGGTATAGTTCGTATATGATTCCACTATCATTTATCTGATTCGAGCAACGCTTTCATCTAGTTCCCAACTGGTAAACAATTTATTGTACCTTTCCAGTTCACTAATACATACTTTCTACCGTTTATTCTTTAGATCTTTGAGACATTTTCAACTTTGTATACATCATCTTGTTTGCCGTATACAGATAACTCTTGTTCGTCAAACATAACCTCAATATCCTCTCCCTTCAGGTTTTCAGTATGTAAACTACTGGATTGCCTACAATTTGTTTTGTATTTCGAAATTCCAACAGTTTCACCAATGTTGTATTTAGACTTTAAAATTTTATCAGGGTTTTGCGTTTCCATATAATTCTTCCCATTTTTGTTGTAAAACTCGTTTCCTTCATTAAATTGTATCTTTTCATGCTGTCTGTCTTTTCAAATGTCTCTAAAGGCATTGTGTATGCCAATCCCCATTTTTGTTTACTTTTGAGCCCATTATATATAACTGTGAAAATGTACTTACATCCATCGTTGTATTTTGTTGTATGACTGCATATCTACTACGTTTCTCTGCCACTAATCATCCATGTGACTAAAATAAACTCTTTTTCATGGAAATCCTTTTTTTTTTTTTTTTGCTTGCTTATGTAATGTGTAGCTAGATTATTCAATTAACCATTCTTGTATTTCTGATTTTTGTATTTTATTTCTGTCCCGTTTAATTTGCTCCCACAATTGATTGACCTGACTTTCACAGACGTAGTGAACATGTCTTAAATACTGTTCTTTGTATAGAACTGAAAGTTAACCTTTGTTGATCTGCTTCTATCATACTTCGATTATTTCGATGAAACTACGGCATCTACGATGTCAGTCATATAAAATGGTATAAAAACATCCTGAAAATACTTTGTGCTTGACAAGTCATCTTTATCAAGATGCCAAGAGGACTTCCATTTACAATGGTATCTTTTATTCCCAGAAATTTGCAACATTTCTTCAGTCCTTTCAAACATATCAATTATTTCATTTTAACGTCAAATTTGGACATTCATATGACTGATTACAAAAACAGCTACTTCACATGTTAATCACCAGGTGCTGTTTAAATCGAACTTTGTTTTCCATAAATTCTATCAGTTTTTGTCGCACCAGAGTAGATTAACTTTATAAAGTTTATGAGATCATCAAGATGTACTGTAAATTTCTATTGGTATAGTTATCTACATTAGATATGTTAGGTTTTTCTTCTTCATGCTAATTACATTCCAATATTTATAAATCCATTAAAAATAAATAGATTATTTATTACATATGAAATAAGATCTGGTTTGTGCTAGATTATGTCTTAAATAAGTTTATACCCAGTATAGTAAATACACCACCAGTACATAACTGGATATAGGCGTTAGTGTACTAGTAATACAAAATGAGGAGTTAAACATGGTATTGTGATGATGGCTTCGACTTTAACAATAGTTTCTTCCATTATTCCTCTTTTTGTCCATTTTGGCTATTGAGATATATTCTATATAGGTAAATGCTACAGTTAACACAAATAGCTTTTGAAATATTATCAGTGCCAAAATACATTTGAGGTTTCCAAAGTTCAGTCAATTTGGCTCTTCTTGTCACTGCTATTCCAGTTGAAATTCAAGGGATTCCTCCAATTTCTGCAAATGAAATTAGTCTGTCTGTCTTTCCTGTGATGCGTGAACTACCATTCGGTCCAAAGAAAATAAGTATAGAGCCCCCCCCCCCCCTCCCCCAGTTATAAAACATCAAGAAATAGAAAATAGTATACATGTAATGATTATTAGTAAACAAAGATATACATTTATTAGGAAATACATTAAAAAGTTATTTCAGAATGCCTCAGATAAAGAATGAGATCTCCATAGGATGTTGATATAAACACACTCACACACACACATTTGCAAGAAAAAGCTTGCTGTAATTTGGGTAAGAGGCATATTGCATAACATTAGAAATATGGATTGATTACAAAGGAAAACCAAAAGAGTTTTAAAACCACTGCGAGAAAGATTATATTTATACAAACCTTAGAATGACAAAAGTATATTATCTAACTCAACCAGACCCACTTTCAAATAACATACCCTCTACTCTAAAATCTGTCCTCAAGCACTTTTATATGGTCCCATCTGAGATTATGTAACACAAATTCAGCAAACCGACATGGATGTATATGAAAAAATATATGCACCTTGATTACAAATTGGAAATTGGAGAAGAACTGAAAAGGAGTATATATAATACGCATTGCAAAAATGTAGCATTTTTTGACAATTAAGATAGATGACAAAGAATAAAACATGGCAATGAAGAGAAAATTTATAATTTATTGTGCAGTTATGTACATCTATTAGACCAACCATTGCGATATATATATATATATATATCTATCTATATATATATATATATATATATAGATAGATATATATATATATATATATATATATATATATATATATATATATATATATATAATATAATATAATATAATATAATATAATATAATATAATATAATATAAACAAACAAAGAGGGAATATGGAAAATTGTAGTTATAATATAAATCACAGACGATTTTTAAAATGACAAAACTATATTGCATTTAAATAAGAACAGACTTAGATAAAACACTGTGAATTCAAATGTAGTCAATACAATTATATTTACTTTTGAAAATATTGATTATATTTTTAATTACACACATTTGGGCAGGGAGTTTATTAAATAACATTACTTTAAATAATACAATCCATTACAGTATTAAAACTTTTTTTAATCATATTTCTCTAAAAAATTAAAATATATTTTAATCTGTACTACATGTACACATGTCAATGGTAATACCCTTGTCTTTATAAATGGAAATGTTTCATATTATGACCCCTTGAATTGTATTAATCACAATGGCTGAAAGAAGTATATTTTCTTTTCTGTCTCAGTCTCAGAAATGACGTGTCAGTGATGATCATTCCGACCCTCAAACTACAAAGAAACATAAAGCTAGTAACAATTCTGAGGAGGAGAATAAATCTCTCCTAATGTTGTAAGAAATCTTCAGCATCAGTTTGCTCCATGAGTAAGGAACAATCGCAGCTACAAGCTCATGACTCAAAAACAAATGACTCTTGAGTTGTCAGTGTTGACTCTTAGAATTTCCATTTTGACTCTTGGGATTTTGGTGTCAAGGGTCAGATGACTCTTCAGTTTTGAAATCTACCGAGAACCCTGTTCAAGCCAAATTTTCTATGTGCCCAATGTTACTGTTTTCTTGCTTACAATAACATCAAATTGCTGCTTTTCAGCAAGTGTTAGATTGGTGGTGTATATATAGGCCATTATAACCTAAATGTCTATTAATAGGATGAAATATATGGATTAAAATATTGCAGCCTGTGTAGATAGGAATGGAAAGGCATGGAATTAAATAAATCATCATTAAATTATGAAAATATAGAAATTATGTACTATAAATATTGAGAATCTGAATAACCAAGTGAAATAATTCAATTAAAACACCTTGTATGAAACTTCAAAGGTTTAAGTAGTTTATTAGTAGAATGGGCGATAAGTGACACAACTTAACTCTGACATTGTTGAGTTAGCTCCCTTGTTCTACTATGTTTTATTACTATAAAATCTATAGGAAGTGTGTTATATCTTAATATGTCAGATTCAAGCTACTGAGGTAATGAGGAAATGACTTTTGGAACAGTGAATGTGATTTCAAAAGACTAAAAAAATGACACAGTTTATTAAATGGTCTCACTTAACAGTTTTTGGGGTGAATTTTCATTGGACTAAGACAGATTACAGAAAAATGAGAATAGTTTCTACATTCAAGATACAAATAGAAAGTAACCGATGATTTTTGTGGAAAGCATGCTTGTCAGATTTTAATTAAGGTATTCAGCTTAATTATTTGTGCAACTGATAGCTTTTACACTGAACCAACACTACCCCAACCCCTCCTTTTCGCGTTCATTTTTGACAGTAAAGAGCTATTTTGAATATTTTCCTGTGACAAGGCAGCTCACAATCGGTATGGGTCTCATGCATGTTTAAAGTTCACTGGTATTATAACAAATTGGCATGCTTCTAATCATCCCTCAACGATTTCGATTTTGAGATATTTACCACTATAGCAGAAATACGGCGACAGACCACAATTAATTATCATATATAGTCTCTACATATGTTTGTATGTACTGAACTTTCCACTGTGTCCAAATCCTAATAAATCATATGTTGATCTAAAGTATCTTCAAAGATGAACTCATGGTGAAGTTCTTGTCATAGGTTAACCGGCATTCTTTTGAGAGGCTGGACTGTAAACAAAGCAACGTGCAGTGGGTCACAGATTTCACTTCTGGATCAGCACTAATGCCTCATTACTCACTGTGCACTGTCGTCAAAATACACACAGACAATCATACCATAATGCTCATATTCTAAAGAATAAACAATTTCCTTTAAAGCAGTACCAAGAATGCCTAAATCTAATGCATCCATCACCACCAAAATGAGAGAGGAAAAAATGCTCTAAAAATAGACTGGGACTACATTCGTGGGTACTGAACCAGAGGCAATATTATTACCTAAGTCCATAACCAAGTTGGCTGTTCATTTGCAGCCCAATTTACGCATTTGATCTCCATGCTAGTCTAACTATGACATGCAGTCACCAAACAAGCCAACCTATTTTCAAGCCTAACTCAAAGTAAATGTAAACCAAGTTGCATATTTAGTTTCTGTGTGAATTTATAAATACAAGGTTCATGCTTTTCTGGCTGATGCCCTTTTCCTTAAAATTGGGGGGGGGGGGTCAAAATATGAAATTATCCAGTGAGACCTAAGGTGGCCAGTGTCTTTAAATGCTGTATTACATTTTCTTAACAAAGAATACTCAAATGCCTTTAAAGACTTCTACCATGAATGAAATTTTTACCACAATTTTCACATTTGTGTTTCTCCATTCTCAAATAATTGTAAAGGTACTTGTCTGACGGAACAGTTTATAACATATGTCACATTTAAAAATGTTTTTCCTGCAGGATGAATCCTTGAATGATTATTCAGATTTCTACTTGAAGTGAGGTATCACTGGATAGTTTCCTTTTCTGGCACCCCCTCAGTCTGTTTTGCCACATACTTTGCATTTGTATGGTTTTTCTTTACTGTGAATACTTTAATGTCTTTTGAGGCGTGTGCTTTGAATGAACCTTTTACCGCAACTTTTAAATTTGTACGGTTTTTCCCCCACTGTGTATTATATAATGTTTATTTGGATTACATATCTAACCAAACACTTTACAACTCACTTCGGATTTGTGTGGTTTTTCTCCACTATGAACCTTTGTTTGATTAATGAGACTTGTACCATGGATTGACGTTTTACCCCATTCTTCACATTTGTATGGTTTCTCTCCACTATGTATTTCGAAGTGATTCTCTAGGTTTTCGACTGTACTGAAAATTCCACCACACACAATGATTTTTTTCTTTTCTTTTATGTGCCCTTAGGTGGACTCTGAGAAATCCACTATTAGCGCTTTCTTAATTACGACAGTCTCCATATTTGTATGGCTTCTTTCCATGTTGTCTTCTCGTTTTTCCTTCAAATCGTCAGCTTCACTACACATTTTAGCAAATACGTTAACGTTATAAATTTTTCTCTTCCATAAATCTTTGAAAGTTTTTTGCGACATCTACTTTCAAGGAATAGACAACCAGTACCAGTGTAACTGTCAATATTAAATGCTTTTGGTAATGCACAATTCAGTACAGGTGGGTGGGGGATGGTGCTCTGATTGTGAAGAAATGGCTGAATGCTATGGTAACAGTGATTTCCCTTTTCCTTCATTTAAATATCATGCAACATTTAGCAGCGAGTGTGTGCAGGAATAACTTGTAATAAAAAAAATAAAAAATAAACAAATCCATACCTATTTGTCCACAGACTTTGATGCAGTCAATATTGAATCTGTATGCGCTTAACAAGAAATGTCACTGACACTGATGAGCAGATGAATAATTCATTTTATGACAAGGTAAAGTGGTATAAAACTTGGCGAAACTGAACATAAGCTCCGTTTCTGAACATACTATTTGGAAATAAAATGCATTTTTGTCAGTTCTGAACAACGTTGACAGTAGTTCCGAAAAAGGGGTAGGGAGGCCTGTAGTGGCCATAAGCAGTATTTTGGTAATAATAATAATGACACAATTTTCAGTTCCAAACATTATGATGATCCTCTAAATGAACAGTCTGGAATATTTTCATGGTCTCTACTCATGTGTCATTCTGTACATACTGTACTCCTACCTACCAACCTACCTATCTATCTATCTATCTATCTATCTATCTATCTATCTATCTATCTATCTATCTATCTATCTATCTATCTATCTATCTATCTATCTATCTATCTATCTATCTGTCTATTGGGTTCAATCTTCTGGACAACAATTGGTAATTTTTTTTTTTATACTTAACTAATTAATGAGTCTTGAATTTAAATCTCTAACCACGTTCTGTGTATACTAGCAATGGGTTCAAGGCACAATTTACAAAATGTAAGAGTATGTTTTGATATTTTTCCTTTCTGTTTCTTTCGTGAAAGAAAGTAATCTGGAAACCCATCCCCAGAACACACTGAATATATGAGATGATTGTGACGCTACAGGACATTGACTGACAATGTAACAATTATGAAAAATTAAAGGGGCCTGGATTGTGAGGTGTAACATATTTACTATTGTATAAGAGATACAGGAAACGATATGTAAGGAACAATTAGATTAAGGATTGTTGTTAGTGAGCCATCAATTACCGTGAATACACACATTACAATGTGCAACAAACACTGTGCACTGTCTTCAATCCTAACTTGTGTGGACTTGCATCTTAAGCCACAGGATGTAATAATTTAGATGACCACTTTCAATCTATGTATACACTTAGTAAACCTGATAATACCGGGCTAAACATGTGACTAAAATGACTAAAATTGGCCATTGCAGTTTATCTGTATCTCAGCCATTTTCTGGGATATAGTGCAATTCATAATTTGGAAACTATTGCAATTGCCATCTTATTATCATATGTGCATATACTAAGCATTAAAAGAAAAATGTTGAGACTCTAACAATACTGGGCGTTGTTTCCAATGTGACTCTCCGGTATTTATCCAAATTAAATTCACTTTTAAGTGACAGGAGTCTCTGATACTAATGTATACGTAAATATTGTCAGGTCTGAATGGTATAACGGTAACACACCGACTTCACATCTTTGTGTCCATAGGTCCCATTCCAGGCTCCAGAAAGGGGACAAGTACAGTGGTGACCCATCCATGATCTGTTCATTTCTGCGGTTACCATAGTTTCTTCTCACTGAAATGACTACATTATGCCAACATCCGTGCTGTTTAAGGTACTTGCTATATGCAGCGAACGACAATTACCAAGCCCAATCAGCCTGGATCCATACAAATCATTGTTGGGCACATGTATGGGCAGCCGTCACCGCCAATATTACATTAATCAAATGACGAAGTATAAAATTAAATGATTTAATCCGACAAACGAAATGATGAATTCAGATTCCAAATGACGAGGTATTAAATGAAATGATTTAACCCAACAAATGAAATGACGAATTCAGATTCCAAATGACGTGGTATTAAATGAAATGATTTAACTCAAGAAAGGAAATGATGAATTCAGATTCCAAATGACGTGGCATTAAATGACATGATTTAACTCAAGAAATGAAATGATTAATTCAGATTCCAAATGACGTGGCATTAAATGAAATGTATGGAGAGTAAACGGTTTAACAAAGTCTGGCTGGGAACAGCAATACAATTTAAGGTCAAACTGCAAATCATTTAGCGAAAAAACCAAACATACACAGGGTGGCACTGTTATCCATGACTCATGGTGTCAGCACGCCCAAACATATAATCTACAAGCGCGTTTACAGCATTCGGCTGAGATTTTTGCAGACGACACTCGGACTGCCAAGATACATGTAATTATCGATACTAAGAGAAACCAATAGGTAAGTGTTTCTTTTCGTAAGATATAAACAACAACTATATTTTATAATCAGCATAAAGTGACGATCCACGTTATTGAATGTAAGTTTTTTTTTGTTTTTTGTTTTCCCCTTGCACTGCGCCAGCTTCCAAGGCTTCAACAAACCTAGATCTATCGCTTAAGGAGATTAAATCTTAATCTTATGTGATCAATAGTGATTACCAAGTTTACTGACTTTAAGTAGCATACACACTAGACCAACAGTTGTTTCCCGACACTTTTTTTTATATATCTAGCATTACTGGCCGCACGTACACACACATAAATTCGTCTAAGTTCTATTTGTAACAATATTTATTTTTCCACCACTGAAACCCAGTTTGCAGCGACATATTACTTTCTTCTTCTTCTTCTTTTTCTTCTTCCCTCTTGGAGAGCGAATCTAATTTTATGTAGAACTCCTGACTTTTAGTGCATTTGAAACACCCCACTCTTGTATTCAAACGTGTTGAAAATGTTGTGTGTGTGTGTGTATCGGAAGGACGCTGTTTGGCATAGATTTTGAAAGAAATGAATAAGTGAACAATAAACAGTTGCATCCTTAGGAGTGTTTTATGAAGGAAAAAAAAAGCATGGATCATGACAGGCTCGAAGAAACCCAATTTCAGCAAAGATGTATGAAAATATCAAGGAAGGTGACAGTGGTAGATTTTATTAGTTTTTTTAAAATATTTTTTAATATTTTTTAAAAGCAAAAAACAGTATCAACGGGGTAAAGACAGATATGGATACCCCCCCCCCCCCCACCATCTCTCTCTCTCTCTCCAACCGACATAAAAGGATCTAAACTTGGGCTTTTTGCTCAATGTTGGAACAATGCTAGATTTTACCCGCTATTTATTTGCAATTGTGTGCACTCAGGATATCCCCCTGGAGAATGAGAACGCTTTTGTGGATATGAATACGCATTTCTCACAATTCAAGTAGTAATTAATGCTTCAATAAAGGGTTTTCCTGACCATGGAATTGAAGAAAAACTTAAAAGCAGTATCTTCCTTCTTTCTTTCCATGAATAGATTTAGGTAGGAGGAAGGATAGATGGACGAGGATTCCATGTATTAATGTAAATAATTATGTATCAATATGTGTAAATAATTATGTATCAATATGTGTAAATAATTATGTATCAATATGTGATTTAGGTCAATCACTTCTGTCCTATGTCACCATATAGTTTGGAAAGCATATTTCTTTGAATGCGAAGATGACGTGATTACATTGTCAGGCAATTTAAACAATTTGTTTTCTCTTACATGCGAAGCATAAGCGAGGTATATGTATCACTTTTCTACTTTGATGTCATCGGCAGTGCCAACAGGAACAAAATATCGAGAAGTAGAAGAAGGTCATCTTTGTTATATTCTTGCTAAAGATGAATACACCAAATAGTGTCGTATAAAAAACAGTGACAATAGGAAAGGTTAAATCAGGTGTGAGAAATTCCCAATGATTCCATGAATATTTTGAATACTTTATTGAATTGTCAAAGTTATATTAATTCAATAGTATTGTATTATTGTACACCTTTTTTGTGCTGCACTATATATAGGAATACTTGTGTATATTTCGAAATTGTGTCAACATACTTTAGGTAGCAAAACATATTTAATTATGGTAGCAAAACATATATTTAATTCTTCATTGAATCACAGTCCAGCAGGAAGGTGTGGACAACTGTGTTTCGCAAACACAATACGGTTACATGAGAATCTATACTAAAATTTGTGAAATTTGATATCTTCATCTTGTTGACCCCAGAGGGGCGTAGTCATCTTAACTCCATTATTTCACTCTAAAATTTCACTACACAACTCAACTCGAACACCCTAATATTGGTTTTAAAAGATGCCTCCGAAATGTTAGACTTCTAGAACATTATAAAGATTCATATTCGACATTAGGCGTGCTGACGGATCTCCAAATATCCACGTAAATACCCTTCACCCAATGTTATGTACCTCTAATGGGCCAAAAGAATCCACAATTTCGAACGTTCATAAAAACCATTTACTTAAGAATGAAAAAACTTATTTCTCATGGATTGGAATTCATACGAAAAAGGTTGACCTAGTCACTGCTGAATGAAAGAATAAACTTTGGAAAAAAATTTACGTTTGAATTTTTCAGTCCTTTTCGCCAATTGCCAAATGTTTTATTTTAGAGGCATATGTGAGCATTAATTAATGTGACACTTATTTTTCCAATCTCTAGAATTGTGTTTCCAAGGCTATGATTTTAAGTTTACTAAATCATATTGTGTCCTTTTAATTTATGTTTTTCATTCTTATATCGACTCAAGTCTCCTTCTCTCTCTCTCTCTCTCTCTCTCTCTCTCTCACACACACACACACACACACACACACAGAGACACACAAATACTATATAAAGTAGGTTATTTTTTGTGTGAAAATTAGTCAGGGCCATGGAGGGGTCGTCTTTGAGGTTATGCATATGTGCACAAAGGGTTAGGAGAAGATTTACATCAGTCTGACTCATGCTTTAAGTACTGTAACCAAACTTTATGGAAATTATTCATTAACATTGCTAAAAAGGTCTCCTGGTAGCAGAAAAGGTCATACTTTATGAAAAGAAGTTAATAAGAATTCTTAAGTCAGATTGGCCGCGAGCCTTGACCTCAGTAATAAATGTTAAAATCCCCATGACCCTCATCTAGAAAGCAGAGGTCCCCGTAATCAATTATCTAAGTGAAAAACCGCTTTCGTTCTATTTTGCAACTTTCATGATACAGAGAAAACAATTCTAACATTACAAGTTGAACTTTATCTTCTTCTTTTTTTTTTTTTTAAATGTAGGTGTGTCAGACATTGAAAAAGTTTGGTTTGTTTCCCTTATTGTGGTTATGTGTGAAGTATGTTACATGCCCTGTGTCAAATAGGGAAATTACATCAAGGGAATTTCCCCAACTCTAAGAAAGGAAACAAGGTGTGTCTCAAGGAATCTCCTCATTCTTATTAAATGAAAGCATGATACTGAAATATTTACATAAATACATGGAATCCCCTTCAATCTATCCTTCTTCCCACCTAAATATACTCATGGAAATAAGGAATGAATGATACAGAAATGTTTACATAAAATACGGGGAATCCCATGTAAACTAAATTGAATGCCGCGTGCTATGACGTCCCAATAAAAAGCGCCACCTATTGGAAGCGATGTGAACTACCTCCCCTTTTTTTCGTATCAGTCTGCTATTGATCCATAATTTTGTTTGGAAGTTTTGTAATAACAAGTGAAGTGTAGATTTCTTAATAATTAGAAATTAACAAACTTGGGTACAACTATTTAAGTATTACATTTTAGAACAATTAATATTTTGTGTAAGATCAATAAAGGCGCCTACACGGCCAAGTTGGCGTACAGTATACTTTAGTGTGAACTTTAAGGAAATATTTAAACTCTGATAAAATCTATCACTGTCACCCTTCCTTGATATTTCCATGTATCCTCTGCTGAAATTGGGTTTATTCAAGCCTTTTGTGATTAGTGCTTTGTTTCTTCATAAAAGTCATAATTATGTAATATTACAGAAGTAAGGATGCAACTGTGTATTTGTTCACTTATTCATTTCTTTACAAATCGGTACTAAACAAAGTTCTCGCACACAATTGTTAAACACGCTTGAAAAGGAAGGTGGTGTTTTTCAACTGCACTAATAGTTGTGAGTCATGGATTCTACATGAACATATACTCATTCTACCAGGAAACCCCTCCCCCCCTTCAGGATTTAATCTCCTTAATCGATAGATCTAGGTTTATTGAAGCCATGGAAGCTGACGCAGTGCGAGAAAAAAAAAAAAAAAAAAAAAAAAACGCACATTCTGTAATGTGGATCAAGTCACTTTCTGCTGATTGGAAAATATAGTTCTTGTTTTTATCTTACGAAAAGAAAGAACTTACCTTATAGATATCTCCTGGTATTGACAATTAGACGTACTGGATCTTGGCTGTCCGAGTGCCGTCTGCAAAAAAAAAATTAAAAAATAATCTCGACGGGCGTCCTGGCACCGTGTCTCATGGATGACAGCGCCACACTGTGTATGTTCGAGTTTTCGCTAAATGAATTGCAGTTTGACCTTAAATTGTAGTTCTAGTCCCAGCCAGACTTTGTTTAACCGTTTACTTTCCATACACTTTGTGCCACTTTACGTTCTTTACATGATTTAGGCCCATTTACACTTCCACAAGCAGGAC
The DNA here is from genome assembly GCA_029931535.1 of Margaritifera margaritifera. Lineage (NCBI taxonomy): Eukaryota > Metazoa > Mollusca > Bivalvia > Unionida > Margaritiferidae > Margaritifera > Margaritifera margaritifera. The sequence continues at coordinate 5,024,420 of JAQPZY010001637.1, forward strand.
TATGCTAACAAACATGAAGATAATAGAGAAAATCGATTAGACTGCACAGACCAGCAGAAAATAAAATTGAAAACATCAGCATGAGAAACGTAAATATTGGAAGTGCGGTATGCGAAGTCTAAGGGACCGACCATTTAAATTGCTGGAATGAAGGGGTAGGGGCCTGGAATTTTCTTTTTGTTTTTTTGTTTAAATTCTGGCTCTCAATTAACTTGAAAAAAATTCTTGCTCTATTTTAAAGGAAAACAAAACGCCTCCCCCCCCCAAAAAAAAAAAAAAAACAAACTCTTGCATCCAATATATTAGTTAGACATGTTTTATATCTTAAGGTAGAAAAAAAATCCCTGCTTTAAATAAAAACCCAGACGTCAGACACCCTCTCCCCTCACCCCCCCCCCCCCCAAAAAAAAAAAAAAAAAAAATTAAATGATCGCTTCCTAATGTATTTAGACTATGGTATCTGGAAGATAGAACGACCAAGACACAGACATCAGCACAGAGAGAATTGCCGGCCGTCGAGGACTATTGGTAATGCGAACAGGCTTCTTAGGGTGTGTGTGTGTGGTATTACCAAATATGACGTATTGCACGTAACAAGTGGAAAATCTGGTTAATATGTTACAAAATTACTCTAACCAATAATTATTTCGCTGGTCACGGCGTGCCCATTCAAGCCTTGGAAATTACACACACACACACACACATATATATATATATATATATATATATATATATATATATATATATATATATATATATATATATATATATATATATATATATATCAGTATATGCTCAGTTAACTCATAGAAGACACTAGAAAGTGAATACATATTACTATGCGATCAATCTAAATTCCCATGTGGCAGATACATTCACCTCTTATTTAAGTCAAATATATTTCTGAAAATACTGCCTATTTTCATCTGTGCCCATAGAGTCAAAATATATTAATGCTATAATAATAGTATTATTCTTCTGTTCAACCACGTGAATTGTCGTTCGTAGACCCAAAATATTGACATGTAATCTGTATCTGGTTTCACACATGCGCAATACTGAATATAATAGTACACTTTAGGCTGAGTTTTCTTCTAAAGAAAGATGAAAAATATTTCAGATTGTAAAAGCTATTCAAATTCAATGGATAGTAATGCATCCGTATGAGCTCAATTTCACACTCAACGATTTTCTTTAATGCATTTTCTTCTTTGATTTTATCTCGGTTGAAAAATGTTCCAACTAGAAGTTTTGTTACAAGTGCAAAAAATGTAAAGTATTGTATATTCCGTGTGCCTTCGTGAGCAAAACTCGTAAAAATATGAATACCAGTATATTAAGAAGTATGATTCTCCGACTCACCTGTAATATGAAAATCTTCAAATTCTTCATATTTACAATCGCCTCAAATTAATCATACTGAAGGTAAACATAGGTGTGTGTGTGTGTGTGTGTGAGAGAGAGAGAGAGAGAGAGAGAGAGAGAGAGAGAGAGAGAGAGAGAGAGAGAGAGGTACCATTACATTGATCTTGGGTTCTTAGCTATAGTCTAGGTGGGATACAAATTCAGATAAAGATTAAAAAGATTTCGGCTATTACAATTGAATGTATTTAATAACCGTCTACTGCATATTTTATTCCCTCAATTTCACAGTCAACGATTTTCTTTAATGTATTTTCTTCTTTGATTCAATCCCGATTGAAACATTACATAAATGTCTAATACATATTTATGAGCTCAATTTACAGTCAGCGATTTTCTTGAATTCATTTTCTTCTCTGATTATATCCCAGTTGAAAAACTATCTAAAAAAATCTATTAGTGTGCATTTCCACCCTATGACCTGTTTTCATTTCACAGATTATTTGCATCAACTGGAAGTCTTGTTATACGTGTATAATTTGTAAAGTATTATATATTCCATGTGCCTACGTGAGAAAATACACATAAGAATAACAAAATTAATAGCATATTAAGCAATGTGGTTCTCCGAGTCACCTGTAATATGAAAATCTTCATATTTACAACCGTCTCAAATTAATCATACTGAAGGTAAACAACATAGATGTGTGCATGAGAGAGAGAGAGAGAGAGAGAGAGAGAGAGGCCCTAAGATGGGGCTTGGGTTCTTATCTATAATCCCGATGGTCGGCAAATTATAACTGTCTAACATGTTTCATATAGATAATGAAGATTTTATATATAACTTCATTTCACATTAACACGTTTTCTGCTGTTGAATCCAGGGATACATCTCCTTTGTTTGGTATAGAATTTGTAACTTACAGCAATTATTCGTGTGTAACTAAACTTTTCCCAAAAGAATCATAAAAAGTCTGCATAGAGATTAACTCATCAAAGTTTCGAGTGTAACTTTGCTGTCATATTGGCACGAGTGACCGACGAAAATGAGGGGTTACTGGGATGGAATGAGGGAAGTTAGTCAAGGGTCTAAAACGATTTGGCGTATGCATGTCGCACCAATGGGTACAGGTCATTTCGGCCCAAAACCAGTTCGTCCCGGGTCGATTCGCCCAAAGACTACGTTCGGTCAGGTCGTTTCGGCCCACATACGTTTTATTAGGAAAATAACGTTGAGCAACAAAGTGCCAGTGATCGTAGTGGCATATCAGCTTATTATGTATTTGTATGAAATAAAAACAACTTAATTAAATTAAAAGTGGGTCATTCGGACCAGGATTATTCAGACCAAATTACAGGCCGATTCGGACCATGTGAAATATTATTAAGCGTCGTCTTCTATTTAAATTTGACATTTAGAGTTGTTTAAAATATTATATTTCTCATTATTCCCAGGCAAGTTGAGCAGTTAAAACTGCATTTAAGGAAACAAAAAAAAAAAAAAACAAATTTACGTGAGATGATGGCGTTGTTCTTTATACAAATCAAATGAAATAATGTAACATCGTTTATCTTGCACTGCCAATTTAAAAGTGAAATATTTTCAAAGCAGCTTATTCACCTTTTGCGCGAAATTGAAATAGTTCGCGTTATTTTACTGAGAAAAATTAAATTACCAACAATGAAAAAATCGGGGAAGTTTTGCTACATCGTGTGTTCTATGCTCGCAGTAGAAGGTCGAAATAGTCCCCGAATCGGGGTAAAGGTCACGTGTGAGATAGGATAAGGACTATAACTACAAGCCGCACCTATAGGGTGGCCAGATTTGTGCTAGCCAAGTATCATCGATCCACTTCGTTACACATAGACCCTTGGCACACGTAGCTGGTCTAAACAGTGTTTTTAACAATTGCCCTCATGCAAATGAAAAGTTAATGTCTATAACAAAAAAATTGATTGACTACTTCTTATTTGACCTGTTAGGTTTTCAATATGGTGACTTCCATGATGTCCACGTACCTTGACTTGAAAGGAAAACGTTGTCTACCGAGGCTGTTGTGATTATCCCCAACTATCTTCCTAGGTAAATGTAACGAATAATCTGATTAGATCTGTTTCTTTGAACTACACCCAATGATATAATGGAGTGGCATATACTGTTTTGGCCAGCTTCATATGCCCAGGGTCAACGTTAAACGCATACTTGCCATATTCCCAGACAGTGTTGGTTTTTTTTGAGACTCAAAAAGTGTGTTTTGAGGTCCCAAAGGAGGTCAGTGCGCGTGACACCCCCAAAGCGGCTTCATCCAAATGAGAATGAACTATCTTTACAAATCAGCCTATAGAAAATGACTGGAAATTCAAAACTGAAAAAAAGAAATTACCATCTTTTTTCTCTGAAGCATTTAAAAGACTTACAAAAAAAAAAAAAAAAAAAATTTGCATTGTCAAATAACCAGTAGAGCACTAACAGGGGGGGGGGGGGGGGGAAGGGGGAGGTTGCCCCCCGCGCAATATATCTTGGGGCGCCAAATGTGAATGTGCATCCACGTCTATGTAGGCGCAAGCAATGGCCAAAGTTGCTAAAAGTGACAAAACCTATAAGATGGCAATAATATCCATTTCAAAACAATGAATCTGGCAATGAAAACATTCAAGGTTTAATAATGAATAATTGTGGTTCTTGACTTATATAATTATCTCCTTTGTACCATCTATTAAAGCAGTAATTTTGGTAAACTTAATTTTTGTCCTCTAAACTGTATAAAAAAATGATCGTTTATACTGATACAAAGTTTTATATAATTGCATTCTGACTGTTACAATACTAAAAAAAGAAAAATAATATACCAATATTTAACTTTATATTTTATAAACAAAAATATTTTAACTAAATCGTTAACTAGATATTTTTTTAAAAAAATATAGAAAAACACAGTTATAATGTATCAATGAAAGAAAAATAATTGGAGATAAAAGAGACACTCAAAATGCACCATAAATGGATGTAAGCACTGCTATATAAAATTACATGCCCCATAAATGGATGTAAGCACTGCTATATAAAATTACATGCCCCATAAATGGATGTAAGCACTGCTATATAAAATTACACACCCCGTAAATGGATGTAAGCACTGCTATATAAAATTACACGCCCCATATATGGATGTAAGCACTGCTATATAAAATTACACGCCCCATATATGGATGTAAGCACTGCTATATAAACTTACATGCCCATAAATGGCTATAAGCACTGCTATATAAAATTACATGCCCCATAAATGGATGTAAGCACTGCTATATAAAATTACACACCCCGTAAATGGATGTAAGCACTGCTATATAAAATTACACGCCCCATATATGGATGTAAGCACTGCTATATAAAATTACATGCCCCATAAATGGATGTAAGCACTGCTATATAAAATTACATGCCCCATAAATGGATGTAAGCACTGCTATATAAAATTACACGCCCCATATATGGATGTAAGCACTGCTATATAAAATTACATGCCCCATAAATGGATGTAAGCACTGCTATATAAAATTACATGCCCCATAAATGGATGTAAGCACTGCTATATAAAATTACACGCCCCATATATGGCTGTAAGCACTGCTATATAAAACTACACACCCTGTAAATGGATGTAAGCACTGCTATATAAAATTACATGCCCCATAAATAGACTTAAGCACTGCTATATAAAATTACATGCCCTACCTCTTCATCCACTGGTACCAGACTGGCCCTGTTTAGCTTTCTACCCAAGCTTTCCCTTTTCTTTTTCTTCTTCTTTTTTTGTTTTTTGTTTTTCTTTAGTTACAATAAACTGATTAACTTTTGAGTCACATATACAGATTTTCTAGAAAAGAAATGTAACTTGTATAATAATAAGTTATTTTACATTAATTATTACAAAATGGGTTTCTATTGTACTCATTAGTATTGTGTGGAAAACCTGTACTAGACTTGATGCACTAGGCATCTCGTTGGATCAAAATCAGATAAGAAACTCGCCTCCAGAGTGGTAACAAGGTCAGCTAATGAGATGCAAGATTATCTCATTAGTATCCATGCATCATGCTTATTATGGAACCCATCCAGGACCTTGATGATATAAGCTTGTATTTCAAGTTTGATCCAAATTGGATCAGACATATGGCTTACAGATGGTTAAGCTCAGCCAATGAGATGCAAAATCACCTCATTAGCATGCATGTATCTCGCTCATTATCGAACTTGACTCAGATCTTAATGATATAAGCATATATTCCAATTTTCTTGAACAATTAGATCAGAAATACGACCTCCAGAGTGTTAACAAGGTTAGCTAATCAGGTGCAACGTCACCGCATTAATATGCATATATCTCAGTCATTATTGACCTCATCGGAGGTTTTGATCATATAAACCCATAATCCAAGTTTGATTGAAATCAGCTCTGTAGAAAATAGAAAGACAAGGAAGCTCTTCTCAATTACAGTAGGTACATACAAGGTGTTGCCTCTGATTTTGTCTTGTACTTTTCTGAACTTCCATGTCTGAAAATCCTACTGTTTGTTTTGGTTTGTCACCAGTGTGTATCTTCACATGCACAAGTACACTACATTTATTCAAGTAAAAAAAGCCACTCTCAAACGAGAATTATCTGAAAATGTTTATCACAAATACTGTGGGTATTCGGCTCTCGGCTAAGAAATGTTTCTACACCTCCATAGTTTGTTATCTGTGTGTATCCTCAAGTGTGTTGAAATATTTGGTCTCCTGCTAAACAATTGTCCACATATTTATTATTTCAAGGGTCTGTCACTACTGTGCATCTTCGAGTGTCTTGACAAGTAAGACTGCTGGCTAAACAATTTTCCACACATTTCACATTTGAATGGTTTGTCACCAGTGTGTATCCTCAAGTGTTTTGACAAATGAGAACTCTGGCTAAACAATTTTCCACACGTTTCACATTTGAAAGGTTTTTCACCACTATGTATTCTTGCATGTTCCATCAAAATACATTTCCTGCTAAACAATTTTCCACATATTTCACATTTGTATGGTTTGTCACCAGTATGTATTCTCACGTGTTTAGACAAAGTAGAGCTCTCCCTAAACAATTTTCCACACATTCCACATTTGTATGGTTTCTCACCACTATGTGTTCTGCTGTGCCCTGTAAGAATAGATTTCTGGTTAAACAATTTTCCACATATTTCACAGCCATAAGGTTTATCACCTGTGTGTATCATCATGTGTCTTGACAAGCGATGTTTGTGGTTAAATGATTTTCCACACATTTCACATCTGAAGGGCTTCTCACCACTATGTGTCCTGGTGTGTTCTGTCATAACATATTTTCTCCTAAACAATTTTCCACATATTTCACATTTGTATGGTTTCTCACCAGTGTGTATCCTTAAGTGTGCTGCCAAATCAAACCAACGGCTAAACAATTTTCCACATGTTTCACATTTGTATGGTTTGTCACCAGTGTGGATCCTAACATGTATTGACAAATGAGATTCCCGGCTAAACAATTTTCCGCATATTTCACATTTGTATGGCTGGTCACCAGTGTGTATCTTGGAGTGTGTTGACAACTCTGACCTCTGTTTAAACATTTTTCCACATATTTCACATTTAAAGGGCTTGTCACCAGTGTGTATCCTCAAGTGTTGTGATAAATTTGAGCTCTGGCTAAACATTTTTCCACATATTTCACATTTGAAGGGTTTGTCACCAGTGTGTATCCTGAAGTGTTGTGACAAATTAGAGTTTTGGCTAAACAGTTTTCCACAGACTTTACATTCGAAGGGTTTATCACCAGTGTGTATCCGCAAGTGTTGTGATAAATTAGAGCTCTGGCTAAACAATTTTCCACACATATCACATTTGAAAGGTTTCTCACCACTATGTATCCTGGAGTGTTCTGTTAGAATAGATTTCATGCTAAAGAATTTTCCACACATATCACATTTGAACGGTTTGTCACCAGCGTGTATTCTCAAGTGTTTTGACAAATAACAGCTATGGCTAAAGAATTTTCCACATAATTCACATGCGTATGGTTGGTCACCAGTGTGTATCATGGCATGTGTTGACAATTTGGATTTCTGGTTAAACAATTTTCCACATACTTCACATTTGTATGGTTTGCCACAAGTGTGTATCCTCAAGTGTTTTGACAAATTAGAGTTCTGACTAAACAATTTCCCACACAATTCACATTTGAATGGTTTCTCACCACTATGTGTTCTGGTGTGTCCCGTCAGAGAAGATTTCATGCTAAATAATTTTACACATATTGCACAACTGTATGGTTTGTCACCAGTGTGTATCCTCAAATGTGTTGACAAATCACTCAGCTGGCTAAAAAAATGTCCACATAGTTCACACTTGTATGGTTTATCATCAGTGTGTATCATAGAGTGTTTTGACAATTCAGACTTCTGATTAACATTATTCAACATGTTTCACATCTGAGTAGATTGTCATCAGTGTGTATCGTTAGGTGTGATGACAAACTAGATATATGGTTAAACAATTTGCCACATATTTCAATTTGTATAGTTTGTCACCAGTGTGCATCCTAATGTGCCTGGTCAAAGTAGATTGCTTGCTAAACAAGTTTCCTTATATTTCACAATTGTATGGTTTGTCACTAGTGTCCATCCTCAAGTGTTTCGAAAAAGTAAAGAATTGGCTAAACACTTTCCAATATATTTCACACTTCAGCGGTACATCGCTTGTTTTTCCATCTTTGCGCATCTGAAGAATGATGGGTGGTGCTAAAATATGTGCTGGTACCTTGCTTAAATTGGCAAGCAATTATCATCGGTGGACGAAAGTCTAAGTTTTTGACAACGTCTCCATAACGACAACATTTTGCACTAACTGCAGCACCATCTAGCAATAGCAAGTGACTTCCGGTTTTGCCCAATTGGGAATAGGGTTAGTGGTCATATCATTTTGGCACAAAACCAGATCGGCTCGGGTCAATTCGGTCGGATTGTTTCGGCCCACTATGTCAACCGGGTCGATTCGGCCCACACATGTGGGTCGTTTGGGCCTAATATACTTTAATATGGATAGTATACAAAGTTGATGTACATTTAAGCAAAAGAGAATGTCAATGTGTAATTTATCTAGTTAAAAATGTGTAAATGTATGTATTGTGCAAAAGTGAATAGAATAATAAATAATATTTTCTCATTTGCATACATGCCTTGTGTTTGTAATTTTAAGAACATTTAATTTAATAAATACTAATAATGATAATGTTTCTTGATTTGTATTAAATTTATTAAATCAGTTAAACTTGGTGAAGTATAGGTGTTTTAATGTTTTCTATCATCAGCTTCATTATCGGATTGATTAATGTATGTAACTGATTGCAAAATGGTGATTTTTTTTTTGTTAATAAAAATAATGTTATATCATTCCGTCCTATAAATGAGTCTTTGACAAGAAAGACTGACAAAATCCCACTCGATATTATTAGTTGCCAAATGCATGTGTGTGTGTGTATGTGTGTGTGTGTGTCTTATAATTACAATGGGTATATTTATGACAATTTTCCATGTCTATTGCTGTTCATATTTAAGAAGTAAATAATTATTATATATAATAAATTTGTTATAGTTCTTTTGATTTTAATGAAAAAAAATAGTATTTATTTATAAAGGCGTAATTGCGAAAGATTTGTAAAAGTTTTCTAATAGTATTATGATGAAGGGAGGTACTAGGATTTATATTAAAACCGTCCTCTTATATCAACACAAACAGAATTGGTTATCTGTTTTAGAAAAAATCGTCCAAATTGTACAATTTTATAAAACAGGTATTCAAATGTAAAGAATATTTAATAACAAATTTTACTTACCTATCATAAAATTTAGGACGTCAGTCTATAAATTACGTGTTGAAAATGGTCGATGTAATAAAAATCCATATGAAAAAAGAAAATGTACCAATGTTTTAGGTGACGAATTCCATTACCTCGATAATCCATGTTCTCTCTCTCTCTCTCTCTCTCTCTCTCTCTCTCTCTCTCTCTCTCTGATTTTTTCTGTCTCTTCCTTTTTTAATACGCAATTATAGTTTCTCATATAACAGAACTTTGATTGTACTTGTTTCATGTGCCCATATATATATGACCTTTGATTCTTTTCCCAATAAAGTGTTTTTATGTTCTATTCTTTTCTGTAACATACATCTTTCATTTACACAAACTGTTATATTTTTTATTCCTAACTGAGCCGTAACTTATAGGCTGAATTAGCTGCTGTCTCTTTAAGTTAATATCCAAGGATTTAGGACCATTGCAATCAACATAAATCAAAGTCTTATATACAGCTAAAAGAAGACAATGCCACTAATCCGTTTTGAAACAAAGACTACAAACCGCCCGTATGTAATGTTTGTAATACTTATCGTTCCTTTACAAAAACGTGAAAATGTCATCTTTGATCCTTAATTGGACAACTAATGAAATGCGCAATTATTTGCGGTCTCTTTAAGATAATATCCTTTAATATATGTTTGTAAAATAAATTGATGGTCGTTAACGATCGAGAGTAGATATTTGAAAAATCCACAGAAAAATGTACCTATTTAAACTGAGGGGAAAAAAACCCCACATTATTTCTGTATCTATTGTGATTTTTTGCTGGGAATAGTTATAGTTTGCATTTAGATCAACTGTCTTTCATTTAAATAAGCAATACATTTCAATATATACATTTTTTTCACCATGAATAATTTGTGCATTGCGTGTAATTCTGCGGTTGGACCACAACAGCATGGGATAACGTGCGACCCGTGTTCATTATGGCAGCATAACACATGTGGCAGGGGTAAGTTACCTATATTATTATTATTATTATTATTATTATTATTATTAATAGTATCTCTCTTTGTTTTATACCAATGGAGTAAGCATAAAGTACCTTTGTATGAGAAAACTATCGTAATGCATAAGAAATGTGCATGTTTTAGTAAATGAAACGCTGTTATAAAGAAATTGTTCATACGCTCAGTTTAATTATGTCGCCTTTCAGTCGATTAAATATTAGGTATATTCATTGTGGCATACAGACCTATATTCATTGTGGCATACAGACCTATATTCATTGTGGCATACACAGAGACTGCAAGACCTGGTTCCGACCTGAACTATGTGCACGATCCCTGAAACACAAGATTCCACCACTCGAAGCAGATGAGGTAATATTATGCTGCTACTGCAGATTTTTTAAAATTGAATTGCTAATAATGTGATTAAGAGTGATGGCTATTTTCAATGATTAGTTGTAATATGTTGTTTTATTTAATACTTATGCATACTTAAGTCTCAGCATATTTAACTGTAAAGAACATGTTCTGTAATTGGTAAATTTATAGGTACAGATATTGACGGATGCAGCCGATTTGTATGCAACCATGGATATGGAACAGTTTCGGACCACACTAAACGCCACTTGTACAACCCACAGAAGCGAAGAAGATAGCGAAATAAGCAGGCGCAATGGGGGGTGGGGGTGGGGGGGTGGGTGGGGGGGTGGGCATGGTAGTTTACAGCAGGTTTTACATACAAAACTGTTCACTGATTTATATATATATATATAAAAACTAAACTATTAAACTAGTTTTGGGGCCTATGACTGCTCTGCCCAGGGGCCCAGAATTTATGTGGGCGGACCTGGAAATGAGCGAAGAAACACTAGCTGAATTCCAGTTTTCAGTCAATACCTGTCGCTGAGTCCACTGCTTTTTTTTTACTATTATGTTGTATATACCTCCAGGTTGGCACAGAAAAATTGATAAGAGGGCGAACGTGAGCGCACTAGGATCTTACGTTCTAGAACCCTTTCTGAGCCGCGAAGCAGACTTCGCTAAAACACAGATGCATCACATACAGGATGCTCCCTATATGATGAACAATCAACAGAAATACTGCAGACAAGATTAAACATATTGTGGAACCTGTATAGTGCACGGGATCTGCGGACAAGTGAACTGCTTAGGAAGACAGCAGCAATTTATGGGAACCCGGAGTTTCCAATATATAATTATATATGTTATACTGTGTATTATTTGTATTTAAAAACTTTGTTATGATATCTAAAAACGTGATTAAACTTTGGTTAACACAGTTCTGTTCTTAGTTGTTTCATTTTTAAATTAATGATCTTTTACCTAAACATCTCTCTCTCTCTCTCTCTCTCTCTCTCTCTCTCTCTCTCTCTCTCTCTCTCTCAGAAATGTAGATATTTCCAAAACTATTTTCTACCTATCCATTTATCTCTCTATATCTATATACATGTATATATGTCTTTACTATACTAATTATATCTGCATTCTATCCCTTCATTTTTTTCTCATCTACATATCTGTCTACATGTACTATTTAAATGTCTTATTTGATAACTTTAATTATGCGCATACGATTTAAGATGTTTACAAATACAAAAGGAAAACACATTTTTTTTTGTAAAATGAAAATAACGTGATTTCGCACTATTGACAATATCTATCTACAAATTCAACGAATAATCAGTTGTTTTCTGAATCACCTTAAACACGCTATTTTAATCATAAAAGTGGGGTTTGCGGAGTTAAGTTTGTAAGAGAAAACTATCATAATACATAAGAAATTTGAATGGGCTGAATAGAATATGAGACTAATACAGCACAGGGGATATGCGAAAAAGTGAGCTGCTTATAAAGACAGCAGCGATGTATAATAACCTGTAGTTTTATAACCAAGGGCAATTTCCAATATCTACTATTTACAGTCCATTATATTTTGTATTCCAGAATGATATTCAAACAGTTCTGCAAATTGATGGTTAGATGATCTCACTATTATTGTTTGCAATTAAATTAATTAAGAGCATACTGATAAAACACAGTATTAAACAGACAGTGATAATAATATGACGTTGAATTATAGTGGCATCAATCATTTCATAAAATTAAATGATACATTAGGAATTCAGGGAAAAAAATAACATACGGTTCTTTAAACAATGATTAGTAAAATATATTTCATCTTTCAACAGAGATAACATCATCATTGTCGTTACATTTTCATTTTCTTTATTATAATTAATACGAGGTCCACAAAGATTAGCAGAATATAGACGTATGCTATTGACACATGATATTGTATTGATTTGACAGGACCCCACTTTCATTTTTTAGTATTCAAGTTTTATTTAATACTGTTAGTATATAGAACAATATACAATATGAAGATTAATCCGCCATAAATCTAACAAAAGCATTAACATACTCAGACCGATATATATATATATATATATATATATATATATATATATATATATATATATATATATATATATATATATATATGGAAAACTGTTACTGCATGGGCCACGGTTTCACGAGTTTTTTCAGCATTAGTAATTTGTATAAAATTAAAGGATACATTATGTTTTGAGAAAAAACAAATAACATCGATTGCTTTAAACAAAGATTACTAACATATATTTCATCTTTCTAAAGAGATAACACCACCATTTTGTTTCTTTATCGTTTTTGTAATTGTAGTTAATATGCGGTCCACAAGATCAGCAGAATATAGACGTATGATATTGTATTGAATTAAATCAATAATTTGACAGGATCACATTTTCATTTTTAGTACATATGTGTTATTAGGAATATCAGTATATAATGCAATATACAGGATAAAGATACATTCTACATAAATCTAACAAAAGCATTAACATACTCAGACCAATATATATAGAACAAGAAAATGTTGCTGCATGGGTCCTGTTTTCACGAATTTTTTTCCAGTGTTAGTAATATTATTATTTCTCAATAAAATAAAGTCAACTATTTAAATTTTGCACAAAAGGTGAATAAGCTGCTTTAAAAATATTTCATTATTAAATTGGCAATGCAAGATGAACGGTTTTACATTATTTTATTTGATTTTCATGCAGAACAACGCTATTATCTCACGTAAAATCGGGGTTTTTGTTTCCTTAAATGCAGTTTTGAACTGCTCAACGTACCTGGGAATAATGAGAAATATCGTATTTGAAACAACTGTAAATGTCACATTTAAATCTAAGACGAAACTTAATAATATTTCGCATGGTCCTATGGCCCGAATCTGTCCGGCTTTTGGTCTGAATCAGCCCGTAATTTGGTTCCAATAAGCCTGGCCCGAATCAGTCACCTTTAATTTAAGTTGTTTCTATTTCATAAAAATACATAATCAGCTGATATGTCACTATGATCATTGGCACTTTGTTGGTCAATGCTGTACTATTCCAATGAAAACAACCTTTTTAAAGTAGCACGGTGTAAAACGTATTTGGGCCGAAACGACCCGGCCGAATCGACCCAGCCGAATTGACCCGATCGAAATTAGCGTTTGGGCCGAATCGACCCGGTCGAACTGGTTTGGGGCCTAAATGACCCTAAGGCGGGTTAAGGACTCACGGTACTAGTTATATGAAACAATGAGCATTATGGGTTCGTGGGCCATGATTGGATGTTAATGACAAGTAAAATTTCTCAATCTTTCTCATTAGAAAGATTCATGTATTTAATAATGGAAGGGTTTTATTTTATTTCCTCTGGTTATTATTATTATTATTATTATTATTATTATTATTATTATTATTATTATTGTATGAGATGTTTCAGTTTATGAATTTATCGTTTCGTGAGATTCCACATCGTTGAGTTATCATTCGTACACCCAAAATATTAACCTGTAATCAGTATGTGACTTCACATGTGCGTGCGTATGTGTGTGCATGTGTGTGTGCGTGTTTGTGTGTGTGTGTGATCCCGTGCAAAATGGTAGATGCAGAAATAATGAGAATGAATGAGGAAGATAAATAAATGCATCTTTGCTTCTGTGTGAGAGGATTGTTGGGTGAAAAAATAATTTCAGATCTGCGTGTGTGTGCGTTTGTGTGTTCGCGCGTACACGTGTGTGTGTGTGTGTGTGTGTGTGTGTGTGTGTGTGTGTGTGTGTGTGTGAATGAAGAGTGACAGAGGTCAATAGAAAAAGATATTAGCTATGTTCTTTATATACGTCCATCATTGTTTTCAACATTTTTCATGAATGCAGTGCATTAGTTATAATTGCAGATACACCCAAACTATGTTATTCATATTAGGCACTAACCTGGATACGACATATCCGAAAATAAGCATAGGATATGTAGCAATAGGATATGAAGCAATATCTGGAAACAGTTTCATTTTAATGAAATTGCTGGGGATATTGGTGCACGTGACCTTTCTAGAAGCGGCCGAATCGCACGTGTTTGATTTGTCATCCTATTCAAAGGCTCAGAGTCTTACCTAAATAGAAAATGTTTTTTCTGTTTATGCTTTATCGCTGATTTCTATTGAATGCATGTAGGATTCTTCACTGTTTAGCACATCGCAATAAAAAAAAAATAAAAATAAATTATAATTGATTTTCTAAGAAACTTCTGTGGGATGCAGTAGCAACTGATTGGTGCAGTTAGTGAAGTGATATATGCAATTAATGGATAGAAGGAAAAAACGACTTCAGTAACTTTAAAATACCCTTTTATATTTACTGAATGTATCAAATCACTCCGATTTCTAAACTGGAAAAAATAAACCCAGTTGAACCAACGTTTTTACCACCAAGACTAGTATGACACTCCAGTAAGCATTAACACGGTGAATTCATTTACTTGTTAGAATCCTTGTTTCTGGCTTTGCAGAAAAAGACTTTTTTTGTTGGTACTTAGATTCAGGGATATGCGAATGAGGGAGGAGTTGTTCCTTTTTCTCTACAGGTAGGTACCTTTCTATCGGATCTCTACAGGTAGGTACCTTTCTATCGGATCTCTACAGGTAGGTACCTTTCTATCGGATCTCTACAGGTAGGTACCTTTCTATCGGATCTCTACAGGTAGGTACCTTTCTATCGGATCTCTACAGGTAGACACCTTTCTATCGGATCTCTATATTTATTTCTTTTTAACAAGACTTTTAATGAGCTTTATTATGTGTTCTCGATCAGAATCAATATATTTATATGGATAAGGATGTGTCCTTGCTCAGAACTACACTTTTCACCCGGCTTATGGTCATATCCCCTCCCCATAACTAACCTAGCTATTGTACCACCTCAAAAGTATCAATCATTGAGTCGGCGGTATTCAGCCAGGGCTTTGCGTTGGATGCACTACTTTTGCGAAACTTAAGGAAGGACATTCCGTAAAATCTAATTGCCGCCCCGATTGATCTGTGATTGACATCGTTACGTCTGCGATTCTATCGCTGACGTTAAGAGGATAATAAATAACTTGTTTCGGCGATACCATCAATAATGACCCAGGAGGAGCATCAGGAATAAAAGAATAAATTGTTTGGCCGCGGCTTCCCTTGGCTGAATGAGACCCGTAAATGATAGAGCAATTGATTAGAATCGTACTAACATCAGATATATTGATTGGAAATTCACCACTCGTTGTTACATCTGAATTAGTTAGAGAACCGTAGATCTGACGTGAAAAACCAAACATGTCACCGATTGTGTTTTGCGTAGTAAAATCAACACGAAGATTATTTTTCAGATGAAGCAACGAACGCATTGTATTGTAATTTGGCTCAATGTTAAAGTCATCGCTGTTAAATCCGAGTTTAGTAATTTCTGATTTAATAACTTCGTTGATGTCACTGATGTTGTATGCACCTGGTGGTATTGTAATTGTTTTAGTAACTCCACCGACAATAATATTCAATCGATCGTTAACGTCTTTTTTAACATTATAAAAAGAGTGCCACATTGTCGCTGATATTAATCCGAGCTCATAATCGATGTCTGTGGCAAGTTCAATTGCGGGATAATATGACACTCTGAAGTTTGCGCTGTTTTGCGATGTTGCAGTTGAATCAAGTAGTAGTGTTACTGCGGCCATTATTGCGTTTATATAATTGGATTTTTATAAAAATTAAAGAATTTTCAATCATCATCGTTTTACAAACTTATTTATAAACTTTTTATATGTTTTTGCGTTTATATATTTGCTGCTTCTGAGATAATCCATTATTTCCACAATTTCATTGTCAATTTCCACTCCAGAGTTACCGGCTTTCTTTGATGACACAAGTACATTTAACCGATTTATTACATCGCGAATATTTTTAAAGATTTTAATGCCTGTTCCTGTCTTTGATCGACGATCCACTGCAAGTGGATTATGGTCGATTGTTGATTGATCTTGACTAATGCCAGCAATAGATGCTGCAAATTCATCTCTATCTCGTTGTTGACTTTGTTCAGCTTCATTTACAGCCATTTCTTTAAACGTTTCTTTATATACTTGTCGTTTTCTTAAATTGAATTTATGAGCTGCTATTGATTGCTGATCCTTATAATTTTTTTTATATATCTTCCACTTTTTCTGTTTTCACCAGCTAAGTGATCTAAACGATTCTGCCGCTCATCTGGTGGTATATGTTTCGCAGATCTTCTAAATCCATCCTCAGCTTGTTGTGTTATTGTAAAAAGTCCATCATCTTTGGTTATTATTCCAGTATATGTGCCAATTTGTTCATCATCAGATGGTACGGTAATCGGTTGGATATCGTCGGTTTGTATTGCAGCAGTCTGACTAGCAACCGGAGTTAATAATGTTTTTATTTGAGTAAGTGTTGTTTGGGTTGGAGTAAATCCTCGAGAAATCGCTGTCATTATATCTGCAACCTGTTCCTTACCGTGTTCGTCTTTAAACGTACCAACAAAAGTTTTTTGAATTGGCTTTAAAAACCCTAGAAGTGATTCTTCTTTTTCCGTTTCGTTCCATCGTACCGCCTGAAACAATCGTTGATTTTTTTGCTTGACTTCGGCAAGTTTTTTCAGCAGTTCTATTCGATCCCTGCTGTTATTAACTTTTTCTAAATAATATCGTTCATTGTCATCGTTAATCAATCCCTGATTCGCTGATCGGTGATCCACGCGATCCACTGAAAGCGGATTAACAAGTGAATCGACAGCACCTTCTGAAGATAATTTATTTTTTTGTTTTACTGCGGTCAGTTTTTTCAGTAATTTTAACCGCTTTTTATTGTTATATTTTTTTAAATTTATATTGCTGTTATCACTAATAAATTTTTCATATTCCATCGTTTATGAGTTTATTGTATACAAAAATCGATTATTGTTATTTGCTAAATATGTTAATAACCTTTAATCTGGTGGTGGTTTTCCTAGCATTTGACGACTGCTACGATTTTGTATCTCATCATTAACACGATTAAGAATATTTTCAATTTGTCTGTAAATATAATACATACGTGCATTTGGTCCGGTTTGATTCCTTTCCGCGTTTATTGTTTGCAAATCCCGGATTGCTTCATTTCGCAATACAGTAAGATCATATTGTTGATACTCAGATAAATTAACGCGTGAATAATGATCAGGATTTCTGATATAAAGTCGATCTGTATTAAATACAACAGCAGGTCGTGCCGCAGCCGGTTCGACCACTATTAGTGGTTGTGGTTGTGGTTGTAACTCTGGTGGTAGTTGTCCAAATCGACGCTCCCGTTCCAATTGCCACTCCTGTTCCGTTGGCCGTAGTAGTTTCAATAGCTGCTCTTGTTCCAATAGTCGCTTTTAAAAATTTTCTTAGTCGTTCCGTTTGTTCTTGTTCCATTTGTTCTCGTTCCAATCGTTCTTTTAATTACTTTTGTTCCAATTGTTCTTTTTCCAATTCCGCTTGGTCTTTTTCCAAGGCCGCCCATTCTTTATCTCTCTCTAACTGACGTTTATCACGCTGTTCTTGTTCCAATCGCTCTTGTTCTTTTATACGTGCAAGTATTGCTGGTGATCGATACCAATCGGTTGATTGTTGTACCTCTGCCACTGGTGGTTGTTTTTGTTGTTTCAATTCTTTTTCTTCTTTTTCTAGTCGTTCTTTTTCCAATTTTTCGAGTCGTTCTTTTTTCCGTTGTTCCGCGTCACGCTTTAGTTGATCATTAAAACGTTTTAGTTGTTCCAATTGTTGCTTTTCCTTTTGTTCATTTTCCAATTGTTCCAATTGTTGCTTTTTCTTTTGTTCTTTTTCCCATTGTTCCAATTGTCCCAATTGTTTCTTTTCCTTTTGTTCTTTTTTCCATTGTTCCTCGTCATGCTTTATTTTATCCTCCGAACGTTTTAGTTGTTCCAATCGCTTTTTATCACGCTGTTCTTTTTTATTTTTTCTTTGGTCTTCCTTCTTATATTCACTTTCTAGTTGTTCTCCCGTCTTCTTATATTCACTTTTTAGTTGTTCCAATCGCTGTTCTTTTTCCTCTTTTTCTAGTCGTTGCTTTTCCAATTTTTCCAGTCGTTGCTTTTCTTCTTTTTCTAGTCGTTGCTTTTCCAATTTTTCCAATTTTTCCAGTCGTTGCTTTTCTTCTTTTTCTAGTCGTTCTTTTCCTTCTTTTTCTTCTTTTTCTAGTCGTTCTTTTTCTTCTTTTTCCAATCTTTCCAGTCGTTGCTTTTCTTCTTTTTCCAATTTTTCCAGTCGTTGCTTTTCTTCTTTTTCCAATTTTTCCTTATCACGTTGTAGTTGTTCTTCCATCTTCTCATATATTTCCTTTGCTTCCTTTTCGCGTTCTTGCATCTTCTTATATTTTTCCTTTGCTTCCTTTTCACGTTGTTCCAATTCCAGTTGTTCTTGCATCTTCTCATATTTTTCCTTTGCTTCCTTTTCACGTTGTTCTGATTCCAGTTGTTCTTGCATCTTCTCATATTTTTCCTTTGCTTCCTTTTCAAGTTGTTCCATTTCCAGTCGCTCTTTTTCCCATTGTTCCTTGTCACGTTGTATTTGTTCTTGCAAACGTTTTAGTTTTTCCAATTGTTCTTGTTCACGTTTTACTATTTCCAATTGTTCCAATTGCTGCTGTTCCGATTGTTGTTGGTCGCGTTTTAGCTGATCTTTCTCGCGCTGCAATTGATCAAATTGTTTTTGTAATGGTGATTGTTGTGTTAGTGTTTGGTCCTCCATCAATGTCATCGATAAATCTGGTGATTTCAATTGTATTGATGGTTCTAATGATGTTGGTTCCAATGACGGTTTTAGTCCTTTTTGTATCGGTTTTAGTCTTCGTGTTGTTATTGAACGTGCTAGCTGAATCGGTAGTTCTAGTGTTTGTTCCGACGTTGTCATCAACGAATCAATCGCTGAATCAATCAAAGATTGATCACGACCGTAATCCATTTGTAGTGGATCGTCGATTGTTGATTGATTCAGTGGCAACGATTTAACTTTATTATCCAGTTGATCCATCGTCTGCTCCAATTGCTGCCCAAGTTGATTTAATCGCTGAGATGTTCGTGGTGTCTCTAGTTCTTGTTCACGTTGTTCCAATTGTTCACGTTGTTCTTGTTCACGTTGTTCTTGTTCACGTTGTTCTTGTAACAATTGATCCAGTGGCTGCCACAATTGTTGTTCTTTTTCAAGGTATTTTTGTTCCCATTGTTCCTTATCACGTTGTAGTTGTTCTTGCGTCTTCTTATATTTTTCCTTTGCTTCATTTTCACGTTGTTCTTTTTCGCGTTGTTCTTGTCGCCATTTTTTATAAAACATTTGACTTTCACGTTCATCCTGATCCAGTTGATCTATGTCATCGGTCGATCTAAATTGATCAGGTTGATCGCCGCCACCATAATCATCACCACCATCATCTCCACCATCATCAATGTCATGTGGAATAATACTTAATCCAAAACTGCTGGGTGTGCTCGTGGACCTATCAGATTTTTGTGCTGGAGTTAGTAGCCGCTGTATCTCATAAAGTTTTTGTTCGGTCGGCTTAAATCCCGCAGAAATTGTTGTAGCAAGATCAGCATCCTGTTTTTTTACCTTTATCATCTTTGACAGTACCAATAAAAAACTTACGCACTGGCTTTAAAAACCGTAGCAGTGATTGATAATCCTATTGTTCTTTTTGTCTCTTAAATTGAAATAATCTCTGATTTTTATACTTAACCTCAGACAATTTTCTTAAAATATCCAATCGATGATCAATATTATGTACCTGCTGCAAATAGTATCGTTCCATTATTAACTGATTATAATTGGATTTTATACAAAATCAATGCCATCAATCAACAATCAATCAAGTCAATCGGGATCGCAATAATAATACAAATGGTTATAAAAACTCATCGAGATTTTTTCTAAAAATTTTCTCAGGATCAATCGCGTACTTGTCAAACAAAAAGAAATCATATCTACCACCTGTGGAATGACGATACATCTGAATAAATTGTCGTTTATCAACAGCGCCACCATAAAAATCATTGGCGATTCTACCTATATCATTATTATCAAGGCCACCAAATAAAATAAAACAGCCTGTGTTGCGTCGAATCGTCTTTGGAACAGTAAAATAACTTTGCGCGAGATAAATGGAATTGCAACGTTTGTTACGCGACAATGCAAAATAGGATTCCACGGGTTTAGTGTCCTTAGTTGTCAAAGGTATATCATCAAATACCACAATCTTATTTTCCTCGTCATCCAGTTCAGAAACAGGAATAACATCATCGGTAGAATGAAATGTAATAATATCCTGACCTGATATTGATTTTAAAATATGATCATTAAATTGCTGCAACAGATCATACTTTTGTTGTTGCGCATTAATTGTGTAAATATATACACGATCATATTTTAATTTTTTATCCGTTATTAAATTCATTAATAGATTAGTTTTACCCGAGCCAGTTCGTCCAACAATTAAATAACGTGTATCTGGCAACTCATTCTTATGCTTGGTTTTTGTATTTCGTGATGGATCATCAAAGTTAATAATTGACATTTTTGCGTTTATATATAATTGAATTTTATATAATAAAATCTATTTTATACAAAATCGCTTTTACGTTGATTTTATCAACGCGCAAAAAATAAAATGTCTTTTTATAGTAAATTCGGTACGGTAATAAAAACAACATCAGATACTCCATCAACCGCAAAAGCTGTTGGAGCTGTAGATGTATCGGGATTAGTAAAGAAATCCGGCGACACAATGACTGGCAACTTAAAAATGAGTAATTCCAGAGTAATTGGTTTAGAAACTGATTATCCTGTGCTCAATCCTAATAATACTCAAGCGGTAAGTCTAATCCAAATGTTAACAATAAATGACAGAAAAGTCAATAAATCCGGCGATGTGATGACTGGAGTCTTAGATATGAGCGCCAATAAAATAACTTCGTCGTATGTTCCAACAAATCCATCGGATGTAGTCAACAAATTATATGTGGACACGTTTGCATCAACGTATGTCAACCGCTATGGCAGCACAATGCTGGGCGCACTTATCATAGGATCAAATAAAATATCATCGACGTATGTTCCAATCAACAGCACTGATCTTGTAAACAAATTATATGTGGATGAATCAACAATATTTCTCAAACGCGCTGGAGATATAATGGTTGGAACGTTAAGCATGGGAATGAATAAAATAACATCTTCAGCAATTCCAACAACTGCCATTGACTTAGTAAACAAAACATATGTGGACGATATTACATCACAATATGTGAATCGCGCTGGAGATATGATTGCTGGAACATTAACAATGGTTAATGGCGCTAAAATAACAGGATTACCAACGACGTTTCCACCTGGAAACATTTCTGATGCTACATCTTATGCGCAGGTCACAACAAAACTCGCGGAATATGTACCTAGAACCGGAACAACAATGATAGGCTCGCTCAATATGGGTGGTTATGTGTTAAACGGACTTAATACATACTTATCATGGGCACTTGATAACGCGGTCAATGTTAAGTACATGAATGACAATGCTGTTCTTAGAACCGGAAGCACAATGACGGGGCCGTTAAACATGAACAATGTGGCGATAACAAATGTACCAGTACCAACTAATCCCGGTGATGCTGTTCCGTATTCATCACTGGTCAACCTCAAAAGCACTGTGGTCAACAAAATCGGTGACACAATGACCGGCAATCTTGTAATGACAAATTGCGTTGTTAAATGCACAACAGCGCCAACGGCAACAGATGACCTCTCCAACAAAGCTTATGTTGATTCTAAGATTGCAGGTACTATTCGAGTCAAAAACAGTGTTGGTCATATTCCACCGCTAGCTGGAAATAGCAACAATCGTACCGGATTTATCGTAACATCATCGTCAGCGTATTCTGGGTACGATCCTTGTTACGCATTTACATATCATCTGTATTCAACATTAAATACAAATGAATTGGCGACCAATGGTACTTCAGCAAACTTCTGGATCAAAATCCAATGTCCGTCTCCGGTTGCTATATGGAAATTTCAACTACGTGGACGAGTTGGTGGTGCAGAACGAATATATAATTGGCGACTCGAGGGCTCCAACAATGATGCGGGTTATACAACATTATATACAACCGCACCAGGTGTTAATTATATCGGAACAACACTTCAAGAATTTACTTTATCTAATACAATTAAATATTTGTATTTCAGATTATATGTGGTCAATGCTGAGCCAACAAATCCTGGTCTTAGTATGTTTCAAATATTTTCATTGGATGATACTGTATAATCGATTATTGTATACGTTTATAAAATAAACGCGATTGAAAATTCAAGAATTTTTTGTATACGTTTATTATATAAACGATAATATAATCATAATGCCTGAAATTGTTGAAGTATGTCGCGAATTTTACAATAAAATATTTGAATTTGATCACACACAGTTGGATAAACCTGATTTTACTGCACCAATTAATCCTGGTACAACAAAAACAGAAAGAGAAAACGCGCAAAAACAAGAAAATACTCGAACAGCTATTCGTGAACTATCAAATATGTTAAAAAATACATATGAAAAAGCTCCAAATACTGAAAACTTAAGATCGGTTTTTGCAATGAGAAAGACTCAAATGAAAGAAATTCTGAACAAATACGATATGTTTGTTAAATTTTGTACTCAAGCTGAAATGGATAAAATAGAAAGTGAAATTGAAAAATTACTTCACGATGTAATCATAGAATTATCCCGCGATAATGTGTTTACAATATTGCGGACAAAGTTAGTACAAAAACGAAAATTTGCTCAAAATAAAGGAGAAAGAGAACACAAAGAAAGAATAGATTGTTTAGATAAAATTTTTGAGAAAAAGCGACATGGTCTTGGACGAAACGTAAAAGCTTTTAATAATTTTGGTAAAAGGCGATTGTTCAGAGAATTCGGGTTAGATTACAATGACACTGAAACAATTATTGCCGTCCATAATGAACCAGATGATGCTCATGTATTGGCTACTAGTTACTTAGTACTAGTATCATCAAAAACACCAGGATTTCAAAACAAATATGATGATGGTGATATAGCAGCTGCATTTGATACTGTGGAAACAATTGAGAAAAAATTAAAAGCATTACAGGAAGCTGAACGAACTCCTTTTTATGATGAACTAAACGCACTTGATGAAATACAAGATAAAATAACTTGGAATCCAGATCCAAAACAAAAAAAAATATAATCAAATAATAATTAATGGAGATGACAATCGTTTATTAGACGCTTTTATGAGTGAACCACTATATTTAAATTTACGTGAACTAATAAAAGTAAAATTAAATGTAAAAGAGCTGTTGTTTAAAGATAATATACTAGGTGAATTTGCTGCAGCGTATACAATATTATACCAGCACGGAGTGCTAGACACTATGCCATTAGGCGCTGTAAAATCAGTTATGGAATTTATTGATTTGCATGAAAAATTTGTTGATGTAAACAAAATACATCATGTTCCAGAAACATTCTATTTTAAATACAGATTATCATATTCAATAGAGCAAGATGAAATTATGAAAGAAAGACAACCACATATACTTGAAAAATATAGAGATTTTATTGGTGATGAAAAAAATAAAAATTTTAAAGACCTTATTTCAAAAGCCGCAGCAAAATTAAAATTTGAGGAGGTTATTAAATACCATGACGATTTTGAAAAATTAATTGATGCTGTTTTTACCCTTTGGTTTATTGATCAATATTTTGAAGAAGTAAAAATATCTGTTGGGTTTTCATTTTCACCTCAGCAGGAAGAACTGCTTAATGTTCTTGGGCATGATGTTGTAGACTCTGAGGCTTATTTTTTTAAAAATAGACATTTAGAAGATAAAATTAAAGTAGAACATCTACATAAAATAAAAAATTGGACGAATATTAGTAAGATTATATATGATTATACTGATGTATTCTATAGAGTTGCTTCAGGAGATAGTTATTTACTTCCTTATGATGATATTAAAATTAAACATCTACATAAATTAGTTTTAGAAACAAATGATGATGATGAAGATGAATTAAGAGTAAAAACTGTTTTAAATAATGGTTTATTATCAGATCAAAGAAATCAATCAAATATAAAAGAAAGATTCGCAACCGCATATGTAATACTTCGCCAATATTTTATTCCACGTAATATTAACATCGACTTTGTTAAAGCGGCCATCGAATTCATTGATTTACATGAACATAATATCGGTGAAATAAATGATATTGCAACAGTTTCAGATACACTCGACCACAAATCAACAAAAGAATACACAGACAAACAAGAAGAACAACTGCGGCGTCCTACAGCAAATATTTTTAACAAATACAGAGCAGTACTTACAGATGTTCGAAATGCAGATTTTAATGCATTGGTTTCAGACGCTGCTGCAAAATTAAAAATCACAAGTTAACCTAAAAATAATCAACACGCATTAATATATCAACGATGAAACAAATCATAAACTTTAATCATATTTCTACAGCAATATCAGACGAGGAACGCAATCAACTAATGGCATATTTTTTTACCTATCATAAAAAAGCGTATTGTTCTAAACAAGCAACCAAGTATTACAATCGATTAATAAAACTAATATTGTCTGCACCGCTGCTATTAACAACAGGTGGAATTGTTTCAGCAGGTAGCACACTTAATCCATTACTTCTAATAGTATCTGGTATTGGAATATTTATCAGTGCTGGAGTACGGCGTCTCGAACCAAAACTTGAACACAAGAGATCATCATGTAAATTTGCTGCATCAATCTACGCAAAAATATTAACAGAATTACAAGCTTATTTACGTGGTAAAAAATACGATATTATTGGACTAATCCATGAATTACAAACCAAAGACAATATGCTAGTAGATATTTCCCCAAGTAGAATATCAAAATATGAAAAAAAATATGATACTATATGTAGTAAAGCATAATATGAAATGTAAAAACTGCCCGATGTTAAAATATTTTATAAATCATGGAGGAGTTGAAGACTATCATATCATTCATAATGCGATATTTTACATAAATTCTAAGTTTTATTACGATATGAGCACCGTTAACGACACAATTATTAAAATTTATTACACGTTAAGCGGTGGCAATATAATCATGATAAAAACGTTTAAAACTTTACACGGTTTATTTTTCAATATTATTCTTCGTGGTAAATCAAATGAGTTTAATGTCATTCTTCCTGGAAAACCAAATGAGTTTAATAACACTAATATGTTAATACCAAGCATAAATGATGATTCTGATGAAGCAAATTTAGTAACTAAATTTTTACTATCCAGTGATCCTGGTGATTGTAGTGATGTTTTTTTAGAAAACAGGCTTCAAAACAATAATTTTGTAATCAGGATCAAATTTCAAGATGTAATTTTATATAATCTATATTATAAAACATCGTATTTAACAGATCAAGTGTGTTTGGACAGCAAAACGTATTCTGATTGTATGAAAACTATTGAAAAAATATTAGAAATTATCATCGTTATCTTTGATAATGTCTAAAACACTAATGTAAATTTTATCTAAACTATACTATAGGATAAGGCAAATAAATAATAATAATTTTAAATTAGAGATAAGTATTAAGTATAATTTTATGTAAACATTTATTATGGGGGGGGGGAGGAAGATTGCTATTCATCAATTACGATGACAAGTTTGGTAACATCTCAAAGTAGTATGTATAAAGGCGTGGTCTCGGCATAACATATCCGATCGAAGTGACAAATCCGAAGGATTTGGAACGAGGGAGGGTGTGTTGTGCTGAGACCCGCCTTTATACATACTACTGCTGGTACATAGAGATGATTTAAATTCTGAACCAGTTTACAACTCTGCTCAATATAGTATTTGGAAGTAAATATGTAATGGTATGCATTTCCTATATCATCATAACAAGCACATAATGGACTATCTCTCAGAAGATTACAATATAAATCATTATGTAAATCACTACAGTTGTTTCTAATTCTAGTATGCAGAATAGATAATTTCCTGTTACCAAGAGAGACACCGTATACTATTTTATAAAAATAACATAGTTTATGAAACTTTCGTCTATCTGCCAAGTAGACCAACCGGTTTCTTCATAAATCTTATGACACGAGACACTTCTAGTAAGCCCAGTTATAATTCTTCCTGCTTCAAATTTTATTTTTTCTAATTTAAGTGAGTTTTCGGTCGAACAACTATCCCATTTAACATCAGCGTATTCTAGTAAGGGGCGTATGCATGTAAAATATATCCTTTCTCAAGTCTTAAGGATAAAATTAATTTTGAAGTATTTTCAAGGTTGTTATAATTTTTGAGGTCGACATAAATATATTATCAATATGTTTGGTCCAGTTGTCTAGACTACTGAAAGTTATGCCAAGATGTTTATGGAACTCAACAAAAGATAGACTTTCGTTTTTGAATTTTAGTTCAGGAAATACCCATTCTAGCTTACGCGAGAATAACATTGCCTCAGTTTTGGTTGGATTAAAGTCATCTAACCACTGCCTTGGCCAATCGTCGACCGTTTGTAAATCTGCGTTTAGAATATATTCAATTTCGTAAGTATCATTAGATGAATACGCCAGTGAGCTATCATCAGCAACAAGTCTCGTTGCACTCAGGAGGTCGTCGCGTATATCGTTAATATACACAATAAATAATAACGGACTTAAAACAGAGCTCTGTGACCACGTGTTGTGTGTGCGTTAGTGACTGTATTTCTTGGATTTCGTTTTCCTGAAAAATCCCTTTGGCGCATGTTTCACTATCTGTCCAGGAGAAAATCATTTTGTGGAAAGTCATGCGACTATTGATGAACACAAATTAACCGTTGTGTGAAATAGAGATTGGTCGCCCTTTGTCTACAATTCAAACTTACCAGGAATTGTGTGTCTCTAGCGATGTCACTAATAAACTTTACTCTGGAAGGATGCACGTGAATAGAAAAGTCTTGGATACCATGCTTGGAAAGAAGACGTAGTTCACTATCAACAACAACAACCCAGACGACGGATCGTGATGTGACCTCCCACAAAAGAAAATAAAAAACAAAAACATAAATAGAACATGTTTGAAATCGTTATGATATGGTGTTTCATGTATTGTTTAATTTATTTATATTAAAATAAATTATAGTGCTTTTAGTTCTTCATAAAATGTCTTATGTCCTTTGTTTTACTCACAGAATTTCTAAAAGAAATTCCAGAGTCATGCCTGCATTCTTTGTTTTGAAACTTATTGACGAAAGGTCAGGTCGTCAGTGCTATCTTCGACATGACTTTAACATCTTGATTGCTGAGCTGAGGTTCAGGCAAAACCGAATTTATCAACCGTTTGATCGAATATAATCAACTATTTTTTATCGATCGGCGTTACAAAGAGTTGCAATCGGCTTACTCGTTAATAAAAGAAATTAGGATAACCATGGTTACATTATGCCTATGACGATGACGATGATATAATTTACAGGCATTTAATTAACAAACAAATGTTATGCATTTATGATCACTGTTACGTATTTATATCTATTGTATGGCCTTTAACGCTTAACATTTAACCCACGACTTTCGAACTTTGACCGTTATTTAACATTTCTTTTTGCAAAAGCTCATTTTCTCACTCTTGCTTGTTGGCCTCCGAGTACTAACAACTCTAAGGATTGTGCTGCACATGGCTGTCCTGGGGGACAGGATCTGTTTTGCTTTCTTATGTCAAATTGGCTGTGGTGGTGCCTCCGTTGAATTAATTACACAGTTCCCTGCAATCCATATTGGAGATCCTAGGTTTAAGGCTAGGACCTCAAGTGTTTAGTCAAGATATAGTGATGCAAATTACTCCTTAGTCTATTATGGTGCACGGGCAGCTCGCGTCACCTTTAATTTGAAACAATTGCAACTTATATCCTTGGCGCCAAATCGATGTCATACTTGCAAATGGAACAAGAACAATAGTCAGCATATATATAACGACGCAAATTCAAAACGGTTTCCCAACGTTCCGAGCTAAGCAAGCTCTTTGTCAGGGGAATAAACAGCTTACGTATACAAAACAAACACTAACCACAAACTTCTACATGTTAGAATCACTAGGGGGAATTTACAAGAGATATAAAAATAAAAAGTTGTGTAACAATAATAAACAAGCGGGTTATTGTGTCTATCACATAGAGAACCAACATGTTTTTACCTAATTCCACGTTGTGAACAAAGGACGGAAACACAGCGTGACGAAAAATCAACTCCATCTACAACATTTGCTAAAGACATTATATCCCGGTAGAGTTATGCATGGAGGTTCTAAAGGAAAGATGTCAAGAGAATTGTGTAGCGGGATAATGGACAAGAACTATAATAATAATAATAATAATAATAATAATAATAATAATAATAATAATAATAATAATAATAACAATGACAATAAAATAATTAAAATAACAAATGTCATTACTTGGGTAAATATTATCGTAAAAATTGCGTAACCGTGAAAAACTGAGGACTGGATGTAATTTTGATAAGACTGCGACGGAAAGGTTAGATTTTTTCATTTAGACCGAACTCCCCATAAGTTTTCAATTGTAGTATCCAGTATCGTTCTATGTCGGTCAACCTCAGGTTTGGTTCCATCTGTACTATCTCGAGGGACTCGAATGAATGTCCTGCCGAATTGTAGTGGTTGGCGACTTTCGGGTTGATTTTGTTCCGACTGTCACTTTTATCGTTCGGTTTCGCCAACATATTGAGTGGTACATATCTTGCATATCAGAAGACAGATTGCATTCTTGTCTCGACATTATAACTTATGATTGATCGTGTAGCTAATTCCTGCTGTGGAACTCCTGCTCCTATGTTTGCAAATTAATAAACGCTTGCCTTTGCAGCGGTATGTGCCTGAATCTGTAGTTTTGCTTGAAATTACCTTGGCACGTACCAGATGGTCCTTCAGATTTTTAGGTCTACGGTACGCAACCATAGGATCGTCTTGAAATATACCCTTCAGACGTTTCGGACGATGCTTCCGAACGATACGATCTGTTGTAGGTTTAGGGCATCGGGGTTTAAAGTTACAACGAAGGGGACACGCTCGTTGCTTTTCTTGGTTTTATATTTCAGAAAGGCTCCTCTATCGAGGAGTCTAGTTTTGTTAATAGCCTTCTCAATGTAGCTATCCTCTCTTTCTAAGGTGCCCCTTGAACTCTACGAGTCTCTTTTCAAAGGTAGAAGGATTGGAGAATATGCGTTTGGAACGAACGCACATACCGTAAGGGAGGTTTTTTTGTTGCGTGCTTCGGGTGGCAGCTGGTCGGGAGTAGATACTGATGGGAGTCAGTAGGTTTAGAATATAGGACAGTTTCTATATTCCCCCTCAGGAGGATAGATTGTGTATCCACAAAGATAATGGACCTGTTTGATGACTCAGGAGGATAGATTGTGTATCCACAAAGATAATGGACCTGTTTGATGACTCGGACGTAAATTTAATTGATGGATGGAAGTTATTGGCGAATTAAAAAAATATTTTAAAATTGTCGCCCGTTTCTTATCATTTCGATTCCATGTCATCAATGAATCTACACCAGCTTAGAGGTCTATAGGGTGCCTCGTTGAGTAGCTTTTGCTCGAGCATTCCCACGACAATATTGGCATACGAAGGTGCCATTTTAGTGCCAATTGCAGTCCCTTTAATTTGTAGGAACTGTTGGTTGTTGAATAAAAATTGTTAAACTTGAGAAAATGTGTTTAAAGTTTGACCAAATAGAACGTTGGAGGGAAGGATCAGGTCGACCATCTCTGCCGACTGTGATATCTTCCTCGTGTGGGATGTTGGTGGATAAGGAACATACATCCACGGTGACGAGGAGAGTGTTATTTAGAAGGTTAGTTGTTGGTGCTTTGTCCGTGGTATCTTGAATATATGAAGGCAGTTTTTCCACGAAAGGCTGAAGGAGAAAGGCAACGAAATCAGACACGTTTTCAGTGGGATGGTTGTTTTCGGAAATGATTGGCCTCCACTGATTCCCTTCTTTGTGTATTTTAGGGATTAAATAAAATCTTCCCAGTTTGGGGTCAGCTGGTAGGAGGTAAGTTAGTATTTTATCATTAATGTGTCCTGCGTTATGCATGTCTTTTAATATTTGACACGCAGTTTCAGCGTGTTCAGCTGTTGGGTCATGATTGAGTTTTCTTTTTATAAAATCTCTCGTCCGAAAGTTGCCTGTTCGCCATAGCGATGTAGTCAGAGGTATTCATGACAACAACACAGGAGTCGTTGTCTGCTGACTTGGTGACAATATCTTCCCTCTCGCGCATTTTATTCACCCACTGTCTTTCCTGTAGGGTTAAATTGTCCATTTTGGTATGGCTCCATTCGTGAGAATTTATATCATTCTCAACTGCCTCTAGAGCTGGAACTTTACTAGGGGGTGGAATATAATCGCTTTTTGGGCGGAATCTGTGAGACTCATCGGTAACAATGCTGGAATCTCCTGTATCGTCGCTAAACTTTTCCTTGAGTCTCAGTATCCGTGCAAAAGTCGCGAAGTCTTATTTCAATTCCACTACATTGTACGTTTTCCGCCTGGGACAAAAGTGGAGGCCTTGGAGAAGAGACCTATGTCTGAGTCAGACAACTCAAACCGATATATATATATATATATATATATATATATATATATATATATATATATATATATATATATATATATATATTAGTGAAAAGCATCAATAAACCTATTAAATATGTAGCCAGATTTGCATGTCTGTAGCTACTGTCTTAATCTATCGAACTGTATTGTTAATAGGATATAATTACTCTAATCTTTTCACTTACACTAAAGACATATACTACACTCAGCATTGATTATTTTTCATAGACGCGTCACTAACATGTAGTGCATTGCCATATTAACTTGCGTGTTGGTATCTTTGTGTTCAGAACTTCCCGTGACCATAACCTGTTTCATCAAGGATATATTGTTCAAAAAGAAATTGTATCACGGCTTTATGTACTGACCAGTAATGCTATAATTCGGACGGCGAAATTTGTCATTATATCACTAGCTTACTGAGGGTTCTTGTTTGAAATTACTGACTCTACCTGCTTTGAATTATTGTAGGATATCGTGACATGTGGTATGCCCTAAAAGCGATGTCTTCCTTCAAACAGGGATCTCACAGAATTCAGCAGATTAAGTTATACTTTCTCAGTTTAATTATCAGGACTTAATCATCTAAGTCTAATTATTGGATATCTGTGTAAGGGTGTTGAAAATTGGATATCTGTGTAAGGGTGTTGAAAATTGGATATCTGTGTAAGGGTGTTGAAAATTGGTGTCCGATTGTAGATTAATAAATACCCGAGTCTGATTGTTTCTCTGACCTGGGCCTTTTTGGATGTAATTACTGACTTATCTGCTCCGAATTTGTTGAGGATAGGGATGCTACGCTCTATAAAGCAAGCATTGGCTAAGTGACGTTATGAATGATTTTTCATGGATTTCTGCAGAAGAAGTTTTGATTTTAGATAATAATTGTAGCAGGATGAAGCCGGTTTGGGATTGAATTTAGTGAAGACACTGAAAGCACTTTCGTGGATGAGATGTTTATTTATAATGTAATTGAACGATGTATGAATCTGACGTCATACTCGTGCGCATAAAGTCCAACAATAAATTTAACAGAATGATGCGCACAGAGTTCAACAACAGATATAAGAAAATGATATCGTTCCTAAATGGAACTAATCAGAACATGTAACTTCAACGAGTAATCAAACAAGAATCAACGTGTGGAACTTGAAAACAAATATGATTGATATATGGATATATCACGATGTATGATCAATGTCTAGCATTTATACAAAAATATAAACAATGTATGATTCATCCACAATTAAGATGCATGTATAATTGATTTGCACTCATATAGCGATATTGAATTATATTTTCATCCATACAGTGATAATGAATAATATTAATTCAAAAATGGAACATATGTATCTCGTGGCATCCAGTTGACGATCACCATGTATTTCAGGTTCCACAACTCTCGTCGAATGGTTAAGGAGCCACCACGGATGGCCAGCCACTCCAAGTCTGCAGAAGGATCCCTCGAAAGCCTTCTTATTCCTTGCAGACCGTTGGTCCCGAAGCTTTGGTCCCTCACTGCGATTAAACCAATACCGCCCTTTGAGCCAAAGTCTCCATCGACTGCAGCATCCGGGTTACACGAAACCCCACAGAGTTCTACGACTTCCTGTGGAAACAGCTAAAAATACAATGAATGAGCCGTGTAGTACACGAGACACGGTTAAGTGCGCAAGCACATGAATTGACTTTGTTACACCATAAATCATTTCATCAGAACTACTGTACGAGATTATTATTATTATTATAACCACGTTCGCACATGAATCTGTGTCCGAGAAGAACAGTCTCACTGGATTATAAGAACTCGAACATTACTCACCCATTAATGCATGCAACAAATAATTGTATTCAGCATGTCTGTTAGGCCTGACTCTCTGTAAAATTTAGAATAAATTCTGAAACATCCAATATATAAAACAATTCTATCACATAAAACGGATAGCAGGGAAGAATGCAATTTTATATTTCACATACCTCTACAGCTGAAGATTGCTTCCGTAAAATGGACAGCTTTCCTGACAGAACTCGTTGTATTGTGATTGTACAGAGATAATCTTGGGCTATAAGTACCCTGGTTGTAGTCAAATCTACGACCAGAAAACTCGAGGTAATTGGGTTTCTCACTGTACTGACATTAAGTACACACAATTATGTGACTATAGGCTTGGTGGTTATTTGTTCAATTTGAGGTTTATTGGCGTATGTTTTTTTTGTGTGTGCACATTTTGAGGTAGAGCGGCGTCGAGGTAATTTTAGTGATTACTGGCCTAGTGCTTTTGTGAAAACTGTGTGGTTCAGTGGCCCATGGTTATATGTTAAGATCTTTTAAGATCAGTGGCCTAGAGATTTTTGTGCAAAATTTTGGGTCAGTTGCCTTTGCATTTTGTGGAAACTTTCAATGTCATTGGTCTAGGATTCTTCATAAAATTTTGGAGGTTAATGGCCTAGTGTTTTGTGAAAACTTTTATTAGTGGCCTAGAGCTTTTGTGCAAATTTTGAGACTCAATGGCTTCAGGGTTTTCTCAAAAGTTCGAGTGTTTTTTGCGAAAATTGTAGGAGTTAAGATCCCATAGTTTTGCACAAACTTTCATGGTAAGTGATAAAGAGGTTTTTTTTTTTTTTTTTTTTTTTTTTTTTTTTTGCAAACAGATTCTTTTATCGCATAGGGGATTGGCGTTTGAAATTTCCTTTTTATAAATAGGATAGGTGTGTAGTGGGCTATGATATTTACAAAAAAAGGTTTGAGTGAATGGCTTATTTTTTAAATTTAAAAAAAAAATGTGTAAGAGATAGTGGTTAGGTCGCATAGCGATAGATAGATAGATAGATTACTTTCGCCAATGAGACACACATGTACGTTCAATTTGAATATTCATCATGGTCGAGATCATTAGTGCACTTTTGGTAAACAGTTTAAGTCTGTTTTGGGACCGAAACGTAGGTTAAAGTGGATTGTACATACGGCATACATTTTTCTACCATTTTTTAGTTTACTTCCATCTTCGATAATGAGTAGTAAATATTAGCTATAAAATATTATAATACTCAAATATTTCATCGACATGTTGAAGAAAAAGATACACATTTTGATCAGTCAAGAACAATACAGATATAGTTAAATTTGACAGAGATAGTATTAAGAGATGGATGTTATTGCCATATGACATTGAAAACAAAGACCTACCCGCTTTATTGGTTATTTGGTAAGGGACCTGTCGTTTACATTTTCGCGGGGGTGTTGTGGGTGTGGGGATATTTTTTTTTTATAAAACTAAATTTGTAGTCTCGAAATAGCTTTAAAAAATACTCATGCCCGATTTCGTACAGGAAGAAATAATACTTCTATACATTTTATTACCTGAAGAAAAAAACAACAATAAAAACCCAAACAAACAAACTGGTTTTAAAGACACCCCCCCCCCCCACACACACACAGACACAATTAAATGGTCGGTCCCAAATTCATGTGTTAAGTGTGTTCATGAATCAGGTGTGCGAAGTTTGTCTAAGGGCAAATACAACAGGAAAAAAAAAAAAAAAAAAAAAAAAAAGAAACAAAAAAACCCACAGCACTGAAATGTAAAGTTTGCGATAAAATGTTTATCTATAGTAGTGCGTTGGGGAGGCAAATGAGGATACATACAGGTAATAAACAATTCAAATGTGAAGTCTGGGATAAAAATGATTAGGCAGAGTTGTGCTTTGAAGGACTCACGGTACTAATTCAACTCTCATAGTAAACCGATGGAAACATTATGATATTAAAAATTCAATAACCTTAAATTTCTAAATGCTCATGATCAAACCTATATTTATCAATATAGACCCATCCTTGATGCAAAATTCTGAGTTAAGAAAACCACATGAGCCGCGCCATATTTTAGATCTACATGTACATGAAACATGTGTAATCCATTCTGCACCTAATGAATCAGGTGCTGCTGTTGTTATTGACTGTTCCTAAGTCAAGTCTATAAAAATACTAAAATTGCATCAATAAAATCTAGTATCTATTTTTTTATATTTTTTTAGGTACAGATAGGATAAGCTCTCAAAATAATATTTTACTAACATTTTACTTTTTATTATTAACCAATTATGGACCACCAAACCCGTATATACTCTATTAAATCTTCACCCGTTTCTAGACTGGTTCACAGTTGTTCGATATAATTAGTACCGTGAGTCCTGAAGCCACACAGATGAATACAGGCTGAAGGAAAACCATTCAAATGTGAAGTTGAGGATAAAAATAATTAGTGTTTTGAAGCCGCACAGAAGAGTACATTGTGCAAAGTTTGGGATAAAATGTTTAGGCACGGTGTAGTGTTCTAGAAGCAGTGCTATATGGTAATATAAACTTTCCCTCTGCTGAATCAGCAACCTAGAGACCAGAGATAAGGCTGATATATAGGATGCTAGATGTAGGTCTGACAAGTGAGTCAGTTGTAGTATGTATGCCATGGAATAAACATGTGTCTGTAGAAACCGGTCTTTGCCTCTCACTACACAAAAACACAAACATTACAATGGCGACGAGGATGTAGCTGATAAAGCTAAGGATACTGAGGGAAGATTTAGGATATTTGTGTCATTCTACTCAGAGGATTATTACAGACATACTACCGTGTTGTACACTTGTAGTAAAAGTCTTTATCTCCGATAATGGCAGCAAGTTTGCCTAATTTTCCGCCATTCTCAGTCCACGAAAACGCACCTGATATCCGATGGAAGAAGTGGGTAAAACGGCTTGATAACCTTTTGATCAGAATGGACATCAAAGACTTAAAACGTCGGCGTGCGCTGCTTTTTGCATTATGCCGGAGAGGAAGTAAATGATATTTTTGAAACCCTCCAAGATACCGGTGATGACTACCCAGCCTCTATAGAAACATTGACAAACTACTTTGCACCAAAGAAGAACCACGAATTTGAAGTATACAAATTTCGTCAAGAAAAACAGCAAAGTGAACAATCAATTGATGACTTCCACACTAAACTTCGACAGCTTTCAGCAACGTGTGAGTTCACGGATGCCGATAAAGAAATTAAGTCACAAGTAATTCAAGGTTGTTTGTCAACACGTCTTAGACGTCGTGCACTTCGTGAAGAGATGGACCTGACACATCTTCTTACATTTGCCCGTACTCTGGAACTCTCTGACAGGCAAGCAACAGAAATAGAAAAATCTGAAAGAGAGAATGCCAGTGCCATAACAAAGGGAAGGACACAGAGTCGTCGCAGAAACAAGCCACGTTTCATGGAGAAAACAAAAGGCAGCAACAAACATAATACAGAAACCAAATATGCAGAAATTGTGGAGGCGAGTATCCACACAAAGATAGGCAGTGCCCAGCAAAAGGGACACAATGCGATTTCTGCAAGAAGAAAATCCATTTTGCAAACTTTTGTAGATCAAGAATCAAGACAGAAAACAAAGTTAATCAAGTAGAAACTCAACGAGATAAAGGTAGTACATCTGAGAGCTCAGACGAAGAATACACCTTTGGACTGCAAACTCGAGACAAAGTCAATACTCTTAAACCAAAACAGCCTCAAACAGTGGTAGAAGTAGATGGAACTAGAATAGAGGTACTGATTACATATAGCTGGCAAGTTTCAAGCCAAGATTGAGACTAAAGACAGAATCACGACAGCTCCATTCTATGTAACCAAAGGAAATTTTGGAAATCTACTGAGCTATGAAACAAGCATGCAGTTACAAATAATTCCAAGAATCTGTGCTACAGTGTACAGTAAAGTCTGAAGAACTGTGCAAGAAGTTTACAGATATCTTCAAAGGAATCGGAAAATTAAAAGACATGCAGATACACCTTCACACTGATGATACTGTAGTCCCTGTAACTCAGCCCCACCGACGTATACCATTTTACATTCGGAAGAAAGTTGAAATAGAGCTGGAAAGACTTGAAAAACTAGACATTATCGAGAAAGTAAATGGACCAACTCCCTGGGTATCTCCAATCGTGGTAGCACCCAAACCCAAGAACCCCGATGAAATCAGGATCTGCGTTGATATGCGTATGCCCAATGAAGCGGTACTGCGCGAAAGGCACATCACACCAACGATAGACGATCTTATAGTAGATCTCAATGGTGCAACCGTGTTCTCCAAGCTTGATCTAAATTCGGGTTACCATCAACTGGAATTAGACGCAAAATCAAGGAACATTACAACATTCTCGACTCATATAGGACTACGGAGATATAAACGCCTCATTTTCGGAATATCATCAGCAGCGGAAATATTTCAAAACACGCTCTCTACAGCACTGGAAGGATTACAAGGCCCAAGAAATATTAGCGATGACATTCTAGTATTTGGTCGCACTCAGGAAGAACATGACAAAAATCTAGAATATACATTCACTCGCATAAAGGAAAAAGGACTGACACTAAATAAACAGAAATGTGAGTTCAATAAAGACAAAATTGAGTTTTTTGGATACATCTTCAGCAAAGATGGAATTTCTCCAGATCCAAAGAAAGTGGAATCAATTAAAAGTGCCAGTATTCCATCAAACATGTCAGAAGTACGTAGTTTTCTAGGCATGACAAACTACGTAGGACGATTTATCCCGAATTATTCAACAATCAATGAGCCTCTTCGTGCCTTAACCAAACAAAACCAACCATGGGAACGGACTGACAAACACAAGAAAGCATTTGAAAAACTAAAACAAGATTTAGCAAGTGACGCAGTAATAGCGTATTTCGATCCTAATAAAGAAACACAATTAATTGTAGATGCAAGTCCTGTCGGTCTAGGCGCGTTATTAACTCAGAATGGAAAGGTTATTGCCTACGCCAGTAAAGCACTTTCTGATGTAGAAAAACGGTATTCACAGACGGAACGAGAAGCAGTAGCAATAGTTTGGAGTTGTGAGCACTTCCACCTGTACCTGTTTTGTCATACATTTAAGCTAATCAGTGACCACAAACCCTTGGAAGTCATTTTCAACAATCCAAAATCGCGACCTCCTGCAAGAATC
Organism: Margaritifera margaritifera; assembly: GCA_029931535.1. Classification (NCBI taxonomy): domain Eukaryota; kingdom Metazoa; phylum Mollusca; class Bivalvia; order Unionida; family Margaritiferidae; genus Margaritifera; species Margaritifera margaritifera. The sequence goes on from JAQPZY010001637.1 coordinate 5,062,805, forward strand.
GAGAGATGGCTATTGAGATTACAAGCATACAATTTTAAAGTGGTTTACAAGCCAGATAAATCAAATGCAGCAGACTACATTTCGCGACATCCCAAGGCTGGAACTAAATGCTGTAAACATTCTGAAGTTGCAGAAGCTTATGTTCAATTCATATCCTTCAATGCCGTACCCAAGGCTATGACGATTGAAGAGATTCAGATGGCAACTTTAGAGGACCATGACCTTCAACATGTTATTAAATCAATAGAGACTGGAAACTGGAAACATTCATACAGACAAAACAAAACCCTGGAGACATTTTCAAGACTTAGATATGAACTTACGATTGCTCCAGTTATAAATGGTGTTGTCCTACTCTGTGACAGGAAACTAGTAATACCGAAAGGGCTACAACACAGAGTAATAGAACTAGCACATGAAGGCCATCAGGGCATAGTCAAAATAAAACAGCTTCTTCGTGAGAAAGTATGGTTTCCTGGTATTGACAAACAAGTAGAGGATTTCTGCAAAAGTTGTATACCATGCCTTGCATCAACGCCTAAGCAAATGGTGGAGCCGCTGAAAATGACAGTTCTACCAGCCAACCCTTGGAGTCAAATTAGCTTGGACTTCAGTGGTCCTTTTCCATCTGGAGTCTACTTAATAGTACTTGTTGATGAGTACTCAAGGTATCCGGTCGTTGAAATTATTAATTCCACATCTGCAAAAGCTGTCATCCCACAACTAGACAAGATATTTTCAATTTTTGGAATACGAGAAGTTGTAAAAACGGATAATGGACCTCCATTCAATGGACACGAGTTTACAAAGTTTGCAGAATACATGGGATTCAAGCACAGGAAAATAACACCTTTATGGCCTCAAGCCAACGGCGAAGCAGAAAGGTTTATGAGGACAATTGGAAAGCAATAAAAGCGGCCCATGCAAAACATAGAAGTTGGAAACAAGAAATGTACAACTTTTTACGCAATTACAGAGCCACACCTCATGCAACAACCAACAAATCTTCCGCCGAGATGCTACTGTGACGAAAAATGAGAACTAAACTCCCAAGCATACAAATCAAATCACAGGATAACAAAGCTAGGAAAACAGATAATGAAAAAAAGGAAAAGATGAAGAGCTATGCATATCGAACTAGAAAAGCGATGAAGTCAAATTTGAAAGTTGTAGACAGCGTTCTAGTGAAACAAGAAAAGCAAGACAAGTTATCAACACCATTCAACCCTAAACCATGTGAAATTATCAACAAAAAGGGATCCATAATAACCGCGAGAAGAGAAGACCATCAGATCACTTGAAATTCGTCGTTCTTTAAGACAGTAAAGAATTCACCCCATATTCCACCAACAGACGACCCAACATATGATACAATAAATCTAAAGAAGGGTGGAGATACATGTGACATATTATGAAAAGAAACGTTCCATCACTTATTATGAAAAGATGTTTGGGGTGGGTGATCTTCTTATGAAACATGTTTGCATGTCCAACCACTTATTATGCAAGGAATTTCATCATCGCCACTCATTAGGAAAGTTTTTCTTTGGGCCACATTTATTATGAATGATTTGTCCAGCAAGATTTCTGTGCGGCCTCCCTTGCGGAGGTGTCACTCCTTGCGATGTGTTCGTTACATCGCTGGGGTGCGAGAGGGGTACCGGGTTCGAACTACAAAGGAGGCTGCAAACAGGAACAGACAAAAATGTAGAGAGAACGTATCAACTTTATTAAATTAAAACATTCCACATAAAAACTACATAAGAAGATATATATATATATATATATATATATATATATATATATATATATATATATATATATATATATATATATATTCCAAATACAAGAATAAACGTATAATTAGTATATTGATTCAAAGCTTGCCGACTTCATATATTTATCTAATTTCGGTATTTTTGAATTCTGATGTAATTTATTAAATATTGAATAAACCAAAGATGACCCAAAATAACTTCAAATATAGTAAAATTCAATATTTCGAACTACGACCACAATAAAGATAATGTATCATGTTTTAACAAACCAAACGACATTTTATTTCTAACTTAATTATCAAACGCATTAAGTTGGCAGCAAATCGTTTTTCCAAAAATTCAACATTACAAATTCAATAAAAAATGCACACATTTATAATTCATATAAATTTCTACTAAAAATCTACACAATTATAATGTATATAAATTACTAATATAAAATCTTCACAATCCAAAAGAATATAAATTACAATCAAATATTAAAAATAAAAACACAGAATGTTCCTAGAGAGAAGGGAAAAATACCCTCCAGCACCTAAAAAAAATCTTACAAAAAGTCTTTTAAAATATGATAGAACAGTTTTTCTTACCTGCAAACAGGAACAGACAAAAATGTAGAGAGAACGTATCAACTATTTTCTCAAGGCGCGCAGTGCCTTGTATCCTATTCTTGGTCAAAGAATACACACCTTACTCTATATAAGTTATGAGTTCATGGCTCGGGGTCTCGGACCGCGAGATCTCACGAGACTCTTATACAACGCATTCCTTTTTCCAAAAATGGCCACAGGTTTGAACCACGCTCTTTCTACATGCAGGCCGTTCCTTCTGCTGGGTGAACCGATAGACTCGCGTAATGGTAAAGGAATTTCGCCAAGATCAGCACTTTGCCTGTATAATCTTTTACATGTGTGCTGCTAGAAAAATCTCGCTCCTACCGTAAAATATCAATGCAGTACACTTTTGTAATGCAATGTATTAGAGGATTCGAGCGCTAAAATTCTGTTTGATTAAGAATCATAAACATTTGAATTATAAAAGAAATATTACTCTTTATAAACATTCCTTAAAAATTCATCGATTAAATAATTATGAAATTTGAATTATAAAAATTTCTTGAAAATTCTATCGTAACAGACACATATCCAGCATCAGATCCAAGAAGATCAACACGAGTAAGAAAACCTCCAGACTACCTAAAGGATTATGTGTGTGTGTGAAATAATGCAGAACTTTTAGAAACCTTACCTCATACATTGTGTTTGACCTGATATTTCACTTATAAATAGTGTAGTATCTTGTAACTGTAAACCGTAGTGTAGATCTAGATAGTTAATAACAATAACGTGTATCTCATCAAATGGCAATTAAGTTTAACAAAGTGAATTTGAACTCTACCATCAATTAAAACCCAAGACATTATCACGGACTAAACCATGAGAACTCTAAACCTTCTTTACCCAATTCAAAGTTGACCATTTTGTACAATATCAGATAATCAAGAAGTGAAGTAATTACGTTCATTAATTTATATTCTTGTGAATTTGAGTTGTTAGAAAATATGTATCATCATTAAAATTAGTTTGAAACTGATTTTAAATTTTAAATATACAAATTTTTAAAATCTGAAAGAAAAGGAGGGATGTAGTGTTCTAGAAGCAGTGCTATATGGTAATATAAACTTTCCCTCTGCTGAATCAGCAACCTAGAGACCGGAGATAAGGCTCATATATAGAATGCTTGATGTAGGTCTGACAAGTGATTCAGTTGTAGTATGTATGCCATGGAATAAACTTGTGTCTGTAGAAACCGGTCTTTGCCTCTAACTACACAAAAACACAAACATTACACAGGGTTGTGTTTGAATAGGCACAGGAGGATACATAATGGAGAATAAAACTTTCCAATGTGAATTTTGTAATAAAAGGTTCAGACATAGCAGTAATTTGAATCCGCACAGAAAGATACATACTGGAGACAAACCATTCAAATGTGAATTTTGTGATAAAAGGTTTAGACTGAACTGTAGTTATAAAAAGCACAGAAGGATACATACTGGAGAGAAACCATTCAAATGTGAAGTTTGTGATAAACTGTTCAGCCAATGTGGTACTTTGAATATGCACATGAGGATACATACTGGAGATAAACCATTCAAATGTGAAGTGTGTGATGAACTGTTCATCCGGAGTATTGATTTGAATATCCACACCATGATACACACTGGATATAAACCATTCAAATGTGAAGTTTGTAATAAAATGTTTAGGTATAGTAGTGATTTGAAGCGGCACATGATGATACATACTGGAGATAAACCATACAAATGTGAAGTTTGTGATAAAATGTTTAGGATGAGTGTTTCTTTGAAAGTTCACAAGAGGATACATACTGGAGATAGACCATTCAAATGTGAAATTTGTGATAAGCGATTTATCGCGAGTGGTACTCTGAAGCAGCACATGTTGATTCATACTGGAGATAAACCATTCAAATGTGAAGTTTGTGATAAAATGTTTAGGTCGAGTAGTGATTTGAAGAGACACATGAGGATACATTCTGGAGATAAACCATTCAAATGTGAAGGGTGTGATTAAATGTTTGGCCAGAATGGTTCTTTGCAGGTGCACAAGAGGACGCATACTGGAGATAAACCATTAAAATGTGAAGTTTGTGATAAAATGTTTAGGCAGAGTAGTGATTTGAAGAGACACACGAGGATACGTTCTGGAGATAAACCATTCAAATGAGAAGTGTGTGAATGAATGTTTGGCCAGAATGGTTCTTTGCAGGTGCACAGGAGGACATGTACTGGAGATAAACCATTTAAATGTGAAGTTCGTTGTACAATATTTAGGCACGATGGTGATTTGAAGCGGCACAGAATGATACGTACTTGAGATAAACCATTTAAATTCTAAGTTTTTGATTAAATACTTAGGCAGAGTAGTGATTTGAAGACGCATAGGAGAGTACACACTGGGGATAAATCATTCAAATGTGAAATTGCTTTAAAATGTTTATTGAAAGGTATGGTTTGAAGATGCACATGGGGATACATACTGGAGAAAACCATTCAAATATGGAGTTTAGATAAAATGTTTCGGAAGAATGGGGTTTTGAAGATGCACATAGGGATACATACTGGAGATAAACATTAACATGTGTCAGATTGTTTTAGTTTTGTAGGTTTGCTCAAAGCTTTTCTTTGCTTTTTTTTAGTAGTTTTGCTTGTAGCTTTCAGTTACATGTTATTCCTGTGTATTGTTCTCATATGTTTCCCTGTATATGCTGTTACATGCTCTTTTGCAACTTCTCTGTCTTGTGGTATATATGCTTCCAGTGTATATATTTATATACTAATTGTATATGTATGCATTTTGTATGTTTATAGTATATATGCTTCCAGTGTATATATTTATACACTAACTGTATATGTATGCATTTTGTATGTGTATAGTCTTGTCCAACTCTGTGTCACTATATATTTAAAACTGTATACTAAGTGTGTATTTGCTAGCAATTATGCATGCATATTTTAATGCTTCATGTAATATTAGACTGGAAATTATTCAAATAAATTGATTTCTCTGCAATTGTTATTTTATTGTTTATTGTCAGCAGTAAAAGCAGTGAAGCACACGCTTTTTGATTACAATTCAACACCCCCCCCCCCTACTATCCAACAAAAAAGGGTAGGAGTGTTTATAGACACACTATACCTTCACACAAACATACTATAATATTACACATATGAGAGAGGTATAAGGCGTTGTAATGTAATGTAATCAATTAATGTAATTGAAAGAAGTGAAAAAAGGGAGACCGCTCACCAAGATAACAGCCAGTTTAAACATTGGTAAAACTCAAGTTCAGGGTGTTATAAAAGACAAGGAGTCAATTAGAAACGAATTCATATGCTAATACATGTACATATGATCTTCAGATATAAATGTAATTCATGTTTAATGATAGATGTATATCTTTTTTGCCATATCAGTGATTTTCAGATGAATGCATGCAATATCTTAACAAGAACTATGAATAAAGAATACAATAACTGTACAGGGAGTGTAGTTATTTTCCTTCTTAAACAGTGCTCAATGTCAACCTTGGAAACTGGTCTTTTTGTACCAACCTGCTATGTCTTGACAGACAGCTTTTTGTTGGTAGAAGGGATGGTGTCTCAAGACAGGTTTTACTGTACTAATTCTTCCAGATGGAAGGTCATATTGACATTAGATTTTCACCAAAAGACTTTTTATTCTATCATGCTGGTCCTAAATGAATATGGTGCCAATCTGACATCCATTGTGGCTGCCATGGCAGATGTCTTGAAAAATAATTTTATTGCTTCTCCTACAAAATAAAAGGTCATATCAACATGGAGTTTTAACCAAAAGACTTCTTATGGAGTCTAGTTGGTCCTAAATAAACATGATGATAATCAGAGATCCAGTATGGCCACCAAGGCAGCTATCATGAAAATCTTGTTATGGCTACTACACCTAATTCATATGCATATCAACATAAGACTTTTACCAAAAGATTTCTAGTGATATCTAGTTGGTCCTAAATAAAAGTAGCATTTCTATTACATCCAGTATGGCTACCATGATGGTCATCTTAAAAATCTTGTTTTATCACTCCTGATTGGAGATATCAGATCAAAATTATGTCACGATGATCATTTTCAAACTTACAGCAAACATTATGGAAGAAGAGTACCATGAATGGTAACAAGTCGATAGGCTTCATCCTTACTCCAAGTGAATGCCATGATGAAAATTTGATCTAACTCTGAAATGTAAACATTATGTTATTTTGCGAAAACGAATATTTTTAATTCTGTAAAAGTGACTCTGATCCTTGATCTTTTTACGCTAAAAATAGAAATATGCAACCATTCAAGTCGTGAGGAGTCTTCCTTGCCACAAATGTAAGTCATCCACGAAGTTTGTCAAAAGAAGACGATGTAAAACTCAAGTTGGTAAGCAGAAACAAAACAGGCAACAGATGGACAGATGTATAGATGGACATATGGGCACCATAACATGAGATACTCCACCTTTTGGTAGGTGTAAGAAAAATACTTTCCTAACGAAATATTGCATTACCTTCAAGCTATAAATATGGATGCATCCCAGGATGCCCTATTATGATGCATCATTGTGCAAGGCTCTATACTCCATTTCTCTCGGCACTAAATAACTTTCAATGATCAAAATCGTGTACAGATTGGAGTTCTGTACCTGGCATTTCTCTCTGAGTTCACGTGCTTGAAACACCATGTCTATGATTCCTTGTCCTTTCCAGAAGCCACACTGTCTATCAGGCAGGAACCCTTGATCAATGTGATACACAATGCGATTCAGCATGATTCTGAAAAGGATTTATATGGCTATTGACAACAAGGAAATGCCTCAATGGTTTTCGCAGGATTGTCTGTTGCCTTTCCGCTTGTACAAGTGGACGATAACTGCATCCTTGTTCTCCTGGGGTATATTTACTTTTGTCCACTGGAAGAATTTAGTCATTTTCTTTCTGAGCCATGTAAGAGCCTCTGACTTTGTAGACTTCTGCTGGTGTAGAATCTGCTCCAGGTGCTTTGCCATTAGCAGATTAATTACTTTCACAGTGTTGGACGATCAGCAAGAGCAGGTGATAGTTTGATTTCCACTTTACTTGTTACTCAGCCATGAGTCTTGCAACTTGCTGAGTTTGGGTTGGACAATCCTCTTGATGTTGCTGAAGGCTGCCTTCTTAGACGAAGAAGCGCTGTCGTTTAAATATAACTTTTTGAGCCGTTGTTTCCTGTTCAGTAGTCTCCATATGTCAGCAGCGTTCTCATCCAACAAATCTTGATTATTGCATGTAGTGGGACCGATGGTTTCTAATGCAGCCGAGGGCACTACACACAGTCTCTGAAGGATGCCTAGTTTTCCTCGACGTTCTCAGAGTTCGCATGAATTGTTACTAGTTGGCTACATAGTTCTTCAACAAATGCCTGTTTCACATAATGCTCTTTCTATTTGGAGACAGTGAGCTTTTCGGGCGCATTTTGCCTTGTTTTTGTCTGTTGCCATAAATCCGGATATGGAGCTTGGCGACTGTGAGCCCATGGTCAGTACAGCATTCTGCACTTCTTGTGGCCTTCTTCATTCTGATATCCTGCCTGTCTCTTTTCCTGGTGATCACTTAGACAATGAGATGCACGTGATTGGAACTCGCTTGCGTCCAAGACATTTTGTCGTGGTTTGGCAGGTGAAAGACTGTGTTGGTGATTTGTAGGTCTTTTTCATCGCATTTCCTCAGTAAGATGAGACAATTGTTCTTGCATTTGCCAAAAGCATTTTTGGCAATGATGCCTGGCCATGTCTGATGATCTGCGTTAATTCTAGTATTGAATATTGAAGTCACCAAGGATAATGAGCATGTCTGCCTTCAACACTTTGGCAATAAGAAACCCCAGGTTTCCATAAAATGTGTCCTTGATCTCATCTTGGTTGGTCATCGTGGGTGCATTGTGGGAGCATAGGCGCAAATGATAGCTGGTCTTCCTCGATTAGGCGAGTTTCACTCAGGAATACTATATGGATGTTAAATCTGGCTAGTTGTCTACTAACCAAAGCTGTTCTTCTCTCTGATCTATCTGCTGCTGTACTGTCCATTAGTGCACGACCATTCCAGGTACGGATAGAGAGTGGGGTCATTTTTGTCTTTTTGTGTGATTTTCGACCGCAAAGGTAGGATCTCCATCAGCTGAGGTATGTTGACCAGAGTTTAGGTGAAGCAGGCAATAATTAGGGCATATTTTCAAGCCCTTCCTCATGCTACAGATTTGAGCAGTGGGATCCTAAATAGGGCTGTTCAGTCGCCCAGTGGGCTGCCTAGTTCCACTGTGCGAGTTCCACTGCTGCTTCAATCCAGTGAAAAGTAACTCTATGCCCTGAGCAACCTATGTGCAGGTCTGCAGCAACAGCTCCAAGTGTATCCACACCTGCTCCTTTGCTGCTGGCCCATGGCCACATACCTTTGAGGTAGTTCGTGGTGCGGCAGGGAGATGCTCTCGTGACTTGATTTAAGTGAGTGAAAGATGCGCAGAGTTACCATCACTCTCTCGTCCAGACCTTTTTGAATCCAATGGCAGAATAATGTCGAGACGTCACAAGACAAGTCTGGATGCAGTGGATGGCAATCAGGTCATACAGCACCTGAGCTGATTTCCTGCGTTGTCCACACAGTTCTTTCCATATGCCTTCACAGTGGTAGGGATGAGCATATCTCCCCGGCCGCCTGATCCACCAGGGAGGACTTTCCAGAGTATATTTTGTAGAAGTATTTTATGATTTACTTGTTGTAAGGGTACAAATGTAAGTCGAAGATAGGGCGATCAAAGGCCCAAATGTCAAGGTCACTGTGGACCATCTGCGTACTCAGAGAGATCGAATACTCTCAATTCGCTTTCCTTCGTGCCCCGAGTGGTGACTAATTGAGACTGGACCTTCTTTGATTTAATGGTTAGCATGCTGGACTCGTGTCCAAAAGGTGCAGATTCGATTCCTAGTATCGGATTAGCCCAGGGCGGTTACTGTAATGCATCATTGTGCAAGGCTCTATACTCCATTTCTCTCGGCACTAAATAACTTTCCTGCGTTGCTGTGCTGTAACACAAACTAAACAATCCATAAAAAAGAATGTCCATCTGTATGTCAACATTTAGTGTTTGCATAATTTTAACAAGAATAATTGGATTTCAGCCAAATTTAATGTGCAGCTGATAAAATCTTAAAGGAGTTTTATTTTCATGGTTCTTACTCTTCATTTAGAGGAGTCATGATCTCTGATATCTGACTTTCCCAACTTTGGTTATCAGAGCTTATCTTGATCTTCTTTGTTTTATCTTGTCGTTGTTTCAGTGAAATTAGTTTTATGCAAGGTAGTTGTGGCTATTTATTTGTAGAGTTATGGTCTGCATATCTGCAATTAGTACCAACAAACATGAAACGTCAACCATTCACGAAGTGTTAATGCAGCACTCTTATCTAAATGTAACAAGAGTGCATGTTTTCTTTAGAAAGTATATGGCTAAGACGGCATGATATGTAAAAACAAAATATGTTGAAAATACGTCCATAGTCGTACAATATTGGTGAAAATGAAAAAAGTCAAAGTGACTTCTTTTATGGTGCATCATAGTAGGGCATCCTGGGATGCATCCATATTTATAGCTTGAAGGTAATGCAATATTTCGTTTAGGAAAGTATTTTTCTTACACCTACCAAAACGTGGAGTATCTCATGTTATGGTGTCCATACGTCCATCTATACATCTGTCCATCTGTTGCCTGTTTTGTTTCTGCTTACCAACTTGAGTTTTACATCGTTTTCTTTTGATAAACTTCGTGGATGACTTACATTTGTGGCAAGGAAGACTCCCCACGACTTGAATGGTTGCATATTTCTATTTTTAGCGTAAAAAGATCAAGGATCAGAGTCACTTTTACAGAATTAAAAATATTCGTTTTCGCAAAATAACATAATGTTTACATTTCAGAGTTAGATCAAATTTTCATCATGGCATTCACTTGGAGTAAGGATGAAGCCTATCGACTTATTACCGTTCATGGTACTCTTCTTCCATAATGTTTGCTGTAAGTTTGAAAATGATCAATGTGACATAATTTTGATCTGATATCTCCAATCAGGAGTGATAACAAGATTTTCAAGATGACCATCATGGTAGCCATACTGGGTGTAATAGAAATGCTACTTTTACTTAGGACCAGCTAGATATCACTAGAAATCTTTTGGTGAAAGTCTTATGTTGATATGCATATGAATTAGGTGTAGTAGCCATAACAAGATTTTCATGATAGCTGCCTCGGTGGCCATACTGGATCTCTGATTATCATCATGTTTATTTAGGACCAAGTAGACCCCATAAGAAGTCTTTTGGTTAAAACTCCATGTTGATATGACCTTTTATTTTGTAGGAGAAGCAATAAAATTATTTCTCAAGACATCTGCCATGGCAGCCACAATGGATGTCAGATTGGCACCATATTCATTTAGGACCAGCAAGATAGAATAAAAAGTCTTTTGGTGAAAATCTAATGTCAATATGACCTTCCATCTGGAAGAATTAGTACAGTAAAACCTGTCTTGAGACACCATCTCGTCTGCCAACAAAAAGCTGTCTGTCAAGACATAGCAGGTTTGTACAAAAAGACCAGTTTCCAAGGTTGACATTGAGCACTGTTTAAGTAAGAAAAATAACTACATTCCCTGTACAGTTATTGTATTCTTTATTCATAGTTCTTGTTAAGATATTGCATGCATTCATCTGAAAATCACTGATATGGCAAAAAAGATATACATCTATCATTAAACATGAATTACATTTATATCTGAAGATCACATGTACATGTATTAGCATATGAATTCGTTTCTAATTGACTCCTTGTCTTTTATAACACCCTGAACTTGAGTTTTACCAATGTTTAAACTGGCTGTTATCTTGGTGAGCGGTCTCATTTTTTTCACATCTTTCAATTACATTAATTCTTTCCTCCAATGTTTTCGTTGGAAGTTCTGCCAGTGTTATTAAGGCGCTAGTTTATTAAGGTGTTAACGTTATCAGTGATAATTTGTAATAACGATTGTTGCGGTTTTTACCAGGCTTTGGGGACACATGGAATACATATACAATGGATATGTACCAATGAATGAAATAAAAAGACATAATTAACTCATCCAGAAACAGAATAAATTCTTTAAGAGACAAATGGCAAAGGCTTAATTCGCTAACGACATAAAGGGATTAACTCCATAAACAAAGGGTGTAACCGGCTGCACTAAAGTGAACAGATAACGGCTTGGTGTGTGGGATGGTAATCACTAATATCAACACACACAAAAAAAGCAACAAACAACACAATTCTTTAACAATGACAATCGAATATGTAAAACTATTCTCACTTACTGCTATTAAAGACAAAGACAAAGACCTCATTCACCCCAGGCATTACGAATTAACTCCAAAGACAAACGATGTACGCGACCGCTACATTGACATCGGCACTACAACGGCAGTTAGTTATATGTACTTCAGTCTGGTTGACAGTCTATGACAAATGAAACTACATGCATGACCTGTTCATTTTAGGAAACCGGTAGCCAGCCTCGTTTTGTTTGGACTTTTTTTGTGTATTTGTTTAGAATAGTCTTTACTTTTTAAGCTGTCGTGGTTACAAGGGATTAAATAAAGGTCAGTGGTGTTTATTTCTGTTCTCGCGGTAAGGTCGTTCATAGCACTGTTATTTTAGAACAATCTGCATGTACTTTAGTCTGGTTTACAATCTATAAGATATGACACTCCATGCATCACCTGTAAAATTTAAGAAACCGATAGCGAGCATAATTTGTTTGTTTTTGTTCTTGTTTAGAACAGACTTTACTTTTTAAGAGGTCGTGGTTATAAAGGATTAAATAAAGCTCAGTGGTGTTTATCTCTGTTTTTGCGATGCAGTCGTTCATGGCAGTGTCGAAATGCATATTTTGCCAAGAAATCGTGGTCGCTGGTCGCGTTCTGCAGGTGGTCACTCACAAAAATGCGTTTATATTATAAAATCGATACGTGCATTACGATTGTGGTCGTAAATGATAGGTGGTCGCTCATAGCAGAGATCGCTCAATGTTTTCCTGTAATAGCTAAACTCTGTGTTGAAGGTCAGATTAGTTCAGGTCTGAAGGTCATATTAGATCAGTACCATTTTTATTTAGGACATACTATAAGAAGTCTTCCTGTGAAAACCACATGTCAATATGGCTTTCCGTTCTGGAGGAGTAGTGATAACAGTTTTCAAGATGGCTGCCATTGTGTCCATACTGGATGCCAGATTGACATCACTTTAATTTAGGACCAACTAGACATCATAGGAAGTTATTTAGTGAAAACATCATCTTCATATGACCATCCATTCAGGACGAGCAGTGATAAAAGTTTCAAGATTGCCACTGTGATGGCCATATTGGATGTCTGAATGGCGCTGTTTTTATCCATTCAGGAGGAATATATATATATATATATATATATATATATATATATATATATATATATATATATATATATATATATATATAACAATTGTTCAAGAAGGCCACTCTGTCTGCCATATTGGATGTCCGAGCGGCATCATTTTCATTTAGGACTAACTAGACCATGGGGATGAATGCGGAGTAAAGTTTCATGGTAATCATTCAAGAAGTTTAAGAGTTGTGATAACAAACTTGTGCTAATGGATAGATGAACGACTGACAACACGCCATCCCATATGCTCTTCTGTTCTATGATCAGTATAGCTAAAAAGTACACATCAAATATCACCGCTCGTGTAGACACAGAGATAAAGAAACAGGGTCTCCTCTGACCCGTACTCCCGGGTTTTTACGCAGGAATTTCATATTTGACCTGAATCTGACGTGTCTGCATTCCGCCATATACGTCAGTTTGACTCTTGGGAATTTCGCCTTAAGCGTCAAACACCATATGATAGTCTTTGAAGTTCTTACTTTTTGAATGTCCATACCTATGCACCTGCGTGACCCGCTTTTAGCAAAAAGAACTGCAGTAAAATTTCAGTTTTATACAAGTTTTGTTTCCGACCAGTTAAACTAGTAAATGTGAGCTAATTTGCTAATTGCAGTACTTTTAGCAGTTTTCAGTCAAACTGCAGTTAAAAAGCAGTGAAATTGGCCAAAATATATAAATGAGGTAACCAGTTTTATATCATAAAAAATACAGAAAACTGCAAAATTACTGTTTCCATACAAGGAAAGCCATATTATGAGGTCACAGAAAACTAAAGAAAACTGATGTCAAAAACCTTCCAGTTCAATTATGCCATTAAATACTACTACAAAAAAGCACAAAAAACCGTTTCTATATAAAAAAGACTAAAGTATATTTAATATTTAAAATACATAAATTTTGAAGTCATATTCATTTCTTGAATCAAAAGAGAACATAAATTCAGTTGATTTGTACAAATAATGTACAGCAGAAACTCGATCATTATCTCTTTATTAAATGAACCTTATTTACATTAAATATTTAATGTATAAAAATTTAACTTTTGGAAATAATTAAGGTCTTGATTTTAACATAGAACATTAATGGGGAAATCTTGAATCCGTAATATTGACATCGACGTCACATAATTAACTGTAATAATTTAAAAGAACAGAACATATGAACTAGCTGTTCGTTAATTAATTTGTTAATGAAAAAAGGAGGTATTTTCGAATTTATAAATATTAGCATTCTTAATCAACAAAATATATCTTCCTTTCTATTAAAGAACTACGAACATATATTATTTTGTGAAAGCTATGTAACAAAGAGATAAAAAGAACCAAAACAACAGATCTTTCAAACAAATATATATGGAGTATGGCTTTAATAAAGGTTAACTTAATATTTAGCAAAAAAAAAGAAAATACGACAAAAATCATAGGTTTCCAGCATAGTGGCAGATATATTTAACGGTGAATAGGTCCTATGACTAAGAAAATAATCTATGATCAACATTACAAACACTTTTTTGTCTTTCTTTATTTTTCGTAATGGTGCATATGCAACACACCTGAAAGATAATGGCAGAGACAACGTGCACTTCCAGTGCCACTGTTTTTGCAACTGCTGGGAGTGTACTTTTAACCTATTTTGTTTTACATATGCACACTTTCTAAGGAACTCGTTCCACATACTCAAGCTTTGCTTGCTATTAATCATGCAGTTTCACTGGGGACCTCTAAAATCTATGAAAAAATGAAAGGAAGCAAAGTGGAAGAGATGAATACAAATTCATAATTGTTTGAAATAGTATTTATCAAAGTTAAACATTTTTTAGACAGTTGTGCAATAAATTAGTAGTTTCTATCATAACTTTTAAAAGTTTGCTAAAATGAAACCTTTTGATAGTGTAACACGATGTACTGATGTGCTGTTTGATTTCTTATATAATAACACTTCATACACACACTATATATCATTAGCTGTTGCATTCTGTCTTTTTTAAGTGAAGCATACTGCATTCCTTGCAAAACTGTTGCACATAGAGCAAATAAAGGAGACTTGGTAGGTGTTTGATCTGGATCATATCCAATGAATTACTAAAGAAAGATTCCAGAAATTTAGGCTGATCCACAGAAAGGCAAGTTCTTCAGTATAAGGAATCTCTCACAGCCGTCTTATCCAATATGAAGGAAAATCTTCACATATTTTTCCTTATGGCTTTCGACAATTTTTACTTTCACTTCAGTAAATAAATCTAGATTGGGGAGGTGGATGTTGTCAGATGATTAGGTTCCCCTCATCTATTCAAAAAGTACACTTTTTGATGGAAAATGAGAATGTTAGCCATTTGAAGTACAGTGAAAAAAAACACCTATTCTAAACAAATCCTCTCAGGAAAACAAAATCCTGCATCCTCCCCGCTTCTTATATAATTCAGGTACCAGACTCTGAAATAGATTACAGCAACATAAACTATGCAACATGGACATACATTTTATTATTTACCATCCTTTAAAGAGATTCCAGCTTTATCATCCATTTTGGAAGGGCTGCGACATCACATGTCAAACATTCAGTACTAAACACATTTTTTTTTAAAAAAAGCAATGAAATCACTGACTAGACTCCTTAAGACCTTTGAAATAAAATCACTGCCATTTTGGGGGAAAAATGAAAACACAAATATAAAAAGTAGAAGAATACCTACATGTACATGACCTCTGAACTTGTCTCAGTTAAAGTTCACTGCACGAGGCCAATTGTAGAATTTTATATCTCAGAAGTAAAAAGTCCAAAGAAAAATGGGAATGTGATTGACAAGCTTGCATGTAATGTGCTAATCTCATCATCCTATTGTCGATAACTAACAACACTGGATCAATAACTGCAGTTTTTCAAGTGCAGCAGTAAATAATAATGATCTGCAAAATGATTGTCTCAATGATTATGTGGAGTAAGATTATATGGTCATCTCTTCAGACACATTAAATCATGGGGACAAAACTGCACAGCAACAATACAGTATAAAAGTGCCCACCAAACTGCAGTCCCATAAACCATTAAAATGCAATACAATCTTTACTTTACTCACCAACATGATAACTCCATGATTTTCTTTCACAACAGTTATCTCCAGGGTTGTATGATCAGTTGCTGCACATGTATTGGTATTACTTGCACTGAAATTTCCCAAAATTATATGAGACTGTTCAAACTAAACAATGGAGTCTGCTTAAAATGAGGCTGCCACTTTAGTTCTGTCTTTAGTACCTCAAAAAAGTTATGTGCATATTTCGTGGTCAGTAAACCAGTCTCCAGGCTGTAAACAAGGAAAATAACCACCATTACTATTTCGATACAGAATTAGGTCTCTGTCGCAGAAAACCACATTTCATCTCATGTGATTTTATTGATTCATTTTTGAAGCAAAATGTGTGTAGCATAATTCTTTATCGAAAGCTGTCAGAATGAGATGGGTCTCTCTGTCTCTCAAAGAAAACAATAATTATTCCAGGATATATACATTTTTCAGTTTTTATTCAGTATGAAAATAACTGCCAATTTGTATTCTACTGGCAGAAGATAATACTACTACTACTACTACTACTAATAATAATAATAATAATATTTCACACTGTTGACAACAACAGTTACAGCAACAACAACAGGGACACGTACATGCCTGATGATAAGGAAAAGAAATAGTTCAGAAGAATGGAATTTTATAAAGAATTATTGATTTTTTTCTCCTTTTTTGGTAAAAAAATACTCATTATTTAAGCATATTGTATGGAAATGTATAATACAGGAAATAAAATCACATGAATTTACTTTTTGTTAATCTATGAATAATGGAGTTTATTATTATTATTAATAAAAGTTTTGATATTTAGCACACTCAAAAAAATGTGGTATAAATCTGGTAATAATATTAAGTATAACAAAATGGAATAACTGGAAATTAAAAGATATTTTTACATGATTTTTTTTTAGGTAATAAGAATAAAAGTAAAAATGTATACTTTACACAAATTTAGTGATATATAGTTACCAACTCAGTTTCTTATGTGTTCAGGTTTGCCTACTCATTTTGCATTTATTTCTTAGTAACACTTCTGCTGTTGAAATAAAAAAAATTTGTTTTTTTGTTTTACAAACCTAATTGCCTTATTAACAGATGTAGATGACAGAATTTGAAATACTTTCTGAGGGAACAGTAAGAAAAGAGTCCTGAATGCAAGAAATTCCAGCTTGTAATGTTTCTTGCATGCTAAAAATATGCAAGTGTCCTCAACTATCCATCAGATCAGGAAACTTGCAGAGACAAAAGTCCTGAGAAATCATGAGAGATCACCACAGCTGACTGCGGTAATGTTCATAGCTTGATACCTCCTGATGAAATATCATGATACTGAGTCCAGGATATATTAGGATTATTTTAAAGACAGGAAACTGCAGACTATTTCACCAGGAAATCTCAGGGTGTTACAAGACAGGACTGTGATATTTTTGTCCATGCAGCTGCCTAAAAATATATTTCTGTAGAGGTATTGCACTTTAAAAGACAGAATTTAATAGTTCTGAAGTGGAGATATAGGCAGTTTATAAACATAATTCTATATCTTTTTTTTATCAAAGCTAGTAATTTATAGTGAGCTATATTAGCGAATTTTACAAATATTACCAACTATGGTTTAAAGCATATTCTTCAGTTGTAGCATCTTTAAAATTTTACATCAAAGTCAAAACAACTACAGATGTGTTGCAAATTTGTTTCTTCCTGATTTAAATTATACAGTTTTTACAGCATAACTGCAGCACAAATGCAGTATTGCTTAATTCTTCTTTGTCATGCATATGTATGTAAAATTAGCAAGATTGCGGCATGTACTTTCAGCATTATAGCAGTACATTCTGGGATACTGAATTTCTGTGAAATTATGAAAGTCAGTTCAGCATGAATGCAGCTTGCAAATTCAGCATGACAGCAATTCATCCCGGAAAACAGAACTGTGATATTTTAAAATCAGTTCAGCATGACTGCAGCATGTATATTCAACATGATAGCAGTCCATGCTGGAAATGAGCACAGAGGAGTATTTATGCTGGAAATGAGCACAGAGGAGTATTTATGCTGGAAATGCACTTCATTATGGCAACATAGATGCAGTATTTTACCAGCATAAGTACAGTATGTACTGAACTTTCAATGAATGCTGCAATTCTATAAGGGATACACAATGCTGAAAGTGACAGCTTTTTGATACAAGTCTTTGTCATTTATTTATATCCAAGAGATAGGGTCCCATGCCAATAACACTGTCTGGGGCATGTAATTATTTGTGTTGCTGTAATAGTTTAATCATTGAGTAATTTCTGAGTAGTTAAATCTAATTTCTTTCAAGTAATCTATCAAGTAAATCATGTAATTCCCACCAGAAAATGAAGTAATATTATTACTTATTAATAGTCTCCTGTCTTTAATTTATTGAATTAAGCTATATCTGTTTAAAGTAGCCAGGTAACAATGAGTAATTATATGGTCAAAACTAGTAATCAAGTCAGTAATACCAAGTAAAAGTGAGTAAATAGCAAGTAAAAGCTAGTAATCAGGTAGTCAAACTTTTACTTAAATCAAGAAAAAAGAAATTACTAAGTAATTTTTTGTTAGTGTAGCTTGATAAATTATGATTAATGTAAACATGATTCAACACCACTACTATTACATATATTTTTATATAATAAGACAGGCTGTTAAGACCTAAGATTGCTTCACATCTGAAGTGATTTTTTTTTTTTTTTTTTACTGTAATGTTTCACACTGATACTTGCGAAGGAAAGTTGTTGACGAAAATTTGCAGTTGCAACAAGAATAAATCAAAATTATAAGTGGAAAATTACCAGCAACAAAATGCCTGTTTTGCAGAAATATTTTAAAACAAGCACCATGCGCACAGAGAAAGGGAACACCCTGGTAGCCAGCCGGCGAACCGGCGCACAGGTATTGGACTTCTCTTTGACGGGAACAGGAGAAATACCATCGTGCGGTGAAATATTGTCATGCCTGAGGGACAATGGAAAAGATATAGACATGCTACAGGTCATTACCCATGGAGCACAAGGGAAGGTTTTGATACATCCCAGAGGAGAGGAAAAATTTCTGGAAGGGACGATGATAGATATAAACGGGAAAATAGCGCAGATTGCAGATGCCGCAGACATTTTAAGAGAAATTGCCATCAAATATGCCGAAATATACATAACTGGGGTACCGATTGAGATCCCCATAGAGGAGACGCTTGAACGCTTCCAACAAAAATTTCAATTAACCGTAAAGGAAGGAAAAATGGCGACGTACAATCTGTTCCTGAATATCCAAACTGGAGCAAGGATATTCCGAATAGAGGAAAATGACATTAACAAAATACCAACATTCTTCTATATTCATGGCTTTAGAGTAAAATCATGGTATAGAGGGTGCATTTACAAAAGGCCATGCTATAGATGTGGACTAAAAGGACATGACCCAAGAAAGTGCGAGAGGAGACAGGAACAAGAACCAACTGAACAAATGGAGACACAACAAAACAAGGAAGAGATGGAAAAGGCAATAACAAAAACACAAGAACCTACTAAACCATTAGAGGCACCATCAGGGGCACAACAAAAAAAAGATGAAAAAACCAAAACTGTGATATCGTTGGCACAATATAGGACAAAGGGAAAGAAAGCTAACCAAGAACAACAGGTGCAACAACAACAACCAAAACAACAACACACTGGAGAAATAGGGCAGGCGGGAGAAATGAGGGAAAAACAAGACTGGGCAAGGAAAGGCACAGGAGAAGGGCAGATGCCAAGAGTGAAGAGACCAAAACCCGGAAGCCCAGAATATAGGGAAATGTACCGGACAATAGAACCGGGAAAGTTAGCACATTTATTCAAATAATAATAAAAAAAAAAAAAAAATAGCGAACAACAACAACAACAACAAAAAATATATATAAATATATATATATATATATATATATAAAATATGGAAACTGGGAACAGGTAAGAAGCTTACATGCACGCAACAATATAAATACTCTCTAAGTAATAACTGGTATATCGATGATAAATATGGTAAATAGCCCATGTAAAGTAAACTAAATATAAAACAAAAACACTTAAATAAAAATAAATAAAATAATTACTGAACTGACCTTATGGGCAAAGGTAACTTGCGATTAACAACTTGAAGTAAGGAGAAAGGAAGGAAACCTGCCCAATAGAGAATATCTAAAGGGAGGAGAGTACTGACCTGGAAACCTTAAAACAATAAATAACTTTGTCTTATAGGAATATTACAAATCAAAAGAACCTCATAAAAATCGATTCAAAATTTAAACATTAAAGCCATTTGGTAACTAAAATTTTTTCGAGGGGATGCTTCTAATGCTCTAACCAGCCATATATGCTGGGAAGGACTGAGAGGTGTCCACAAAAAAAAAAAAAAAAAAAAAAAAATGAAATGTTTAAGATATAAGAGAACTGGATTTTTCAGTTTTACTGCTCAAATGACTAGACTTGAAATATGAGTGTGATTATCAAAAAAAAAAAAAAAACTGGTCTCAGAAAAAAGCTGGTATTGTACTGTCAATATAACTGCATTTTAAAACCAGTAATTGAAAACTGGTGAATTACTGCAAAACAACTGGTTTTTTCTTCTTTCAGACCCCAGTTTTTGTGCACATTTCTCTAAGTCCACATTCTACATGTGTCGATTTGTTAAAGACTACATTTTCCAAGTTTAGAGTCTGCACTCACATTCTGTTTCTTTCTAAGTCCAATTTTTCCATGCTACTTCCATGTGATGTACGTGATGATACTCTCATGCTGCAAGATTTCCATGTTACTTTTCATGTTTAAAATATGTGTCAGCATGTAGAAGTTTATTCTCTGTGTAGTTTCCATGCCATTTTCATGTACTCCATGTTGATAACATGTAAAAACCACGGAATTTTAAAGGAGATTTTTATGAACATGGAAAATTGAAGTGCGGGGCAGTGTTTTGTCAAAAAAGGTATCTGATTAATCAATTTTAAACATGTCCCACATTTGTACAGTTTCTCATCAACTTGTGTCCCGCCAGAAGAGATTTTCTGCTAAACAATTTTTCACATATTTCACAGCTGTATGGTTTGTCACCAGTGTGTATCCTTAAGTACGCTGACCAATCAAACTGACCAATCAAACTGATGGATAAACAAGTTCCCACCTATTTCTGATTTCTATGGTTGCTCACCATTGTGTATCGTAGAGTGTTTTGACAACTCAAACCTCCGGTTAAACATTTTCCCACATATTTCACATTTGAAGGGTTTATCATCAGTGTGTATCCCCAAGTATTGTGACAAATTAGAACTTTGGCTAAACATTTTTCCACAAATTTCACATTTGAAGGGTTTGTCACCAGTGTGTATCCTCAAGTGTTTTGACAAATAAGCACGCCGTGTAAATATCTTTTCGCACATGTCACATTTGAAGGGTTTCTCACTACTATGTGTCCTGGTGTGTTCTGTCAGAATAGATTTCATGCTAAACAATTTTCCACATATTTCACATTTGTACGGTTTGCCACCAGTGTTTATCATCAAGTGTTTTGACAATATAGTGATCTCGTTAAACAATTTCCCACATATTTCACATTTGAATGATTTCTTACCATTATGTGTCGTGGTGTGTTCCATAAGAATAGATTTGTTGCTAAACAATTTTCCACATATTTTACAACTATATGGTTTGTCACCAGTGTGCGTCCTCAAGTGTGTTGACAAATGATATTTCTGGCTAAAGAATTTTCCACATATTTCACATTTGTATGGTTTGTCACCAGTGTGTATCCTTATGTGTGTTGACAAATGATTTTTCTGCCTAAACAATTTTCCACATATTTCACATTTGAAGGGTTTCTCACCAGTGTGTATCCTCAAGTGTTTTGACAAATTTGAACTCTGGTTAAACAACTTTCCACATGTTTCACAGCTGTATGGTTTGTCACCAGTGTGTATTCTCCAGTGTGTTGACATATCACTCAGCTGGCTTAACAATTTTCCACATATTTCACATTTGAAAGGTTTGTCACCAGTGTGTATCCTCATGTGTCGTGACAAATTAGATCGCTGGCTAAACAATTTTCCACACATTTCACATTTGATGGGTTTATCACCAGTATGTGTCATGGTGTGTTCTGTAAGTATACATTTCTTGCTAAACAATTTTCCACATATTTTACAGCTGTATGGTTTGTCACCAGTGTGCATCCTCATGTGTGTTGACAAATAATATTTCTGGCTAAAGAATTTTCCACACATTTCACATTTGTATGGTTTGTCACCAGTGTGCATCCTTATGTGTGTTGACAAATGATTTTTCTGCCTAAACAATTTTCCACATATTTCACATTTGAAGGGTCTCTCACCAGTGTGTATCCTCAAGTGCTTTAGCAAATTTGAACTCTGGTTAAACAACTTTCCACACGTTACGCAGCTGTATGGTTTGTCACCAGTGTGTATTCTCCAGTGTGTTGACATATCACTCAGCTGGCTTAATAACTTTCCACATATTTCACATTTGAAAGGTTTGTCACCAGTGTGTAACCTTAAGTGTCGTGACAAATTAGATCTCTGGCTAAACAATTTTCCACACATTTCACATTTGATGGATTTATCTCCAGTGTGTATCCTCAAGTGCTGGGACAATATAGAACTCTGGCAAAACAATTTCCCCCACATTTCCCACTTGAAGGGCTTCTCACCACTATGTGTCCTGGAGTGTTCCATGAGAATAGATTTCACGTGAAATAATATCTCCACATATTTAATATTTTACGGGCTTGTCACCAGTGTGTATTTTCAAGTGTTTTTACAAAGTTGAATTATGGCTATACAATTTTCCACACATTTCACATTTTAATGGTTTCTCACCACTGTGTGTCCTGGTGTGTTCGGTAAAAATAGATTTTCTTGATCAATAATTACTCACATATTTCACAGCTGTATGGTTCGTCACCAGCATGTATCCTCAAATGTTTTGACAATGTATAGTTCTTGCTAAACAATTTCCCACATATTTCACATTTGAATGGTTTCTCACCACTATGTGTCGTGGCGTGTCCCGTAAAAACAGATTTCTTTCTAAACGATTTCCCACATATTTTGTAGTTGAATGGTTTGTCACCAGCGTGCATCCTCAAGTGTGTTGAAAATTGATGTTTGTGGCTAAAGAATTACCACACATTTCACACTTGTATTCTTTGTCACAAGTGTGTATTCTTATGTGTGCTGACAAATGATGTTTCTGTCTCAATAATTTTCGGGTCAATAAAAACACCGAAATACACCGAACAAGCGAACTACATATCGCTACCGAAATACACATGTATTGGGATGTTCTCTGTGTATATATCGGTGTACACACAGGAATTATGTTTTGTTGTTTTTTTTTTTTTGTTGTTTTTTTTTTAATAATATAAAGCAAAATAAAATATGATTTATGTGATGTTGATACGAATTATTTTCTTTCCTCCTATTTATAGCACCATTCATGTAATGACGTCAGTCGGTGGTATTTGATTCGATAGATATGATAGACGGCTGATCGTAGTAATATATACACAGAATTAACGTGAAAAGTATCAAAGTATCAAATGTATTCGCCGACATTATATTATATATTTACTTTAACTTTTAATGATAAAATGACAGTCTATTGTTAACCATTTGTGTTTAATTTATATATTCTAATAAATCCAACCGAAACCAATCAAGTGACTGATTCACATTGATATACACCATTGCCTGTTTATGACGAAATCTCTAGGGAAGTATATTTCAATGTTCAGATCTTTTAGCAGTATTTATCACAGTTCGTACATTAATTTTTCCTTTCGTTTGTATTTGTTTGAATAATAATAAAAAGCCAAATAAACTTTGAAATTAATTTATACAAAGTATTTACTCTTTCACCCACTGAGTCATCTACTGAGTCATCTACATTTATAATGACCATATGCTCATTGTATTGATATAACAGAGGCACAAAGTGATTGGGTATAAACACATTTGTTCTTTCTTTCACATTATGCACGCTGCGGGAGATGCGGATTTGTTTACTGCACTTCCAACAACCTTACACGATAGTAGTATAGTGTGGGAACTGAGACCCAAAGTTGACCCTTGAGACCCATACGGGAAATTAACATTGTGGGACGGTTGAGACCCATACGGGAAATAAACATGGAGAGGTCACTTGGGGAACAGAAGTAGTTTATAGGGACAGAAGTGACACATAGACCAACAAACAAACATAGAAACACCTATGGCAATTTTATGATTGTTTCTTTTCTAAGAGATGTGGGTGGCCCTGAAAAGAGCCGTTTGTTATCCTTACTTTTTCCTCCAACATGTCTTCAGGAAGCCTAGGAGGTGAAACTTCTTTTTCTTGGGTGGATCAGGGAGCCAGTCGGGATGACCCAATCTCCTGAACTTGTCTTGGATTTTCATCCAGTTCTTGTTCAGGCAATCGAAGTCTTGTTGTTTCTTCTTCTCCTTCTCCTTTACCATTTTTCCTTATCCCAGGTAGACTTGATTTTGGACACTTCTTCCACCATGACTTTCCTGACAAGGTTCTGAACTCTGTTCAAGGCAGCTGCTTCCCTTCTCACACTGCTGAGGGGTGGGTGATACCAATATATGCAGGCCTCTATATGTTGGAGAAAATAATTCGCCCCTACCATCCAATCCATCGCTTTCGTTAACAACCCCACTCTACAAAGTTGAATTACCGAGGTTGCCTTCCATTTCATGGCTTCTTCCTCCATGACTTCATGAACAAGGCTCCTGGCTTTTTCCAGGGCTGACGCTTGCCTTGTCACATAGGGTAGAGTGACTGGGTAACGCCAACAACACTCTATCTATTCTAACAGGGACTCTACCCCCACCATCACATCACAGGCTTCCTGCAAATTCTCCACTGTTGTCATTCTTGGTCAAGTTGACGATGAATGGCGCGAATGTTCGTTCGTTCGTTAGTTGGATTTAGTTAATGTGCGGCCATTCTGCCATGTACGAACAGTTAATGGGCGCAAAACGCCCTACTTAATTAGTCGTCAATGGGTTACCGAGCTGCAACCCATTGAACACATTACTGTGTGCAAAGCACACTATTTAATTTACGCCATTCCATTGCTGCATGGTTTCCCCACTATGTAGGGTTCATTGAAGGCGCGATATAGGAGGGTGTGTACAATTACTTCGACCTGTATATAGGATTAGAGCTGCAATGTTTACAGGTTTAAATGCAATGCATGCAAAGCGTGCTACCAATCTGTATGTATGGCGCTAGGCGGGCAGCTTGGTGTCGGCAAGGGAGACGCGAAGCGGAACGGAAGTACTGAAACGCTAAGATTGTACGTGGTCAAATTCTGCCCAGTTAACTAAATCGGGCTGTCCCTAATATAGCAATACTTCAAGTTTGAAATTTCTTTATTTAACGCGATTCATTCAGGTAAAACATTTTGCGTACGTAGTGTACATGTTATTTTAAAAAAAAAAACTACCAATCTTTGAATAAAAATTACTCATCTTTTATTATCACGCACATTTCTAATTTGGTAGTATTATTTTTAGACGGTGGTTCGAAATTGATCAAATTTGTGTTTAAAAGAGTATAGCGGAAACGGTTTTTCAAAATTTCAAAAGGAAAACACCATTCAGTCAGGCAATTTGATTAGCAGCATCTAGTCCCCGGTATTTCTGCCTGGTGGTACTGCAAGTTGACTTCGTCAATGTACGCCTCCAGGTTCATCTCCGGTTCGTCTGTTTAGAGCTGCTGTATCAGTCATCTTGATTTCAAATCCCTTTGACTATCCGTAGTGGTGGGGTTCATTTTCTGCGCTGGGGTAGGCAGTTTCTTTTCGTAATCCTATCCCGACTGCATGGTGTCCCCACCTACGGTAGTTCCCAGGCCTGCATGGTCTCTTCCTATGGGGGGTTGGCTCGGAAAATACAAAAAATCCTCGCCTTCCTCTTCCATGGGTCGATTCTAAGCGTTCAGTTCTATTCTTGTTCTGCCGCAGTGCCCTCATGGTAACTCGCTCTGCTACTGCATGCTGCTCCATGTAGTCGGCATTCTGGCGGGGGAGTAGGTCGACAGTAAACATACATTGGTCCGTATATAGCAGCTTGACCCCATACTTCTATATTTGTAGTTGAGTACTCATAGTTTCTGACCAACAGTGCCTCCTCCCCTCCTCGTCCACTGCGACTCTGCTCTGTCCCACCTGCTCTGCTCCACGGTTGCTTGCTGACTGACTGACTGACTGAATGAATGAATGAATGAAAAGCTGAATGGCGCGAATGATTGATTGATGTTTGAATTAAAGTCGTGTTCGCCCATTCGGGCATGTACGAGTATTTACCCCCACAGCGTGCGAAGCACGCCGTGGGGGGTTAAATGTGTGCTGAGCACATTATATTTGTGGTCAAGCGTGTTGCTAGTTTGCAACACACCTGACACGTTAAAGCGTTATAGAAAACGCTATTTGTTTTTCACACCCCTCCATCGGTGCATGGTTTCCCCACAATTAAGGGGGTTCATTGTCGGCGCGATATTGGGGGGTGTGTATAAAAGTTTATACCTGTACATAGGACTAGAACCACAATGTTTACAGGTATGCAGGTGTGCGCAGGGCGCACTTAAGTGATTAAGCTGTTCGTGTCAAGAGTGGCAGGAAGCACGGACTAGGCAAGCGAGTCGCGAAGTGTGACGGAACTGAAACGCCATGAACTTACATGATCAAATTCTGCCCAGTTAACTAAGTAGGGCTGTCCCTATTACCAATTGTGTGTTAGCCACATATTGTAATTACATTCACATTTAATCAGTTTTATCAATTTTCCTAATTTCCTATCAATTTTGAAATTTCGTGTACAAAATGTACTTATATTTTCCGAAAAATAATAAATAAATTTGGGTTTGAGTAACCCTCTCAATTTTTGTGATCTTAATCAGATATTGTCAAGTTATCATTCGATTCGGCGGATAATTGATCATATTTGTGTTGAGGTTTAGTTATTTTTCGAAAAGGTTTTCAAGCCAAAGTGAAAACCAATAGGCAATAAGAACTCATTTTAGCCCTTAAAAGGAATGAGAGGCTTCAGGGTAGCATCTGCTGGTAAAAAGCCTTCAGATGGTCCGGCACAAGATCCATGGGCGCCAGTCTTTTTTTTCTTTTTCGGGCTATTTGGGTCCATGAAATCGCCCATGTCATACTCTTTCATGGATGCTTCGAATAGGTATGTTTCTCTCTGGAGTCCATAGTAGGATGCCAAGTTGTTACATATGCATACCGCCAACGTTGCTGGACAGTCGGCAAATTTTTTTCCATATGCTCGAAAGGACTCGACAGCTTTTTTTGCCCGGGTTTTGTAGATTTTGGATTGACGGCCACCACGCACCGATTGGATTTTTGAACGAATTACCAATTTAAAATCCTCAATGTATTTAGTGGCTGTCTTCTTATCATGCCATAGTTCGTTCTGGCCCATTGAGTATGACAAGTCATACATAAATTGTCCAGTCCATTCCGGCTCTTTTTCTTTTTCTTTGTCCCTAGTCTGGGGTGCCGGTTTTGGGATAGAAGCAGTGCATAGTTCTGGTGTTTTCCCCTTTTTTTCCTCTTGAAAGAGTTGCTTTGGCACCCCTTTCAGTGTTTTGTTTCCCCTACTAAAATCCTCTGTTTCTTGACTCGCCCCTTTCTGCTGACTGCATGCCGCAGCTGGCAGAGGAATTTCATTTCTAGCTTCAAACATTGGAGCTGGAATGTCCAGTGGTTTATTGTTGTTGTTGTTGTAGTTAATCTAGTAGTAGGTGGCTGTGCCCTTGGTTCCATGGGAGGTGCAGTTGACATCGGTTGTCTCTGATGTGTGGGCGGCGTCTGCCTAGAACGCCCCACTGTTGTTGTTGTCTTACTCCCTGTCCAGGCCTTCTATACGGTATTCTTCTTTCTCCTTCTATTTTGTCTTGCCATATCAGGAGAAGAGTAGTTCTCTTCTCCTGAGCTCTGAGACTCCACCCTGAGGCAACTGAAAGACCGATGCCATTCAGTGCACTCAGGGCTTTCGCGGGTATAATTTGTTCCATCTCTAGCGTAATACTATAACTGCTTTCTTCTGTGCTCGCTGTAGGAATGAATGTGAATGTGATGGCGCGAATGGGAAATGCGTCGCTTTATATGCTGGAAGCAAGGACGAAAAGGAAAACATCCTTCAAAAAAATACAAAAAACCTCTGACACACAAAACATACCAAGTGCGCGGACCTAAAAGAATGTATTTTTAAGATAGGAAGGGAAAGGGAGTATTAATAGACACTCCTTACAATCACGCATCAAACACACATTTTTTTAGAAGGGAACGGAATTTGTTTGTTTTTTAAAAAAGACATACACCAAGCACATTCTATACAAACATACACCATACATACAAATTATTTAGAAGGGAAAGGGATATTTTTTGGTTGAGGGGAAAAAAAGACAAAGACAGACACACACACATACACTCAACACAAAAATTGTTTAGGCAAATAAGATTTCTTTTCTTGTCAATTGGGTGGCTCCGAAAAGGGCCGTTTGGTTTTTCAAGTTTACCTAGAGATGGCCGCATCTCCCAGGTCTAGCCCCACAAGCCTTACATCTTCCACTCCATAGATCTCCACGCCAAGGATTGATCGAGATGGGAAAGGCGGAAGGAGGTTGGGTGGCTTCACTGTCCCAATCGTCTGTGGCAGGGACAGTGAAGGTCTGCCTTCTCCTCCTAAACACTCTGTGTGCTCGAGGATGCTGTAGTGGACGTTGCTGTAGCTGTGGCTGTGGTCTCTGCCGCTGTGGCTGTGGCTGTGGTCTCTGCTGCTATGGTTGCGGCGGCGATGTCCTAACCATCGGCTTCACAGCAGCACAGTTGGGCATCATTATCAGATGAGGCTGCACTATCTTCCTCTTCTTCTTTTTTCTTTTTCTGCTCCTCTACCTCTTCCTCCAGCGTGATGAGGATCAGTTCGTCCATCAAACGACGAACATGCTCCAGGTGAACTTTAATGTCTGGAAGCTTTTCTGTTCGACGGCTGCTCATGTTTTGTTGTTGTTGACAAGTCAACGGGTAGCCCGACTGGTGAGCGCACCGCTTTATATACTTAAAGCACGGACGTGTTAAGGAAAACATCCCTCACACCAGAAAATTAAATCCACACATACAGAGAAACACAAAATACATCAAGTGCGCGGACCTAAAAGAAAACACTTTTTAACATAGGAAAGGTAAGGGAGTGTTGATAGACACACTCTATACAAACACAATCTACAAACACACAAGGGAAAGGGATTTTTTGGTTGGGGAAAAGAGATAGATACAAACATACACTTAACATACACCAATTTTTTCTTGTATGCAATCATAGAGTAATCTTTCATAGAGCTCTGGGTGGCCCTGAAAAGGACCGTTGGGGGTGTTTGGTGAGAAGTTTAACTTCTGGCAGCAGGACGGCCACGTTTCACCACAGGTCTCACCGCCGCAGGACAAGGACGCTTTCTTGTGAAGGAGAATGCAAACTCCTCACAGTCCATCTTACAGGACACTTCACCTTCTTGTTGTTGCAGCTGCTGCAAGAGTTGTTGTTGTTGTTGTTGTAGCTGCTGTTGTTGTTGCTGCCTTTGCTGCTGCTGCAGTCGTTGTCTCTCCTCCCATTCCGCTCTGTCCCTGATGATCTCTTCTCGCAAAATTTTTTCCACCAGATCTTGAGCCATTTGCAGGAAGATCATCGTCTTCTTCTCTGGGTTCTTCTGAATTAGGTTATGTCTAACCCGCTGCATGTTCACCATTGCTTCATTCAGCTTACTAATCTTCGCAGTCATGTTGAGGTGTTGACGAGTCAACAAGAGTGACCCGACTGTTTGTTTGTTTGTTTAATTGAATTTGAGACGTGTTCGGCCATTCGGCCATGCACGTCTATATACCCCCAGTGCGCGCAATTCCGGAGGGTTAGTTTTGTGCACTGCACATGCTTAATTATTCGTCAGAGGGCTGGCAGAGCTGCGAGCCCATCCGACGGTTTACTGCGTGCACTGTACGCTCATTGATCAATGTCCGGGGGCGGCAAAGGAGGAAAAGGTCCAGGAGGAGTCGCCTCATCGTCCCCGGATGGTTCCAAGTGGTCCAGGATTGAATTTAGAACTGATATATTTGCCAAAAGATGAATGTTGTTGTCTTGTTTCTTATCTAATGTAAAGTTTGATGTGATACTCTGTACTATTGGCTGATTGCCACCGTTGGAAAGAAAATATTTGCCCTCTAAGCCCTATTTAGTTATGAAGTACGATTATATGTTTGTAAGCACAGGCACCTACTATTATTGGGTTTTGTTGTGTGGTGGGGCCTGATGGTCTGGGATGTTACCACCTTATAATGACTAATTTTAATATATGTCTATAGTTTTCTCTTGGTGCCTGTGCTTAATCGTATATTTGGGTTCGTATTTTTTAGTAGTCAGTTACCGCATTGTGTGGTGGGACCCTGATGGTCTGGACTTTGGAACACCTTATACTCTTAATTGTGTTGGGGTCAGTTAAGTGGGGCCTCTAATAATTCTGGATTCCAAATCTCTATGTTAATTTTAATTGAGGTTTGAGTTAAGTTATACGAGACTCCTTGGTACTACCTAAAGAGTTTGATATATACCAATAGAAATAGATGATATCCATGTTAATGAGAGGTAACATGATTTGTTGTTAGTGACTTTGCTTAGAATTTAGTGAGCTAGGGATTGGAGAACGTATGGTTAGTTTGAGAGTTAGGATGATGTAGTTGTTATATCTGAATCTTTTATCGGTAACTATCCTAATTTTATTTGATTCATATTTTCCAATTTTTATTTTCGTATTTTATTTTGGCTTGCCTCTCAGTCCCATTAAGTTACATTGCATGCTTTTGTTGCTGATAGTATTGTTAAAACGAGTGACCCGACTGGCAAACGCACCGCTTTATATGCTGGAAGCGCGCGGACGCGATGGAAAACATGACTCAGATCGATAGAGAAAAATGTGAAGAGTAGGTACCTCAGATCGATAGAGAGAGGGTGAAAGAGCATTTACATTCCATTTTTTTCAAATAAATAAACAACACAACACCATTTGTTTCAAAAATCAACATTTTTTTAATGAACAAGAAGAAGTTTCTCTAACACAAAATACGAACACACATTTTTAAACATGAACGTATTTACAGGGTTGACAACGTTGTGAAGTAAAACTGGACTTCCACTGTTCTAAATCATTTGGTCCTCGATGCACACTACGTTTCTGAGCTAAAGACAATAGATAACCATAATGTTCACAAAACCATCTTTCTACTTTTGCATCGTTTCTAGCGTACTCCCTATCATAACAAGTTACTAAATATTCTAAGGGAAATCAAAGACTGCGTTGATGAAGAAAATACACACAATATTGTCCACACACCATGGAATCTGATCCTTGTAATCTCACATTATTGAATCGAGTGGAGACAGCATTTCTTCTCATAAAGTCAATGATGTCGTCTTCCAAAGGAGGTAATCCATAACAATCAAACTATTCCACAATGTGATCGTTGCGAAAGTACACTGCCACCCAATGGGTTCCTGGTCGATGACAGTCGTCGGTATTGATGACATAGGCTTGAACGTCTTTAGGTTTGCGATGTAGAAGTTCATCTTAAGCACACACCACAGGATTCCAAGAAGAGGTGTCCGAACTGCAAACCAACAGGTATTGAAGTTCCCAGGTATCCATTTGTTCACAGGTAATAATAAGTCATCAATTCACACTTGACTTTATGCTTGAATCTGTCTGTCAAGAAAGTCGATGAACCACGGGTAGTCTCTGTACTCTGTTGCAAGAGAGCTTCGATGCGTTTGATCTCCAGAGAAGTGAGTGGAGGTGAGGAACGATCCTGCAAGTCTTTTTACCACTTTCTTAACACCTTTTCTTCTGAGATCAGAGACCATGTCTCATCCAGATATTCTTCCAATTTTTCTTCTGCACTCATCATCATGCATTTGTCGTGTTGTTTCTCACTCGGATGATCGATTTGACTCCCATGACAATGTTCTCTGGTCAGGGCTGTAATTCTTTCAGCCAAATCCGTAGCAAAACAGGAGACTAAATGTTGTTCTTATTATGGCCATCTACATTGCACAAATCCAGTAATCTTTGTAACACTACTTTTCTCTTCTTCTTCACTGTTGGTTTGTGACTGCTGTTGTTCTTCTAGATCACAAAATCCCTCATCTTCTATCTCCATAGGTTCTACGTGTTCCATCTTTTGTAATAGTCTAGAATCACTTCTCTCAAACTGTTGATCTCCAGAGTATTGTCAAATTCTGCATACAATATGACGTTCATAGTGTTGACGAGAGCTGTGGCAAACTGAAGTTCCACACGAAGTTGGCTTGATTCTATAGGGTGGAAATGTTCTTCGTCGCTGCCTTGGTCAGGAGTCAAATCAAATCCCTACAAAGCATATCCTCCTGCATAATCATCGTACGAAATGCCGTGGCTGCTGTTGGTGCCTAACTGTCCTGTGGCTTCAAATAGTATCAAATAGGATTTGAAATCATTTTTGGGGCAAAGTTAGGTTCAAAAGGTATGGAACACAACGTCTGGCCATCTCGAGTGACTTCTATCATGGAGACGTTGAAGTGTTCAAAGTCGAAAGGATTTTGATCGATGGCTCCGTTGAGGGCTGCATTACTGACGATGCCGATGAGTAAACGTTTGGGCAGCTGTCCTTGGAACACATGACCTTCGACTTTTGATCGGAGTCCAGAGGCAATGGTAAACGTTTTCACTTCCACTCGTCGCAGAGGATACTTGGCAGTGGTTCTGCTCAAATTTTGACTGATGTCGTTGGCTACTTTAGGTAACACTTCTACCCGGCGCACGTAATGTCTGGCTTCTTCGATGATGATTTTGTACTCGTTCGCATTAGCCATCAAATGGAAGACAGTACTACTGCGATTCAGTCACAGGCGTACATCCACTCCGTTCAACAAATACTTGTCTTGCAACCACATGTCCAAATGTAAACGATCCATCAGTTCTAAAGTACGCCCTTGTCTGATTTTCTTTCGACGATCGTTAAATCACACATTTTGAGGATCGCGATCCGCAGTCAACGCTGTGTCGTTGAGCTTTTCCAAAGTGTGAGGTTTTCATACCACAGAAGCATCCAAATGGGTGTTCTTGGCTTCTTTTCCGTTCGTCAAGAGATTTTCCATGTAAGCACGGTAAGGGTAAGTATTCATGCTGCTGCTGACCAGTTTGTTATTCAGGTACAAATCCACTTCGCTGAATAACGAATGCACGAAATTATTGACGGGAGCTACTCTGTCATCGGCCCCAGGATTGGTGTTGTCCGTTTTGAGCACTTTGAGTTTCAGGTACAAGTGGCTGCTTTTCAGATCGATGTAATCTTCTGTTTGTCCTTTGATTTCAAATTCGATAGGAGCCGAAGTCGTCAAAGACGATTGAGGATGAAATTCTACCCATTGGGATTCTTGCATCGTCATCATGGTAGGTGGCATGGCAAACAGATCCAGTTCTTACTTGGTACATTGGCAAGAATCTCGGTGCATCAGTTTCAACAGTTAGTAATCAAACACGTCAAATTCTCTGACAGTTCTTCTTTTCTTATTCTTTTTCTGAACACCGTGTTTATGAGCTCTAAAGGGGTGTCGACGTCTTTTTCTGCCTTGTCCGTGCTGTGGCGTTGAGGAAGAAGTAATGCCAGATCCAGAAGTGTGAAGCGAATTTATAGGAGTCTCTCGACGAGCCAAAAGATCTTTTCCAGTGTGCAGCAACAAATTTTTTCCTGCTCTCATAAAGGCTTCTTTAGGATTTTGTTTGTCGATGAGGACGTTTAGAAGAAATTCTTTTCCTTGCGTCGGAGCGGCATCTTTTAAGGCATGCAATCCTCGAATCACCATGGGTTTAAAAATGGTGGCTACCATCCGAAAAGCGGATTTTAACATATCACCGAAACCATGTCCTCGTTGTCGAGCCACTCCTCTGTACACAGGATACATTTTAGGTGTTGCAATTCGCTGGAGAACCTTTTTCGAAAATGTAGTTTCACCGTGACCTTTCCTTTAGTGAATAGAATACTTTGTCCTGAATCTCCTTTTATACTAATGTTTACACTGTCAAAATACGATTTACTGACTGGAAGATAATGAGGATGTACAAATTCACGGTGAACGTGATACGTGTTTCCACCTTCTTCGTACGCAGCGACGGCAGAATCCACTTTGAAAGGAATCACTCTCAGTAACGGAGCGGCTGTTTCCCACCACGTTGTACTTCACCACATCAGAGTACACAAACAATAAATTCAGTCCTTTGTTCAATTCGAGAGGGTAGCGAAAATACTTGTAAAATCGATCATTGTTGTTGATGTCTTTTGTAGAAGCTAGTTTTGTGTATCCACCCAACATTGCAAGCAACTCAGGAGAAAAAGTGAAGGACAATATTTTGGCTTCCGAAAAATGCATTTTGAGACGATGAGAAATGGCATGACACTCGATCAGGACACTTTTCTTGGTCTTGTCCAGGGCTTTGCCAAACTGGTCATTAAAAATAGCCGCAATGGTGTCCACCAAATGTCGAGCACTAAATTAAATAGCCTGTATGAATTCTCATGAGATAGATACTTAATTGAGGATTGGCGGATGCGGGTCTTTTGGATACGTAAAAACCAGGATCATTTTTGTCCAAGTGTTCTTGCACTTGTTCGTTCAGGATTTCAAAAGTGGTTTGATCTGCAGACACATTCCAAGCTTGCGTATGATGAATGATTTCTACTAATGCCACTTCCCAGTGAGCTTCGTGATCCAATTGTATGGACTGAGATAATTTGGCCGTGAAACAACATAAGGTATTGTTGGGAAACACATCCATCAAACTGTCATTGGGTAAGGTTAAATAAAATTGGTTATTCATAGTTCCAGGGTTCTGGTCTCCGAGGAGTCACTCGAGTTCAAAGGAGAATGATGTTCAAAATGTTCCAAAAGAGGGCTACTGTTGTTGTTGTGACTGGACGAAGGATGACTGGCGTTGGCTGCACCGTTGTGGTTGTTGTTGTTTTTGTTGTTACTTTCCGTACTATATTTCAATGAAGGACAGGGTAGAAGATAACCGATGCAACTGCTGAGTAACATGGTCCACAACTGTTTGTCACCTTGTTGCAAACTGAGATTGGCAATAGCTGCTCCGATGACACAATATAGCACAAAGATTTGGCAGAAAAAGACAATTTGATTTTTAGGCACACGTTCTCCGCACCACACCCACAAAGGTTGTTCTTGTAATTCTTGAAGAGAGGAACTCTGCGAAGAGGAGGTAGCTGCTGTCTTGAACGGCATGTTGGTTACTTCTTCATTTTATAGTCGACGACTTGGGAAGCGGTAATCCAAGAATCAAAACTAGGAGGATATCCTTTCCAACGCACTTTGACTTCTTCCACTCGACGTTTATCCACTTTACGTGTTCTTTGATCGAGAATATTTTCGATATCCTTCAAGTCGTCTTCTTATTTGGTCACTCGTTGTAACTCAGGCAAGTTAAAAGTTCCATTTAACACTTCTCCGTGCATGTCTTCCAATTTATAGACGGGAGGATCACGTCCACGCACTTGTCCAGTGACACGAAGCAATTCGGTAGTCCAGTTAAGTAAATAACCTTTATCAAAAGTGCGTTTGGTTTTTCCAATGCGAACCCAATCTCCCATCTTGAACACCAGGGTTTTATTGTATGCAATCTGAGGTGTACCAAGCAATCGATCAAACACCCTCACTTCGTTTTTAGGGGTTACATCTTCGGGGGCACATCCGATGCTACGATTGATTGTAAGCTTTGACCAGACGTGGTAATAGGTCGATGTACTTAAGAGTGTGTTGATGTGTAAAATATGAGATTGAAAGGAAGTCATCTTGGATACTGTGAGAAAGATATGACGCGGTGGATGTTTTAATAGTTTTTTTTCAATGAGTTGCCGAAGGGGATGTGTAAATGACAGGACCTCCTTCTTGGCAACAGTGGTGAAACAATTGGGTACGAAATCTCAAATAATCGGGAGTGGTGGGTTTTAAATCGATGAGTAAATACGCATGAGGTGTTTGAGTGGCATCGTCTTATGCATAATTCAGCCAAGGAGTGCCTAACTGTTTGGCTAACATTTGCGCTTGAGATTTGTCTCTGGGGCTTTTAAGCAACACAACATAATGGACATTGAGACTGATGGTACGATGGGCTTTACTTTGTTGAAATAAATTTTGAGTAATGTAAATGATACTAGCATTACGATGATGTGCTTTTCGTGTAAACCAAAGTTTAATTTCTTCTTCGTCTTCTTCTAACATGTCATAAAAAATGACCAGATGTGTTTGATTCAAGTCAGACACGATCCCATCGTCTTCACGAGGTATGCCTTCGACAAACGAAATAGATTCTCCTTGACTTTCTTTGAGTAAGGTGTAAGATTATTGCCACTCTTTGTAACACCACACGATGCGTTGAGGAGGACAATCAAACAAATGAGATTTGTGTTCTATCAAACGTTTGACAAATTCGGTTTTGCCTGAACCACTGGGTCCAGCAATCAACATGTTAAAAGGATGGCGCAGATACAAAGCTTCCCAACTTTGACGATCTAACTTTTCGTCAATCATTTTGACAACAGAATAAGAGGAGGCAGAGGAGGAAGATGCAGCCATGACTGAGGTAGGGAGAAGTTTGAGAGGAACACGGAAAGGCTCAAGACATTTTATACATTTCATACACGTTTAATGTTTTAAACAAATAAAATATATTTACATGTCATGAATTAAAACACGAAAAAAACACATGAAGCAAAAAATGTCACTTTTGACTTCGGTTCTAAGTTTACTGGTTCTTTTTGTATTGGATGATTAGTGATTTGCAAGGTCCTTGGCATAGTGTGCCACTTCTTGTAGCCAAGCATCGAAACCAAAACGTTTCCAGTCACGTACATCTTTCCAATTGTTAAGTTTGTTGGTGTAACCAGCTAGCGATACACACTTCTTGGAAAGTATGAAGTGTAGATAAAGTTTGACAAATGTCTTCTTCACACGGAGGTATACAACTGGTGTTCATCACGATTCTCAACACTTTGAGCACAATTTGTCTTTCGTGCACCGATAAAGTGTGAATGGTCATGTTTTTTGTTGCATGTGCCGTTCATCAAAATAGTCCACAACGAATACTGGTCCTCCAAAATAGTTCACAACTAATACTGTTCATCCAAAATAATCCACAACGAATTTCCTGGGAAACGAAATCTAAGAAAAGTAGTCACTAATACACACACCACATAGCGTCCAAAATTCAATGGAAACAGTTCGTGTATCAGTAGTCTGTAATCCTCTAAGGTCTGAACGCTATCATTGACTTCCTTCCACGGAATTCGTTCCACGAGTGAAGACAACGGTCGTGGCATGGTCCGCTTTTGTATCCAGGTTCCCAAGGTTTGTATCTTCGGTGATAGTCTACTCCAAGGCATCTGTGATAGTTTCTATCAAGAATCAGTCTTCTTATACTGTGGAAATAGCAATAGTTTAAAAATCGAGAAATGACTTTGAGTTTGCGTTTCATTTGTATCTTGACAAACTCGCTGTAAATGCGTTCTCGCAGCTCCAAAGGCAGATTCTGAATGTGCTCTTCTAAACTAGTCATTTTCAGGCACGTCTTTCGTTTGGATGAAATAGTCACACAATTGCCAAATGGAATCGGATGGTAAAGGATATCCCAGACATTCAGTGATGACCTTTCTACACCTCAGACATCTTGAATGCGTTTCGTCTTGAGGTGACACTTCTTATAAAAGCTTTTTGTATTCCTCAAAGTTTGTCGCTTTTTCCTGAACTTCGTTCCATCGAATTCTGTGTAACAGTGTCACATTGTAGGTGGTGCCATCCAAACTCTTAAAGGTGTCATCTAGTCCTTCATGAATGTCTGACCATTTGAATACTTTGAAACTAATTAGTACTTTTATAGCATTCAGATACCAATGGTTAAGACGTCTATATCGTAAATGATGCAATTGTTCTTTGCGTTTCACTTGTATCTGGACCACCTCTCTGTAAGTGCGTTCTCGCAGCTCCGGAAGCAAACAACGAATGTGCTCTTCTAAAGTGTCCGACATATTACTTTTTTGGACCGACCAAAAGGCAGGTACTTACAGCGCGGAGACCATCTGGCATGTTGCAAGTAAGTTGAGTCTTTATACTCCCATTCGTGAAGTGTCACACCAAAGCTGAAGCACTTGACTTTATCACCTTCTCCCAAGTAGATAAATCCGGATCTGGCTAAAGCTTTGGGAGTAGGTTCTTCCAGATATTTAGACCACTTATCTTTAAACGTCTTGAATCGACTTTCAATGTTGCAATAGCCAGGCAAAGTCACAGGCAACGTGAATTCTTTATCAAATTAGGGATGGGATCCGCAGGTAGGTACATGCTTTGCAACACTTCGACCAATAAAGAAGAAAGGGCGTCGTGCTGCATTGCTTTCGCTAGTGGGGGTGGGGTGGGGTGGGGGGTAAGGCACACAAACGGCATCGCTTTCGATGGTCCCAGAGGAGCGGCAAGCTGCATCGCTGATGCCAAAGCGTAGGGCATCAGTCTCGTCGCAAGGCACCGCATCACACTCGAGGTCGTGATCGATCTTGGAGTTCACAGTTGGTCCCTCATTCGGTGGCTGTGTCGAGTTCGTTAGCATCGGTGTCTGTGTATTGGTCTCCCTTTTGAACTTGAAGTTCACAGTGAGTTCCTCATTCAGTGGCTGTGTGGAATTAGTATTAATCTTCTTCATGCTCGGTCAACGTTTGTAGTCACAATGAATTGTTGGTCTTGGAAGTTGTCCCTTTCTTATACTGAAGATCGGCGTGTCCGTACGGTAAAGTGGTGTGGTCTGGAAGTCGCACTCGTTTCTGGTACACAATTTGGTAGATTTTTTTCTAAAGGGCGACTGACGATTTGGTGGTTTTGGCAAACGTACTATTTTGCGGGGCTCTAAAGTTTTCATTCGAAAGTCTTGAGCTCCTCCAGACTGTAAAGCATTTTTCAAGACATCAAAGTTCACCACTTGGCTAGCTCGATCGTTGAGTGTCAATCCTTTAACTTTGCATTTGGTATGAAGTTAACCTTGTCGGTCTCGGTATCGGTAGCCGTAATGTTTAGGGCCACCCCTGGCAAAACTGAAGATCTTCTCTTGGGGATGCTCGTCTGTCCATGCTCCTTCGATGGTGGGGTGTGGACTACCAGGGCGATGGATGTACATACAACTGTCGGTCTCAAAGTACAGGACTCGATCTCCAAACACTTCTAAAGCCTCATCGTACAATTTTAAGCGAGCATTGGCTGTCACGTAGGCTGCAATCGCCACATTGCTAAAGTCGTTGGGGTGAACAAACTTGGGCTCTTCTTCGTAATTCACTAATATCAAATTTTCACGGATGATTTCCACGTGTTTCATCAGTTTTCCTTTGTCGTCCACCAGTTGAAAGTAGCGACTGGGATCTGTCAAGTATTCCGTCTTGGGTAAGATCGTACGTTGTGCCATTTTTCCCCAGAAACAATTCAACACGACTTTGGCAAACGATCTTCTTCCTTCGTTCTTTTCTACGTCTTCCAAAGTGATGCCTTCTACGGAACGGTACTGTCCTTTGAATTGGACTTGGTCTTCTGGAGTTTGACACCAAGAGGGATATCCGCTGGCTTCTTGTTTCAGTTTGAGAAATTCGTTTTCGTAGCTCGAGAAATTCCATGGATTCGTGGCGTCGTTCTTTGGTATTGTTGAGTGGTAGGAAAGTGCCAAATTTCATATGTTTTCAACAAGCGGTATCCCCGATCCAGAGCCCGAAACAATTCGACGCTGACCCACGTTCCTGTCAAAAGCACGTTCTTCCTCCGTGTGGTGACAAGGGTGATTTGATTGCATGTTTCAGCACACGTACGACATAAAGGAAACATCAATTTTCCTTGGTAATGATGGGGTAAGACAGGATGGTACAAGTTTGTTGGAGGTAAGACTTTGCATTGATCAATCCTTCGTATTGACGAATGTGTTCCACGTCGATGTGTTCTGTCAGGATTTCAGGGTGTCCGGTAGGGAATCTCTTATATTTGCACACCCAAGGATACAACGAACACACGTCGATGTATTTGATTTCTTCTCCTCGAGATTCGTCTACGTCGTACAGCAAGCCTATGGCATTGGTTCGTCCTCCAAACAAACTGTGGCGTAGGTCTAACGATTCGATGTCTACCACGTAGTAAGTTTCGGCAATGCGTCTAAATTCAGGATCGGTTTTGAAACGTCGATCGTACTCGTGCTCCCACATTTCTACCACTTTGTATCCTTGACTTTCTAACTTCAGACACCGTTTGATATGTGTGTTTGTACAACTCTTCCATGGTGACTCCTGTGAGAGGATTTTTCATGCCTCATTGAGGAAAACAGGTAGGATATCAGTGAAACAAGCATCCCTGAAATTCGTACACCGTCTGAGGGTTTTCTAAATCCCAACCATCCACAGAAAGACTATCCATTTTCTTCCCCCCCCCTCCGTTTCTTGCATGTTGTATCCATTTGTCTTCCTTTTCACACAAGTAATGCAACCAACGCAAAGCTTTGGCAGAGTATAAACTACTAACCGAGAGATAAGTGTTAGAGACTATGATGGCCACTTCGTTCTCGGGCATGACCTTTTTTCTGTAGACTAATCCACATGCTTTGGCCAAGGTACACGCTTCCTTCAAAGGATCGACTTCTCCGTGATCCAGAAATAACTGTCGAAACTTTCCACAGCAACGTCGTAAAATGTCCACATCGGATCGGCAATACTTCAGCATTTCTTTTTGAAAGTCAAACGGGTCTGAAGCGTGAGCTTGGTACTAAGCGTGGAGGGCTTCTCGGTGTTCTGTGTGCATCCCGTCGGGGTCGTAATAGTGAATGTCAGGCAAATGCGGTAGAACTACATGCTGATTGGCTTCGGTATTAAAAAAGTGGGGAAAATACGCTTTGGCCGTTTCTGTCATTCGAAATGTTTTAGGCATTAGACTCAAAGGCATGGCTAAATAACTCATGGAATCTTTTAATTGAACTTGTCCCACTTTCATGTAGATGAGTGGCTCCGTTCATGGTGACTTGGGGGCATTCGGTACCTTCTTCTGAATGAAAGTCCCCGTAAAGTTGAATGTCCTCTTCGCTCCAAGTGTTGTCGATAGGATCTAAAATCCATTGGGCAAAATCGGCAAGAGTGTTGGGCCCACGAAAGATTTTTTCGCGTCTTCCTAGAATCTTACTACAATGGGGACAGTGAAAATAGATAGGTTCTTGTATGCATTTCTCACAAGCTCGATGAGCGATGCAGAAATTAGGGATGTGAATACGAGTCTCTTGCATACATTCAAAGTAAAAAAAAAGATGAAATCCATATCTGTGATGTTCGTCTTCTTGTGCTGATCACCCTTTAATTCTTTCTCCAGTTCGTTGTCATATTTTTGAATGTAACATTGATGTTCAAAGTTTACGATTTGGTCACAAGTACGACATCTTTTCTTTCCGGGACAAACGTGTTTCTTGGGGTTGTTGGTTTGAATCAGCTGTCCACACTTGGGGCACAATCTCAATAAGTCACGAGCACTTTTCTGTTGGTGAGCTTGTGTCCTGCGATGTTGTTCGTAACAAGAGGGACTGACAAAGGTTCGTTGACACGTCGAGCAATGAATGTGTCCTGCAGGAATGCATGGTGTGGAAGCTAAACAGCCCGGACATCTCTCTCCACAATGAATGTGTCGCTCCCGATTGTTAAATCCTTGGTCGTATGTCTCGCTGTAGTAAGCGTATCCATGAAATCCTGTGATACCCGTGATGGCATCGAAATGTTCTTGATGATGATACGCGTGAATATATTTTCCCTCTGGGAAATTGGGTCCCCGAAACACCAGAGCTCCGAGAACCTCTTGAGGGTGTACTTTCAACGTATACCGAGGAGCCAAGACGTCTTAAAGTTGTTGCATTTCAGGAACGCCACTCGCGGTCTCTTTTGATATGCCTGCTTGTTGTAACAGGAGTTCTGCTTCTTTTAGTTGTTGGGGTCTCTCCGATCGTCGAATGCTCTTCCATGCTCTTTTCCATTCTGCAGTCTCATTCTTGTTAGCATACGTTCGCCCCACGACGATGGCACGGGCCAAGCATGTCTTGGGAGTTGTCGTACTGCCAAGGTCGTCCACCAGTAACATTTTGCATGGTCCGCTACCTCGAGGACGTGAAACGAGGGTCATGTGAAGTGAGGATTTTCTATCGGTGACGGTAAACTCGTCGTTGGATTGTTGAACGTGTTCAATTTTGTCCATGACTTTAGACGGTGTTAATTCTGCCGGGGCACTGAACTCGATCCAGACAGGAGACTTCAAACTGTCGTGATGGATGGAAAGTCTCAACCGATTGTCCTCTTTGGCTCCGCATTGTCGTTTCAATGTTTCTAACAAAGAATCCCACAAATCGGTAATGAAACCTGCGGCTTTCTCGGGGGGGGGGGGGGGGGGGGGGCACTTCAGACTTGAAGTCTTTAAAGCGAACAGTTTAAGTGTAAGCCGTGGTTCAAAATTTTCAGGATGTCATTTTTTGCATCTCTCGAATGTGATAGTAATTTTCGGGAGCAACGGAATGACTTTCTTTTTTAGGGGTTCTAGACTATCTTAGTCTTGAGGAAGGCATGGTTTCAGGTTTACTCATCTCCTCTTCAAAATCGCTGGCATGGACTTGGGTTAGCACTTCAGCTAGTGACGTATGAGGCGGCACGAAAAGTCGTCGCCGTGGCCTCTTAGTTTCTTCTTCTGGTTTCTCACTGGCATTAAGTGATCGTTTCGTCTTGATGTCCAACTTGGATCTGATTGCGTTTTACACAGGCTCTCTCCCTATATAAAGAGAGCTTCTTACCCTCGGAGTCACTATTTGTTATTCAACTTTCATACTGTGAAGATGGAAAAGTCAAGACAGATCGCCTTTCTGGTCAGAGATTTACAGACAGTCATTCGAAAGTATACCACTTTCAGTAAGACTAAGGACTACTCATCCTCCTCTCGAGATAAAAGTCAAGATACATGCTATATCTGCCAAGAGAAAGGACATTGGGCTCCAGAATGTCCACTACGTCAAAACCAAGGAAAAGAAAAGAGAGACAAAGGGAAAGATACCTGTTTTCATTATCACGATAAAGGACATTGGTCTTCAAAGTGCCCTAAGAAACAAGAGAACCAGGAAGAGAGGGAGGAGGCAGAGGGCTCTTCAGCACCAGAAGAAGAATTCATCCCCGTCGTCAAGAAATGTAAGAAGTCAAGACGACTGGAAGATAGTGGAGAAGAAGAACCCTTGATACCTGTGAAGAAATTCAAAAAGAGAGACAGACAGTGAAATATGGACTTGAGTGATGTTATGAAATGTTCATTGTGATCTTTAAAAAGAGAATATACCAAAAAGTAAGTGTCTTTTGGTTTTGATTTTGTTTTAGAGTATGGACGCACGCACGCACGCATTCATACACAATCCAATGATGGGATTTAAGTTTTACTTGTTTGGGCAATTTGATTTATTTTCTATAGATCTGTGTGGTCCTGAAAAGGACCGTTGGGGGTGTTTGTTTTTAACTAACTCATAGGCTGGACATGATTAGCTTTAACTGCCTCAATCCTTTTCCGCGACCAAATCCTACTCCTCCTCCTGCTGCTTTGGTAGTGGTGGTAGTAGTAGTAGTAGTCAATGGTAGTGGTGGTAGCATCTCAGTAGTAGTAGTGAGCGTGGATGATGTGATGGGCTTAGAATGTAAGCTCGTGATAGTCTCTTTCTCTTGGGTTGAGTTAAAGAAATCTGATACATGTTTCTCAGATTCTTTAACTCGGCTAAAATATCTTGTAGCAGACTCACCGTTAGATTTTCACCTTCCTTATGTCCTTCAAACTTATCCTCTTCTAGCTTTCTTCTTTCCTCTTCTTGTTTTATTCTTTCTTCTTCTTGCTGAAAAAAAAGGCTTCTTCTGCTTCTCTCTGATGCTGCAAATTTTTTTCCAATTCTTCTTTCTGTCTCTTTCTAAAATCATCCATCACGGGTAAGGAAAGTGGTACTACGACGGCCGTTGTTTCAGGCAAAAATTCTTTTGACAACAGAAAATCGACAAAATCCAAATTAAAATCTTCTGGATGAATGTTGACCACTGCATTCGCCGTCGTACTATCACTCCGAACATACGAAGTTTCCGTCGCAGGCTCACCCCAATACATTGTCTTCGTTGTATCAGCCATACTTGTGCCACAAAAGGTACAACCGTACGAACGCTGTGACGCCTATATATTGAAGGTGACGTCACCCCCTCGCTCTCTTCTGATTGGAAGAGAGACCCTCCCTTTTGTAACGAACGTTTGGATTTGTTGACCATTTCGATCCGTTTCGATCCGATCTTAGGCTATATATACCAGCGATTTTGTAATATAGCTTCACCTGTTCTCAAGATGTATACATCCGTTGAATCTTCAAGTATCGTATCGGGCATGCTGTTCAATCCAGACTACCAGATGTAGGTGA
Organism: Margaritifera margaritifera; assembly: GCA_029931535.1. Taxonomy (NCBI): domain Eukaryota; kingdom Metazoa; phylum Mollusca; class Bivalvia; order Unionida; family Margaritiferidae; genus Margaritifera; species Margaritifera margaritifera. The sequence goes on from JAQPZY010001637.1 coordinate 5,107,393, forward strand.
AAGCTTCATGGGCTATCACGAAGATAACAGCTACAGCTCTTTGGAAGAGAAGGATTTATGTAGAGAGACAAGGGTGTTTGAAGCGGGTGCTCCTCAACGGACCTGAAGTGCGTAGAAGTTTAAGGAGAAGAAGACCTGTGAAGAGGTGTGATAAGCGTTAACTTGGTTAACTTAAAACTCCAACGGCCCTTTTCAGGGCTACCCACCTCTCTTAGAAAAGAAACAATCATAAAATTGCCATAGGTGTTTCTATGTTTGTTTGTTTGTCTATGTGTCACTTCTGTCCCTATAAAATACTTCTGTTCCCCAAGTGACCTCTCCATGTTCATTTCCCGTATGGGTCTCAAACGTCCCCAATGTTCATTTCCCGTATGGGTCTCAAGCGTCCCACAGTGTTCATTTCCCGTATGGGTCTTAACCGTCACACAATGTTTATTTAACGTATGGGTCTCAACCGTGCCAAAATGTTAATTTCCCGTATGGGTCTCAAGGGTCAACTTTGGGTCTCAGTTCCCACCCTATACTACTCACCATTAAAAGGTTCTGATGCAGAGTCGGCTTGTAACTGTGACGGAAAATAAGAACGAATGGGTTTTGAGATGCGGGCACTATGTGCATAAATGTTCGCCATTTCAGAGTAGGAACCAGCCTCAATAGCGTCTTTCACAAGCTTAGAATAGATCAAATCGACAAAACTGTTGGACTTTTCATCGTAGTAAAAAAGATTCAGTATCAGTTCTATTGCAGTTTGTAGTCGCAGAAGTACATGAAAGTTTTCGAAACCAGTGAGTGCTCTAGAAACTGCACTTTATAAACAGTTACCATCACCACCAACTGACATTGGTACAAGTTCCTTTAAAATAGCTGGATGATACAATTTTTAAATTTGCACAGAAACTGCATATTTATCTCCATTATTAGACGTGCGCCCTGACGCTAGAATTAAAATCACATAGGTGCTCAGAAGTTTACTTTCGGACTTTGCAGCATTGGCCAGTGCATTCTTTTCCGTAAAATGGATAGCATTCCTGTAGTCTAGAAATATATAATATTAGCTTGATTGTTTCGCTTCAAAACTTCAAAATAGGGTGTGAGTAAATAACGAATAATTACAACGATGAGTAAAAGGGTGCCTTGTATTTAATGTGCTTGGCATTGTTATCTTAGTTTGTATTCAAATGGGATCACGGGGAGGGCAATAAATGGTGTGCAGTCAATTAAAAAATGAATTAATCGACTTAATAGAACGCGTGCAGACGTGACGGGTATCAATGAACACTTATGGTTGGTGTGATATTTTACAAATGAAAGAGTAAATAATTTGTATAAAAATTCGAGATAGGTAAGTATGCCCAGAGGGCAAGAATGGTCAGATATAGGTACATATAATTTAAAGTCATTTATTTTAAGAAACTTTGTCAATTGCAATTACAAACATATGAATTGGGGATTTAGTAGAAAGCATGAGGTTATTAGAGTACTGTCTCCCCAAATAGTAACAACAAATATAAGCAAGAATAAGAACTAGATAAATGTGATTTAAAGGTTGTGACTAAAACCAAATACTTAAATAATTTAGTCATCTTAATGAGGTTTTGCACAGATACTAATAGCATGTAGTGATTTCTTTTTCTCGACTGAAGTAGGCTTTGAAACAAGTAAGTCAATCAATTCAAAAGACTATAACATTATTAATATATCGATTGGACAGAAAATATAGATGGATACAAAGAGTGATGCATGAAAATTATATAATTGTCGCAAACGTGTACATTCATTCCAATGAAAAAAGCGGCACGAATAGAATCTACACCAGCGCGTATAGCAGAGATAGACCGATAATGATAAGCTAAAAAAATAGGAAACAAGGTGGCTATTGTACCACAATACATATGGCCGAACAGGTTCAAAAGATTGTATTGGCGCATGAAAAAAAAAAAAACATCACGGTGCTACAAGACATTGTTGCTTTGGACTTTGTAACAGCGACAGTAGATATTCAGATCGTGAATATATGATGGGTGTTTTTTGGGTTCCATTTCCCCCCCCCCCCCAAAAAAAAAAAAAAAAAAAAAAAAATCAGAGAAGTGTTAACGTTGGGTGCGTGCGTGTGGAAGGGAACATTTTACTGCTGACAAAATCACAAGCTGGACATATATCTGCAGTAAACTTTTCGTAGGTGGGAATTGGCCGACGACGGATCATTCCGGCCCTATCCCAGCAATACTCACGCCAAATCAGGATCGATATTTACGTCTGTTTATTAAAAACAAGAACATGTTCGATTAACCTCTCGGTGGTGGTGGGGGGGGGGGGGGTTGTTTTTAATCACTAGCTGTGCTAGTAACGCAAAGCGTTTCAGTTCCTTGACACAGGGGCGGATCCCAAAATGAAAAGGAGGGGGTCCAGACAAATAAATAAATAAATAAATAAATAAAAACGTACACGATAAAAATATGGCTCAAACTTTAAAGAGTTTTTTATTTTTATTTTTATGATAGAAATACGAAACTAAACATAAAATTTATTGAATTGAGTAACTTGATAGCATAATTTAGCATTGACCAGTTAAATATTTAGATTTTTATGGAGTCCTGCATCCACACTCCCTGGACCGTCTGAACCTCTCCATCTAGATATGCCCATGTTCTTCTTATTCTTATTTTGCGCTTGGGCACATGACCAAATAAAAAAAAAACAACAGGGCGTGGGTTAGTAACAGACATCCGTTAATTCCATTTTTAATGTATATACCAGGGTCCCTACCCGGTCATTAGTATACTTTAGAATTATATACATGTATTAACAATTTGTTCAGTTTATATATTACAGAGTAAGACATTGTTGAATGTTTATATTTGTTCAGGTTGAGTGATTTTCTAGATAGAGGAGGCACCAACACCAAGGTCCAAAACTGTGTCTAAAAAGTTACTGCTGGAAGTTGCAGATGTAATGCTATCTCTACAAGACAACCCACCACTTGAAAATTTGTCAGATTCTGAATATCTCCCTAGCAAGACACCGGATCATCTAGACCCACGCGTAAACGGCAGTTTTATTTAATATGTTGGAGTTTTTTTCAGATATTTCTTTTCAATGGCAAAAATAAAAAAATGCGAGTAAAAAAGAAATTTCTTACAAATCTTGCTCATTCAAAATTCAAGCGTGATGTGTAACAGTAATTACTGAAGGATTCTGGATTTTTCTCTGTAGATAAAAGAATATGCAGAAGATGCCATCATGTATATAGCAACTAGGGGTGAAACGATTAATCGATGTATCGATACTTTTTCTATATCGATACCCATATCGATACATGAGGGGAAGAATCGATACAAAACGATACTTACTCTATACAAGTTACTTTAATCTTCAGCAGACGTGAATAATTATCAGTCATTTACCTTTTCATTCTTTAAATTGCGAATGCATCTGAGACAGCCGTAGCAAGTACATGCCCTCATTTCTGTCAGTAAAAAATAAAAACTATTAACAACACCCACTCGCCTTCTACAAATTAACACAAGGTGACTAACTCACGTGGTTCGAAATCTGCCCCCTTCCCTCGACTCAATTCCATGCTAATTAGTTTATCCCGTCTGAAGCTTCAGCCACTGATAACATATATCAACGGAAAGAAGACATTACAGATTTGTTCCCCATGTATGATTTAAGTACTTTACTGATCATTTAATATCCTCTCTTACGCGAAATTTATCTGTTGCATCGCATCTTATCTACTTTGATCGAATTGAAGGCTACACTTCCGATGTGTCACACAGTGAAATATATTACATGCAATTCCGATTAGTGATTACTGTTTGTTCAAAACAAAAACAGGGTAAAACAATAACCACCAAAAATAAGTAACTAAAGCGTGTTCACTGAGTAACATACCGGAAATATTGGCATCCAAAACTCTATCCAAATAGACACAAAGCAACACAGAAATATCACACAAAAGTGTTTATTAAATGATCTCTGAAGTACTTAAATCGTACATGGGGAATACTTTTGGAATGTCTCCGTTTACGTTGACATAAAAATAAAATAGCACAGAATCGGCATGGGGGCTGATTCCAAACCGCACGAGTTATAGCCACCTTGTCAATTTGTAGAAGGGGAGTGGGTGTTGTCAATAATTTCCTTTTCACTGACAGAAACAAGTGCCTGTGGCCGCGGCACTTGTTTTGCATCTGCAGAAAGTACAATGTGAAGGATTTAGTTGTTAATCATCTCCGCTCCCACACTTTAACTTGTCCTAGATAAGATTTTCCTTGCACAAGGAAACTGCACTGTTTCTTCTGTTTTGAAGATAACACCGTAATGCCTTCAAAATTTAAGTGAAGACATGAAATTGGTAATAAGATGTTTTAAAAACATTCATTCAATGCAGAACAAAGGGCTTGGTGATCAGGATGAGTCATGCATCTGATCATTAACAGCTAACAGGTAGTCTGTTTGGAAGTATTTTTTTTTATCTTGTCAAGGATGAGAATGGCATACGAACAGATGATAAGTCTATGTTTGTTTGAAATCTGCATACTGGAAATACACCCAATATGTCAACACAAATAAAGCTGGCACTACCCTACCATTAACAGACCTTCTAAAGATGAAAATAAAATTAAGTTGATATGTGCATCGATAATGTATCGTATCTTAGGCTGTGTATCGAGAATCGAATCGATACGTGGCAGAGGTATATCGTTTCACCCCTAATAGCAACCCCTGTCTGTGATGCTGGGACACAAACCACCTACTCCTGTAGTGATGTGCTTGCCAATAAAATAGAAAGGAAAATCAGAAACAAGGACTCAAAAAGGGTGGAAATTTCCTTAAAAAAGAGAAAGCTTGCATCACCAACAAATTTTATTTTGATAATCTATCTAAAAATGATAAACTTTTCAAATTCTACACTGAAATAACTGTTGATCAATTTATAACCATCTCTTTAACTGTCTTGGAGATAATGTCAATAACTTAACATATTGGCAAGGGAAAAGAACAAAACCAAAACAAAGAGTCAAAAGAAAGTCTGCACTTGAGAAGAAATCTCGGCTCAAAATCAATTATTGCCCACCTTGATGAAGTTAAGACAATGGGTTCCTAATAAAGATTTAGCATATAGATTTGGAGTTAGCCAAAGTACCATTTATATCATTATTAATAGATGGATTCAATTTTTATTTCAGGTAACAGCAGGGATTCAAAAAAATAAATAAATAAATAAATAAATTCCATCAAAGATGTTAATTAAAGAAACGTTGCCTGCTTGTTTAAGATCCTTCAAAAATGTAAGGGTTATCATAGACTGCTTTGAAATATTTATTCAGTCATCTAGGAACTATTTATTCGGTCATCTAGGAAATATTTATTCAGTCATCTAGGAAATATTTATTCAGTCATCTAGGAACTATTTATTCAGTCATCTAGGAACTATTTATTCAGTCATCTAGGAACTATTTATTCAGTCATCAAGGAACTATTTATTCGGTCATCTAGGAAATATTTATTCGGTCATCTAGGAAATATTTATTCAGTCATCTAGGAACTTTGCTAAACAAGGTTACATGCACTCTTCCTACAAAAAAACATGCTACACTAAAATGCCTTGTAGGAATTTCACCGACAGGAGCAATAACTATTTTGTCATAAGTGTATGAAGGCAGCATTTTGGACAAGGATATTTTTGTTAAATCTGGTCTGGCAGATTTATTTGAGCCAGGAGATTTGGTGATTGCGGACAGAGGGTTTTTGATTAAAGATGTTTTAATGTCTCGCAAAGTTGATCTGAACATTCCACCATTTCTTGCAGGGAGAGATCGATTGACACCTCAAGAAGAAATCATGACAAAGCGCATTGCGCATGTTCGTATTGACGTTGAAAGAGCAATTGAGTGAATGAAAAAGTTTAAGATCATGGGTACTACGCTACCACTAAGCTTGAAACCTGTAGCATCATAAATTGTTAACATTATTGGATTTTTAGTTAACTACAAAATCCTCTAGTAAAGTAAAACGGTTCATAAATATTTAAGGGGAGCATGTTATTTATTAATTGATAAATGTTTCTCCTTTGTCATTAGTTTGAAAACTTCTGGTGTATACATGTGTATTTGAATAAATGAATATACAACTTTATTATTATTTTGAAATTATACATGTAGATAGATTAGCTTCAAAATGTTCTAAGAACATGAATTAAAACTACTTATTCAATATAGATGAAATAAAAATATAGAATTATATTAAGTACCTCATTACATTTATATTTGTTTTCTATCATGTATATATATACATGTGGTATCATCTTACGATTGGCATGGACTTGTTGTTCACTATGGATATTGCCCATTGTTGAAGGAACTACGATCAAAGCAGCAATAAATGTGCTATTCCATGTCATTGTTTTATAATTCCTTACACATCTTATATTGTCCATAAGCCAATTCTCTTATGAACTTTCTTAGACATGAACATCAGACAGCAAAGTTTATACATGCACCCAGTATAAATAAAACAGCAGTCATTTTAAAATTGTTCATTCAATATTTTTGAAATTATGCTTTTGTAATCACACTTTCTCAATTAATAATATAAGTTAAATTTAAAATGTGTAGCACCAATACAAAGTAAAACTTTTTGTGCATAGTCAATGTTTCAAATCCTAAACATGAAGATCAAATGGCATACGTTGCCTTGGAATTCGCATTTCAATGTATTCTGGCATCAGGGTATTATGATGAAATTTTATCAATTTTGAACATAAATCATGCCAAATTTCAATATCTGGCAATATTGTTTGTACAATCATTCTTTTTGAGGACCAAATGACATAGACACAAAAGTCTACTTCACAAAGTGCAATCTGTATATATACCTGATAGTAATACTTATATGATTTCTTGAAGAATGGCCTACCATTCAAAATTTTATAACAAAGATTGTTTCATTTATTTGCATTAAGGTCATCGACACATAATGGGTCTTTTCCTGCTAATACGAATGGATACTTTATCTCAGTTACACCTATTAGCGTATTGGCTCAATAGTAGACTAGGCCATCAGGAATAAATCCAAGTTCTGGATACATAGGATTGATCCAAAATCCCCTATTTTTTATCGTAACATCAGTTCCAGCATTTTCAGCCACGTACCATTGAAGAGCTCTCTCCTCAATTTGTCTTTCATATTTTCAAGTTTTAAAATCTGGTAATGTTTTGCCCCATATAATTCTGCTCAGAAGATTATATATCCCCCTTTAACTGTCAACAACTGCTACGTCTTTTGCTACAGAAGCAGTTATTTTACAGAATCTGCTACTGTGCCACATTTCTGACTCTGTCTGATCTTGTGTATTTGGCACTTCAAAGGGAATCGTTTTTTCAAACTGCATTAACTGTAATGAAGACTTAGTTCTATCCTTTAATACCCCCATGTCAACTTCATAATCAGGGTAGTCTATCTCTATTATTTGGCAGAATTTTGAATGGGGTTATGTAGCAATAAAGTTGTTAACAAACTTTGTTTGATTTATTTCAATGCCACATAATGGATCATACTTTCGAAATCTATCTGCCTTTAGTTTCTTACTATATGATATTGAATGGCATCGTTTGGTTGCAGCTGTTGTTTAGACTTCTTCCCAACATTCCATGTACAAAGTTTGCTGGTAGATGCACATGGCTCATATCCAATCTGAATAGTACACTTTTCCAAGACAAAAGGTAAAAAAGCGATATGATTGCATTTGCCCATAGAGGAAGCTTTACAATGCCAAGATGCATCTTTTTTACTTTTTCTGAGGGTGTTGCTAGAGTCACTGATACATGATACATTACTTGTTGAGTGTATGATGCCATTTCTGACGATTTTAAGAAATAATGGTCATCTTTATAATTATCTAGCACGTTTTTCACATGGGCACTTATAAATTATTGTCGACCTTTCAACTTATGTTTTGAAGAGTTGAAGTCGTACAAGTTCTCCTCAGTTTCACTATCAGAATGAGTTAAATGTGTACACCTTTGCAGTTGATGTAATGTAGTCATAAATGCTTCGTAGCAAAATCCTTTGGAATATTAACAGATGGAAAACTAATCCAACCACTTGTAGGAAGCAAAGGTACAGTTTAGGTAGATTTATTGGTTCTGACAGAAGATAACACCTCACTCACTTTTTGTTCATACCATATTCCCCCATCAACACGAATAATTACGTCTGTGTTTTTTTTATTCTATGCACTCCAAATACCTAACAAAAATAGAGTTGTTTTCAATTATTATTGCACAATATAAAATTAAAAAAGAAGAATAACAAATGTATGCAGTAAAAAACACGTTAAATAGCAAATGAGTTGTTACCTGTATTTAGAATGTTACAGAATTTTACAATATCGACCATTTATTTATTTTTACAAAACAAAAATTCAGCTGTTAAAACAACAACACTAGTTGTGAACATTTCAATAACAATATGTGATCCCATGCATATTAGGACCTAGTAAAGTATTAAGTATTTTAATAGATTCTATGCGTGCATTAGGATGGATATTTGTGTACATATTTGTCATTGTTAATGCCATTGTTTATTGTTTATTTACATGTATGTATTTGTGTATATCTGTGTATTTCTAAAATAAATATTATATTTTGTGATAAAAGGCCTTTATGAAAATTGCATATATCTAACTGAGTTACCCATAAAATTAGTACAGTACTTAATCACAGACACTGAGACCCACCCACCCTGGTACGTCACCCCCCCCCCCCGATAAAATGTTAAATTGCAAAATACTCTGCATATAGATATCCACATGGGTTTGAAGAGTTTGCTTTAGTTTGCTGTTCGTCCAGGGAAATGATCGCTTAATGAAGACATCTTGTTATTCTGCCTGAAAAGTATGTTACAATAATACGCATAACACATTTACATGACATTATCATCGATCTCTGTTATACTCACTTATTTTTCCATCTTTGAACATCTGAAGAATGATAGGTCGTGCAAAACGTTCAATAGTACTTGGTCTAAATTGGCAAGCAAATATCATCGGTGAAGGAAAATCTCGGTTTTTGATGATGTCCCAATGTCGAAAACATTTTGCACTAACTGCAGCACCATCTAGCAATAGTAAGTGACTTCCGGTTTTAACCAAACACTTCAATAAATCATTTGATCTTTTACAAATGTTACCCTACCTGTGAACTAAATATTATAGAAAACCAATGCAAACAAATCTCTCTTCCTGTGTCAATAGAACGATTAATGTATTTAATATTACATAAATGAGAGGGTTTTGTTTTATTTCCTCCGGGTAATAGTTCCTTGGTCACGGCATTTCCCTTCAAGCTTGGAACTTATGCATAAATGTCTGTATATGCTCAGTTAAGAAACACAAGACACTAGAAAGTGACTATATATGACTATGTGATTAAACGCTCAATCTAAACTCCCACTTGGTAGATGCATCACATTTTTATTTTGTTAAAAATATTTCTTAAAATATTGCCTATTTTCATATGTGCCCATAAATCAAATACACGCATCACATAATAATAATTCTATTTTTCTTTTAAAGCATGCTAAGATTTGCATTCTCACACGTTTCATAAAAAGAAGGAACCAAATACAAATAATTTAGCTAGGATCGTTCTGCGTTATTTAGGCCTACTTTTGTCCTCCACAAAAAGCCAGGCTTTCTTTAAAATGCGTCAAAGTTGGCAGAAACATTAACGGGATTTGTTGGTTCATGTACGTGTGCATCCTCAAGGCTAAGGTAAAAATTATTTCATAGCAGAGAAACCATGATGGTTGACTCTGAGTTACGAAAATTTGATCTTACCTCAACCCATGCTGATTAGCACAAGAAACACTATTCTAACGTATCAAAATATGTGACACTTTCGAGACATATTTTTTCATGTGCAAGAATAGAAAAGTTTAATCCCAATGATTGTTTATAATATTTTTTTCAGTTTAAAAGATGGGACCTATAGCTAACAGCTTGGGTTTAACATCCTTGGATGATAATGATAGTACTCTGGAAAATATACCCAGTTTGTAATAAGAAGTCGTTCTTGACCCGCCCCCCCCCCCCCCCCGGTATAATAAAATTAATTTACATAAATTGAAAGCGAAATTGAAAGAAAATATTTATGCTTAGACAGATATATACATGTTGATACACGTGAATCTATAATAGAAAATGCACATTTAAAGGTAATTAAATGTTCATAATTACAAGCATAAATGAGTGAATACATTTTGCATGCAAAACCATGGCAAAAACTCCATACTGTTAAAGACATTTTGCCACCTGGATAAAGAAATAATAATAATAATAATAATAATAATAATAATAATAATAATAATAATAATTTATATATTTATTTTCAAATTTACTGCTCTATTTCCCTTGGTGGTTATAATATCGGGTAGACTATCCGCAGAATGATAAAAAAAAAAACAGTCTCTGGTCAGAATATAGTCTCAAGGGCCATAAAGGGGAGAAAGCTTTTCTTAAACTACTGATAGGCAGGGTTTTGATAAGTAAGTATGACTAGATTTACATTGTTTATTTTTCACATTATTAGTCAGAGATTTATAAATGAATGGAAAAGGTACTATGTGTTTCTTCACACACATACTGTAACTCCATACATGTAAAAGAACTTAAGATCACATGTCAAATGATGTATTTTACTAATGCTTCATTAATTATCGATGACAGAAAAATTAAACGTATCCTTGTTGTGAGTCTGCATGAGAAGTAATAGTAAGGCCATGGCCAATGAAGTTGAAGAGCCCTTATCAGAGACCATCAAGTATGCCTCAACACAACGAGGAGGGACAAAATACAAGGTTAACCACTTGAGCTCATATTTCATCAACATTTGACTTTTTATGCATTATATTTGCAAAAGTGGTTGCATTTCTAATTTGCAAATAGAATTGATGGTTATCATATTGTCCATGACGACCAAAACTTGAATAGACAGCTACAATTTATATCCAACTTGTTCATTCAGGCAAGTGCTTCCACTTGGAATTTTGCTGAAGTGAATTATTCAGACAAATAAAATCTATTTATTTTTGAGCAAATTGATTTCACCATCCACTTGCCTGAATGGGCAAGCGAGTCGAAAATGTATCGTCTGCGAATGCATAACGCTATTAAGGGAAGCACAAGTAGAGTGAAGACAATTTCATTACACTAGTTAACTTTGCTTCTACATATGTAAATAGTAATGAGATGATATATGACTTCGTTCAAGCATTAATATTATATTTCAATCTGCAGGTGCCTGAGCAGAAGAAGAAGAAGACCCATATTGACTTTGCTGTCGAGGATACCGGTTCTAACACAGAATCTAATACAGAATCGTAATAAAATCCTGAAAATAAACAGATACAAATAAAGTGATAGTAAAATATTTGCTGTATTGTTTTCTTTTTTTTATATCCACTTCTATCTTAAATACAAGTGTCTGTACCTTCGGTATTGTTGAGCTTGTTAGCAAAACTCTATGATGATAAACCTTTGTATTGGCAAAATGATATTTTGCAAGTAACTTCCTATGCTTATGTAGACTAAAAAAGGTTTTTATACAGTAAACAATCTTTGCGTTCAAACAATGTTAAAACAGCTTCCAAGGAACTGCTTGGTCTAGGCAAACAATGTTAAAACAGCTTCAAAGAAACTGCTTGGTCTAGGCAAACAATGTTAAAACAGCTTCAAAGGAACTGCTTGGTCTAGGCAAACAAATTCAGAAAGAAGCCCTCCCTTCATAACTAGATGACCTGTAAATTGTTTCCAGTTTAGTGTATTTCATGTTTGTTTCCTCATATCCTCACTGCTTGCATTAAGAGCATCTAAATGGGATCCTGCCCATCCTGTTTCATCGTGTGACTGCACACAAAAAAATTAAAGCAGACGAATCTAATTTATTCAGTACTAATATTAGTACCCTAATTCCTTTGTCGACTTGGTACTAATTTCACACCGGTGCTATTTCTGGATAGTGCTAACAAGTTTGAAGATATTGGATATACATATACTTGAATCAAACAGACCTCGTATTTAAAAACAATTGCCGATTTTCACCATAGAAACCTGAGTTAAGTACGTTTGTTTTTACATGCGATGTTTGTGATAGCAATTAACATAAAGTACATGAATTAAGCCGTATTTGTTTGTTACTGTGAGCTTAACTAGAGTCATCGCTTCATCCTTTGTTCTGAAAATGACAGGCGAAAGGTCAGGTCATCAAAGTTATCTTCGCCACAACTTTAACATGTTGATTGCTGTACCTAACAGTTCAGACAAAACCAAATTTAGAAAACGTTTGATCGAATACAAGCAACTACTTCTTGATCGTTGTTTGATTGGCGTTCATACATTTAGATTCGGCTTTTTCGTGAATAAAAATAAAATCAAAGATAATCCATTTCGTTTGTGTACGGAATTCCTTGCGAAGACGATGGTATCCTGTCTGACTATAGTCTAACTCATCTCGTTTTCTTCCAAGATATTTTATGATAAGGAAATAAACTTTCATTTACACGAAAAGGACATCATCGCAATGCTAATATAGAATTATTTACATTATCCAACATGTTTTTAAACAAAGCAAAGCGCATCGCACCATTAGGTTAAATGTCGTTCTATTCCAAAATTCTAGAAACAGAAATCAAATTCGAGTGTTGGCAAAACAATTAGGATAACCATGGTTGAATTATGCCTATGACGATTACACGCATTTGCCGCATTCATATGTACTGATCGATTTAAAACCTACCATCCAAGATGATTTGAGATTTTGTACGAATTTATTGCACAACTGATTCAAGAGGGTGGTCTAGTGATTTACACGTCGCCTATCTCGTTTTCTTCTGTCTTCGAAAACTAAAATTAATAAATAAATAAAGGACTATAAAACCATATTTACTCACTTCATCCATGACAGTATTCAACATGACCGTATCCCAATCTCATCCTACCGACAGATTAATTCGTGCAATGCATGCTATAAGGTGTATTCACATTTATTATAAGAAAGTCTCAAAGAAGCGTTTCCGGGGTTTTCATTGACAACACGTCAATTACCGCAAAGAATCATTTATGAGAAACCTATCCAGACAAATAATGAATAAAGAGTGGAATATGGATTGAATATTTACAATTTAATTTACACTCATTATGAACATGACCTCTGAATTTTCCAGTTAAATGATCAATATCTCTGACCTTGTAGTTGTTGTTGGTTGTAACTTAAAGAGTTCTGTCTCTGTCTGGTTCTGTTATTTAGCATGCTCTTGTACGTTTGTCTACTGATTCATATACATTAACATACATATTAAATTTAACTTAAATATTTTATTGGGCATTTATTATAGCAATGTATATATTTATCAAGGTTATATTTTCACGACCTATAGGGAAGATCTCTTGGTGGATTTATAATACATTCTATTGCATATATAAAAACAAAAAATTAAAAATAAAAAGATAAAACAAAGTCTTTTCACTATTTTGTACAGTAAGAGAGGTTTTTTTAATCTGGGAAAAGCTATGCATGAATTTCCTCTTACTGGTCTATATCTGTCAATATGTAGAGTTAAGTAAATTTATTTGTACATGCGATGTTTTGTGATAGCAATTAATATAAAGTACATGAATTAAGCCGTCTTTTATGTTGCTGTGAGCTTAACTGATAAAACTAGTCTAAGTTTTCCTGAACCTAAATCTAAATTTTTCTACTTATTACTTTCCATAAGTATAGTTCAACTTCTTTATAAATCCAAACATATCCCAATCAATTTCTTTTCCATCTTTAAATGAATATTTATTTCAATGTCTTTAAACGAGTCTCGTAGCTTTCTTGCGATAAATTTATTTGTAACTTGATTAATAATTATTTTATTTCTCTTCTAGTCGTAAGACGATTTATTGAGGCTATTTTTTCCCTCTTGCAGATGTTTGCTAATATTTAGTCAAGCAAATTTTTCTGCATTTATTATGGTTTTTTTTTCTTCAACAAAAGTCAGTGTAAATCTTTTCACCCTGTTGTTTTCCAGTTAAAAACTATTAGTGTGAATTCTATTTTGTTTTGAATAAACACTGAGCCTTTGGTACAGTTTTTCACATCACGAATAATGAGTTTTGTTGTATTCTGTGACTTTATTATTTTCTTTACACAAGTTTCAACATGATTTTTAGTTTGCATATCGATATTCCATTTGATCAATATGCTTATTTTCACCACAATTGTAACATCCAATTGATTCCATCCTAAATATGAATAGTATGATATTATTAAAGAATACCATTACCTGCAATCAGGACGTCAGGACGGATGGATATTTAACCAGGACTCTAACAGGACCTGCTTTAGGATCATACATTTCCTTCTAACTTCCAATATTTAAAGATTCATCGTATCCTTTCCATTTTACTAGTACATATGTTTACCATTCGTTCTGTTACTTTTCTAAATTGGCTCAAACTTAAATATGTAATCTTGCTTTGTCGTATAGAGATAAGGCATCCGCGTAAAATATCCCGCAATAATCTCCCTTTAAGTCTTCTATTTATATTCCACAAGGCCTCCTAAAATTACTTCTCTGATTGTTTAATTCTCTTCCGTAAAATTAGCAAAAATATATTTATATTTAGAGACCATAACGTTCTCACCTATTTTATATGTAAGAGTTAAATAGGTATAAGTTGTTTGATACCCAACTAAGTTAATCCATAGTTTAGACCTGTTTTCTGGTGACTGGGTTTAATTGGCGTAATATCTTTTGATCTGCGACATGAATCATTATATCCATCAGTAAGGTTCTGTGATACATCCTCCCACTTCTTGGTTCCAGTTTCAATAAAATACTTACACTTTCTAGTCTTTAGAGCTCGATTAGATCCTTCCACCACAGATGCTTTTGTATCCGAACAAGAAGAAATGTATTTGACATTTTCTTTATCCAATAATTCCTTGGCCTTTCGGTTTTAGAGGGTTTTTTGTGGTTTTTTTTCATCGAACTGTACCTTTTCTTGCTTTCTCTCATTAAAAATTTCTTCAAAATCTTCATGTATGTCGTCTCGCAGTTTTCTTTTTACTTTCTAAGACCAGAAGTATTTTGAGAAGACAATGAATCACTGACAAAACGTTTCGTATGTCATTCATGTAAGTATCGTATCCGTGTATCTTGATGATGTCGGCCTAGAACTGATCATTTGCATAACTAAGATATACCCTTCAATCGGGTTTACGTTTCTCGAACTTTACCTTTAGCTGGCACCATACAGCCGCAATCGTACTGATGTGCCGTAAAACTCTACTACATACATACCTTTTTAGACGAAATTCATTTTTTGGCTTGATCATGTAATGTGTATATGCATTGTTCATTTAACCAATCTTTAATTTAAGAATATATTTTCGGTCCTTTCTCTTGTTTGGCTTCAATCTTCTGTTCCCGATTTAGTGTTCTTTTTAAGAGTCCAGGTGTCCTGTTTAATTTGCCCCTATAATTGACCGATTCTTGTGAAACAACTGTACCTCCAGGATTATATACTGTTCTCCGTTCATGTAAGTATTTATAGTCATTTAATTAACGAAATGATATGTATGTCTGATCACTGTTACGTATTCATATCCATGTTAAGGCCTTTAACACTTGACTTTAACCCATGACCTTCGAACTTTGACCGTTGTTTAACATTTTCTGCAAATGCCCATTATCTCACTCTTGCATGTCGGTTTCCGAGGACAAACAGCTCTAAAGATTGGTATGCACATGGCTGCTTCGGGGACATGATATGTTTTGCTTA
The DNA here is from genome assembly GCA_029931535.1 of Margaritifera margaritifera. Lineage (NCBI taxonomy): Eukaryota > Metazoa > Mollusca > Bivalvia > Unionida > Margaritiferidae > Margaritifera > Margaritifera margaritifera. The sequence goes on from JAQPZY010001637.1 coordinate 5,123,231, forward strand.
CTTAGAACAAATTAGCTGTGATGTCGCTTCAATTAATTTAATTATAGAGTTGGCTACAATCCCCATTGGAGATCCTAGGTTTAAGGCTAGGACCTCCAAAGTTAAGTTAAGATAGTGTGATGCATTTTCCCTTTAGTTTATTATGTGCACCGGCAGTTCGCATCTCTTTTAATCTGAAACAATTTCAACGCATATCCTTGGCACCAAACGGGTGGGATACTTGCAAACGGAACAACAATAGTAAGCAGATGCCTCATATTAACCAATTAATATATATATATATATATATATATATATATATATATATATATATATATATATATATATATATATATATATATATCCGTTGCAGTATATGTTAGTGAAAAATGTCAGTAAACCTATTAAATATGCAATCAGAGTTACATTTCTGAAGCTACTGTCTTAATCTATCGAACTGTACAGTTAATATAATATAAATTACTCTGTTCTTAAAATAATGACATACACTTAAGACATACACTACACTTCGTATTGATTATTTTTCATAGAAGTGTCGCTAAAATGTTGGACATTGCCATATTATGCTGAGTGTTGGGAACTTTATGCTCAGAACTTCTTGTAATTAAAACTTGTTTCACCGAGATTTATATTCCCAAAAGAAAATGTATCGTGGCTTTATGCACTGACCAATAATGTTGTAATTCTGACAGCGAAACTTGTCATTATATGGCTAACTGCTAACTTACATGAAGAATCTTGTTTGAAATTACCGACTCTACCTCTATTGGAAGATAGGGTGACATGTGGTATGCCCTAAAAGCGATGTCTTTACTCGACCGGGATCTCACATAATTTAGCAGATTAAGTTATAATTTCCGAGTTGATTTATCAAAACAACTTAGTTGTCGACGTCTGATTATTGGATATATGTGTTAGGGTGTTGAATATCTGCGCCTATGTTCTGTGAAAATTTTGAGGTTCAGTGGCATAGTGGTTGTTTAAATTGGGATGGGGGAGGGTTACTGGCCTAGTGCTTTTGTGAAAATTATGTGGCTTAGTTGCCATGGTTTTTGTGCATATTTTAGGTTCAGTGGCCTAGGGTTTTGGGCAAATGTTCAGGGTCAGGGGTGTAATGGTGTATGGTTCTTCATAAAACTTTTGGAGCTTAATAGCCTAGTATTTTGTGAAAGGTTTGATTCACTAGCCTAGACTTTTTGCGCACATTTTGATAGGTATTGTCTTGGGATTTTCTTAACATTTTGAGGATTGTTGGCAGTGTTTTTGTGAAAATTGTGGGAGTTCATAGCGAATGGTTTGCACGCATTTTATGGGTCATTGGCCTAGAATGTTTTTTTCGGGTTTTTTTTTTTTTTTGTATAATGATTTTTATTTCGCATTATTGATTGGTATTTGAATAGTTTTTGTTTAAGAATAAAGGATAGGTGGATGGTGGCCTATGATTTTTTTATAAATGACGGTTAGGTTGGTGGCTAGAGTTTTTATTTTGTACTGGATAGTGCTTAGGTGGCATAGGGATAGATAGATAGATAGATAGATAGATAGATAGATAGATAGATAGATAGATAGATAGATAGATAGATAGATAGATAGATAGATAGATAGATAGATAGATGGATGGATGGATGGATGGATGGATGGATAGATAGATAGATAGATAGATAGATAGATAGATAGATAGATAGATAGATAGATATAGACAAATTTATTTCGCCAATGAGACACTCATTTAGGTAGAATCTGAATATTCATCATGGTTGAGATCATTAGTGCACTTTCGGTAAGCGGCTTAAGTCTCTTTTGGGACCGAAATGTAGGTTAGAAGTGGGTTGAACATACTACATACATATTTGCACACTTTTAAGTTTACTTCCATCTCCAATAATGAATAGTAAATGTTAGCTATAATTAGTATGATACTCAAAACTTTCATCGACATGTTGAAGAAAAAGTTGCACATATCGATCAGTCAAAAATAACACAGATAGGGTTAAATTTGACAGAGATAGTGTTAAGAGATGGGTGTCATTAGCATATGACATCGAAGGCAAAGTTCTGTCTGCTTTATTGGTTATTGGTATGGAACCCGACCGTGTAATTTCCGCGAGGGTGGGGGTGGGGTAGAATTTGTTTGTTTTTAGATAACATTTGCAACCTCGAAATAACTCCACAAAATACTTATACTCCGATTTGTAGAAGGAAAAAAAATCGACACATTTTCTTATTTAAAGAAACAAAAATTATCTTCAGGTAATAAAAGAAAAAAGAAGTAAATATTCTAGTTTTAAAGACCCCCCCCCCCCATGGAGTTTTTTTTACGATATACAGCGAACTGGAACAGTCTTGTGCGAAATTGAATTATATTTCCCTTTTATAATATATCTTTGAAATAGCCCTTTAATTCAAAACTGCTGAGCATAATATGCTTGAATTATTTGTTATCGTTATTATGAAAGGAAATATTTACAATATTCTGACCTTTGATAACATTATATATATATATATATATATATATATATATATATATATATATATATATATATAGACATATAGATAGATATTAAATAATTTTTGTACGAAATGTAAATGACTCAAATACTAATTGTTATCATCATTCCCATCTTCATTAAATTTTGGAAAAGAAAACCTTTAAAATAAAAGAATGTATTACCTAACTAATTTAAAAATAAAAAACTTGATATTGAAAAATACAGAAATTTTTTCATGTAAATATTTGCGCAAAATTGGAGATCGTCATGCAAAATGAAATCGTAAAGTATACATTATTCTTTTAATCATTCCTACTATTTGGTGCTATTATAACTAAAACGTATTGCAAATAATTGTTTAGTTAATTGTTTAGGATACAGCCATCACTTTCAATACTGCTGCATATTAATTTGTGTAGCAAACTGGAAAATTGGCACGAGAAATGATGCACTGACGATTGATTGTTTCTTATTTTCTCAAGTGAAGCAATCAGTAAAATCATGAATTTTAAAAATTAGTTTCGTTATTTACTTTTAAGTTCTACATTTTTTTGTTTCCAAATTGTCCTAATCATTAAAATTGTAAATTAATAATGCGAAATGGAATTTTGGCATACGAAATAGAATCATGTCTGTGAAAGTGAATATCGGCTTGTATGAAACAGATACTGTTTTTTTTAATGTGGCACACCAGTATTGTTAGGTTCCATAGTTATATAGCGTATTTACATTTTGAGATGCACCACTCTTTTTAATGGTTCCATGCGTTCCCTCGAAATATTAATATAATTATAATAGCAAACTAGTAATTAGTCGAATAAAAGACAAGTAACTTTCTGTTTCATGAAATCATAACTTTGTTTAATTATACGATATTTCTCGATCATTTCGTTGCATACAATATATTAAATGAAATGGTGCATTTGTTAGTTTAAGTTACAATTTTAAATATTTCACATGTATGTTATGTAACTAAATCAGTTATGTTTCACGGGTTTTTGTTTTACCTTTACCGAATGTCTTGATTAATAATACATTATTTACTTCCATTATAAGCAAAAATATTAACCGTCATACGATTTACATTAACGTAACGAGTCCAGACTTTTTGATGCGAAATGGAATTTCAGCGTCGGAAATGGAATTATGTCTGTAATTACTTGTATTATTCTGCTTATAGTAGATGCATTCATTTATCAGTAATATAATAGACTGAGATTTAAATAAAAATTCAAAGCATTATTTGTTTTATGATGGCATTTCGCAAACCGATTTTCACAAACATGATTCTATTTCGCATTATGAATTTATATTTTTAAGTTGAAGTAAAATATTTCATTATTTAAATTTAAAGAAAGAAAAGATGCTTTAAAGTAAATAAATTTACTGATTCAGTAACTTAAGAATCAACAACTATTAATTAGCGATGATTCATTTCGCATACAAATTTTCCAGTTTGCAACACGAATCAATATACAACCGCTTTCAAAGTGAAGACTGATTTTTACCTTAACAATCAAATAAAATAATGTTTGCATGAAGTTTGAAGTAAAATAGCGTTAAATAGTTGGAAAAAGTAAGAAAAAGTGTATAGTTTATGATGATTCCATTCCGCATTTACGTATACGTAATGAATCATCTTCGTATAATGTATGTTCTTTTCGGCAAAAAATAACCCTTATTCCCATTTGAGTCAATATGATCAAAACATGTAAATTATTACAATATCTTGATTACAATTGTGTAGAAAACACAATATTCATATTTATGCTATTAATTTCAAAGGTATATAATAAAAAGAATATTTTTATGATTCCATTTCGCATCCCAATGTTCCATTTCGGTCCATTTTGGAAAAAAAAAATACATTGCATATATGCTTCCAGTACAATAGAGAAAGAAAGAAGACAAAGTAAAAAACAGTCTAAAAAGGGTAAACTATATATCTATGTTATGCTGCCATCAGCCCAACAAAGTTGTGTAAAAAAATCCAAGTGTTTACCGTACGTATCACGCAGAGGACCAAAGTGTTTTGACCTAGTTCCAGGCTGGGAACAAAGGACTGACACAATGCGTGGCGAAAAATCAACGCCATCATTAAAACCTGCAGAAGAAATGATATCCCTGTAAAGTTATGCATTAAGGTACTAAGAAAGTATGTCAAGAGCATGGTATAGCGCGATAATGGACAAGAGTTTTAAAAAAAAACAAAAAAAAAAACATAATAATAATATTAACTTTGTTGGGCTGATGGCAGCATAACATAGATATATAGTTTACCCTTTTTAGACTGTTTTTTACTTTGTATTCTTTCTTTCTCTATTGTACTGGAAGCATATATATCGGAAGACAGAGTCGATGAAAAAGAGCATGTAATAGTATATACAGGGAAACATATGAGGAAAATTCACAAGAATCAAATGTAACTGAAAATTACAAGCAAAACTACTAAAATAAAAGCAACGAAAAGCTTTGAGTAAACCTACAAAACTAAAATACTCCTAGACATGTTAGACAGTATATATCCCTATGTTCATCTTCAAAGCACTGCTCTACCTAAATATTTTTTTAAAATCACAAATTCCACATTTTACATGGTTTATCTCCGGTAGGTATTCTCGTGTGCATCTTCAAAGCACTACACTGTCTAAACAGTTTATCACAAAATTCACATTTTGAATGGTTTATTTACAGTATGTATTCTCGTGTTCATCTTCAAAGCACTACTCTGTCTAAACCATTTATCACAAAATTCACATTTTGAATTTACATTCTGAATACATTCTCCAGTATGCTATCGTATCTCCATTATGCATTCTCCCGTGCCTATTCAAAACACTACCCTGCCTGAACATTTTATTATAGGCTTCACATTTGAATGGCTTATCTCCAGTATGAGTAATGCAATGGATTTTTTTTTTTTTTTTTTTTTTTGACTGATCGATATGTGCAACTTTTTCTTCAACATGTCGATGAAAGTTTTGAGTATCATACTAATTATAGCTAACATTTACTATTCATCATTGGAGATGGTAGTAAACTTAAAAGTGTGGAAATGTGTATATCGTATGTTCAACCCACTTCTAACCTACATTTCGGTCCCAAAAGAGACTTAAACCGCTTACCGAAAGTGCACTAATGATCTCAACCATGATGAATATTCAGATTCTACCTCAAAGAGTGTCTCTATCTATCTATCTATCTATCTATCTATCTATCTATCTATCCCTATGCCACCTAAGCACTATCCCGTACAAAATAAAAACTCTAGCCACCCAGCCTTACCGTCATTTATAAAAAATCATAGGCCACCATCCACCTATCATTTTTCCTTAAAACAAAAACTAGTCAAATACCAATCAATAATGCGAGAAAAAAAAAAACCCCCACAAAAAAAACCCACCAAAAAACCACGGAAAAAAAACTCTAGGCTAATTACCCTTAAAATGCGTGCAAACCATGTGCTATGAACTCCCACAATTTTCATAAAAACACAGCCAACAATCCTCAAAATTGAAAGAAAATTCCAAGACAATACCTATCAAAATGTGCGCAAAAAGTCTAGGCTAGTGAATCAAACCTTTCACAAAATACTAGGCTATTAAGCTCCAAAAGTTTTATGAAGAACCATACACCATTACACCCCTGACCCTGAACATTTGCCCAAAACCCTAGGCCACTAATCCTAAAATATGCACAAAAACCATGGCAACTAAGCCACATAATTTTCACAAAAGCACTAGGCCAGTAACCCTCCCCCATCCCAATTTAAACAACCACTATGCAACTGAACCTCAAAATTTTCACAAAACATAGGCGCAGATATTCAACACCCTAACACATATATCCAATAAGCAGACGTCGACAACTATGTTTTGATAAATCAACTCGGAAATTATAACTTAATCTGCTAACTTATGTGAGATCCCGGTTGAGTAAAGACATCGCTTTTAGGGCATACCACATGTCACCCTATCTTCCAATAGAGGTAGAGTCGGTAATTTCAAACAAGATCCTTCATGTATGTTAGCAGTTAATCATATAACGACAAGTTTCGCTGTCAGAATTACAACATTATTGGTCAGTGCATAAAGCCACGATACATTTTCTTTTGGGAATATAAATCTCGGTGAAACAAGTTTTAATCACAAGAAGTTCTGAGCATAAAGTTCCCAACATTCAGCATAATATGGCAATGTCCAACATTTTAGCGACACTTCTATGAAAAATAATCAATACGAAGTGTAGTGTATGTCTTAATTGTATGTCATTATTTAAAGAACAGAGTAATTTATATTATATTAACTGTACAGTTCGATAGATTAAGACAGTAGCTTCAAAAATGTAACTCTGGTTGTATATGTTAAAGGTTTACTGACACTTTTCACTAACATATACTGCGACGGATATATATATATATATATATATATATATATATATATATATATATATATATATATATATATATATATATATATATATATATATATAAATTTGTTAATAGGGCGCAACTGCTTACTGTTGTTGTTCCGTTTGCAAGTATCCCACCCGTTTGGTGCCAAGGATATGCGTTGAAATTGTTTCAGATTAAAAGAGATGCGAACTGCCGGTGCACATAATAAATTAAAGAGAAAATGCATCACACTATCTTAACTTAACTTTAGAGGTCCTAGCCTTAAACCTAGGATCTCCAATGGGGATTGTAGCCAACTCTATAATTAAATTAATTGAAGCCACATCACAGCTAATTTGTTCTAAGTAAGCAAAACAGATCATGTCCCCGAAGCAGCCATGTGCATACCAATCCTTAGAGCTGTTTGTCCTCGGAGACCGACATGCAAGAGTGAGATAATGGGCATTTGCAGAAAATGTTAAACAACGGTCAAAGTTCGAAGGTCATGGGTTAAAGTCAAGTGTTAAAAGCTTTAAAATGGATATGAATACGTAACAGTGATCAGACATACATATCATTTCGTTAATTAAATGAGTGTAAATACTTACATGAACGGAGAACAGTATATAATCCTGGAGGTCCAGTTGTTTTACAAGAATCGGTCAATTATAGGGGCAAATTAAACAGGACACCTGGACTCTTAAAAAGAACACTAAATCGGGAACAGAAGATTGAAGCCAAACAAGAGAAAGGACCGAAAATATATTCTTAAATTAAAGATTGGTTAAATGAACAATGCACATACATATTATAGGATCAAGTCAAAAAATATATTTCCTATAAAAGGTATGTATGTAGCAGCGTCTTACGGCACATCAGTACACTGCAAAATAAAGGTAAAGTTCGTGAAACGTAAACCCGATCGAAGGGTACATCTTAGTCATGCAAATGATCAGTTCTAGGCCGACATCATCAAGATACACGCATACGATACGTACATGAATGGCATACGAAACGTTTTGTCAGTGATTCATTGTCTTCTCAAAATACTTCTGGTCTTAGAAAGTAAAAACAAAACTGTGAGACGACATACATGAAGATTTTGGAGCAATCTTTAATGAGAGAAAACAAGAAAAGGTACAGTTCGATGAAAAGAAATAACTCTAAAACCGAAAGGCCAAGGAATTATTGGATAAAGAAAATGTCAAATACATTTCTTCTTGTTCGGATACAAAAGCATCTGTGGTGGAAGGATCTAATCGAGCTCTAAAGACTAGAAAGTGTAAGTATTTTATTGAAACTGGAACCAAGAAGTGGGAGGATGTATCACAGAACCTTACTGATGGATATAATGATTCATGTCGCAGATCAAAAGATATTACGCCAATTAAACCCAGTCACCAGAAAACAGGTCTAAACTATGGATTAACTTAGTTGGGTATCAAACAACTTATACCTATTTAACTCTTACATATAAAATAGGTGAGAACGTTAGGGTCTCTAAATATAAATATATTTTTGCTAATTTTACGGAAGAGAATTAAACAATCAGAGAAGTAATTTTAGGAGGCCTTGTGGAAAATAAATAGAAGACTTAAAGGGAGATTATTGCGGGATATTTTACGCGGATGCCTTATCTCTATACGACAAAACAAGATTACATATTTAAGTTTGAGCCAATTTAGAAAAGTAACAGAATGAATGGTAAACATATGTACTAGTAAAATGGAAAGGATACGATGAATCTTTAAATATTGGAAGTTAGAAGGAAATGTATGATCCTAAAGCAGGTCCTGTTAGAGTCCTGGTTAAATATCCATCCGTCCTGACGTCCTGATTGCAGGTAATGGTATTCTTTAATAGTATCATACTATTCATATTTAGGATGGAATCAATTGGATGTTACAATTGTGGTGAAAATAAGCATATTGATCAAATGGAATATCGATATGCAAACTAAAAATCATGTTGAAACTTGTGTAAAGAAAATAATAAAGTCACAGAATACAACAAAACTCATTATTCGTGATGTGAAAAACTGTACCAAAGGCTCAGTGTTTATTCAAAACAAAATAGAATTCACACTAATAGTTTTTAACTGGAAAACAACACCTATTAAAGGGTGAAAAGATTTACACTGACTTTTTGTTATAGAAAATAAAACTATAATAAATGCAGAAAAATTTGCTTGACTAAATATTAGCAAACATCTGCAAGAGGGAAAAAATAGCCTCAATAAATCGTCTTACGACTAGAAGAGAAATAAAAATAATTATTAATCAAGTTACAAATAAATTTATCGCAAGAAAGCTACGAGACTCGTTTAAAGACATTAAAATAAATATTCATTTAAAGATGGAAAAGAAATTGATTGGGATATGTTTGGATTTATAAAGAAGTTGAACTTTACTATGGAAAGTAATAAGTAGAAAACTTGAGATTTAGGTTCAGGAAAACAAAGACTAGATTTATGAGTTAAGCTCATAGTAACATAAAAGACGGCTTAATTCATGTACTTTATATTAATTGCTATCACAAAACATCGCATGTACAAATAAATTTACTTAACTCTACATATTGACAGATATAGACCAGTAAGAGGAAATTCATGCATAGCTTTTCCCAGATTAAAAAAGCCTCTCTTACTGTACAAAATAGTGAAAAGACTTTGTTTTATCTTTTTATTTTTAATTTTTTGTTTTTAAATATGCAATAAAATGTATTATAAATCCACCAAGAGATCTTCCCTATAGGTCGTGAAAATATAACCTTGATACATATATACAATGGTATAATAAATGCCCAATAAAATATTTAAGTTAAATTTAATATATCTGTTAATGTATATGAATCAGTAGACAAACGTACAAGAGCATGCTAAAATAACAGAACCAGACAGAGACAGAACTTTATAAGTTACCACCAACAACAACTACAAGGTCAGAGATATTGATCATTTAACTGGAAAATTCAGAGGTCATGTGCATAATGAGTGTAAATTAAATTGTAAATATTCAATCCATATTCCACTCTTTATTCATTATTTGTCTGGATAGGTTTCTCATAAATGATTCTTTGCAGTAATTGACGTGTTGTCAATGAAAACCCCGGAAACGCTTCTTTGAGACTTTCTTATAACAAATGTGAATACACCTTATAGCATGCATTGCACGAATTAATCTGTCGGTAGGATGAGATTGGGATACAGTCATGTTGAATACTGTCATGGATGAAGTGAGTGAATATGGTTTTATAGTCCTTTATTTATTTATTAATTTTAGTTTTCGAAGACAGAAGAAAACGAGATAGGCGACGTGTAAATCACTAGACCACCCTCTTGAATCAGTTGTGCAATAAATTCGTACAAAATCTCAAATCATCTTGGATGGTAGGTTTTAAATCGATCAGTACATATGAATGCGGCAAATGCGTGTAATCGTCATAGGCATAATTCAACCATGGTTATCCTAATTGTTTTGCCAACACTCGAATTTAAGTTCTGTTTCTAGAATTTTGTAATAGATCGACATAATGAACATTTAACCTAATGGTGCGATGCGCTTTGCTTTGTTAAAACACATGTTGGATAATGTAAATAATTCTATATTAGCATTGCGATGATGTCCTTTTCGTGTAAATGAAAGTTTATTTCCTTATCATAAAATATCTTGGAAGAAAACGAGATGAGTTAGACTATAGTCAGACAGGATACCATCGTCTTCGCAAGGAATTCCGTACACAAACAAAATGGATTATCTTTGATTTTATTTTTATTCACGAAAAAGCCGCATCTAAATGTTTTAACACCAATCAAACAACGATCAAGAAGTAGCTGCTTGTATTCGATCAAACGTTTTCTAAATTTGGTTTTGTCTGAACTGTTAGGTACAGCAATCAACATGTTAAAGTTGTGACTAAGATAGCTTTGATGACCTGACCTTTTGCCTATCATTTTCAGAAAAAAAATGATGCAGCGATGACTCTAGTTAAGCTCACAGTAACAAACAAATACGGCTTAATTCATGTACTTTATGTTAATTGCTATCACAAACATCGCATGTAAAAACAAACGTACTTAACTCAGGTTTCTATGGTGAAAATCGGCAATTGTTTTTAAATACGAGGTCTGTTTGATTCAAGTATATGTATATCCAATATCTTCAAACTTGCTAGCACCATTCAGAAATAGCACCGGTGTGAAATTAGTACCAAGTCGACAAAGGAATTAGGGTACTAATATTAGTACTGAATAAATTAGATTCGTCTGCTTTAATTTTTTTGTGTGCAGTCACACGATGAAACAGGATGGGCAGGATCCCATTTAGATGCTCTTAATGCAAGCAGTGAGGATATGAGGATACAAACATGAAATACACTAAACTGGAAACAATTTACAGGTCATCTAGTTATGAAGGGAGGGCTTCTTTCTGAATTTGTTTGCCTAGACCAAGCAGTTCCTTTGAAGCTGTTTTAACATTGTTTGCCTAGACCAAGCAGTTTCTTTGAAGCTATTTTAACATTGTTTGAACGCAAAGATTGTTTACTGTATAAAAACCTTTTTTAGTCTACATAAGCATAGGAAGTTACTTGCAAAATATCATTTTGCCAATACAAAGGTTTATCATCATAGAGTTTTGCTAACAAGCTCAACAATACCGAAGGTACAGACACTTGTATTTAAGATAGAAGTGGATATAAAAAAAGAAAACAATACAGTAAATATTTTACTATCACTTTATTTGTATCTGTTTATTTTCAGGATTTTATTAAGATTCTGTATTAGAACCGGTATCCTCGACAGCAAAGTCAATATGGGTCTTCTTCTTCTTCTGCTCAGGCACCTGCAAATTGAAATATAATATTAATGCTTGAACGAAGTCATATATCTCATTACTATTTACATATGTAGAAGCAAAGTTAACTAGTGTAATGAAATTGTCTTCACTCTACTTGTGCTTCCCTTAATAGCGTTATGCATTCGCAGACGATACATTTTCGACTCGCTTGCCCATTCAGGCAAGTGGATGGTGAAATCAATTTGCTCAAAAATAGATTTTATTTGTCTGAATAATTCACTTCAGCAAAATTTCAAGTGGAAGCACTTGCCTGAATGAACAAGTTGGATATAAATTGTAGCTGTCTATTCAAGTTTTGGTCGTCATGGACAATATGATAACCATCAATTCTATTTGCAAATTAGAAATGCAACCACTTTTGCAAGTATAATGCATAAAAAGACAAAATCGAATCAAATGTTGATGAAATATGAGCTCAAGTGGTTAACCTTGTATTTTGTCCCTCCTCGTTGTGTTGAGGCATACTTGATGGTCTCTGATAAGGGCTCTTCAACTTCATTGGCCATGGCCTTACTATTACTTCTCATGCAGACTCACAACAAGGATACGTTTAATTTTTCTGTCATCGATAATTAATGAAGCATTAGTAAAATACATCATTTGACATGTGATCTTAAGTTCTTTTACATGTATGGAGTTGCAGTATGTGTGTGAAGAAACACATAGTACCTTTTCCATTCATTTATAAATCTCTGACTAATAATGTGAAAAATAAACAATGTAAATCTAGTCATACTTACTTATCAAAACCCTGCCTATCAGTAGTTTAAGAAAAGCTTTCTCCCCTTTATGGCCCTTGAGACTATATTCTGACCAGAGACTGTTTTTTTTTTTTTTTATCATTCTGCGGATAGTCTACCCGATATTATAACCACCAAGGGAAATAGAGCAGTAAATCTGAAAATAAATATATAAATTATTATTATTATTATTATTATTATTATTATTATTTCTTTATCCAGGTGGCAAAATGTCTTTAACAGTATGGAGTTTTTGCCATGGTTTTGCATGCAAAATGTATTCACTCATTTATGCTTGTAATTATGAACATTTAATTACCTTTAAATGTGCATTTTCTATTATAGATTCACGTGTATCAACATGTATAGATCTGTCTAAGCATAAATATTTTCTTTCAATTTCGCTTTCAATTTATGTAAATTAATTTTATTATACCGGGGGGGGGGGGGGGCGGGTCAAGAACGACTTCTTATTACAAACTGGGTATATTTTCCAGAGTACTATCATTATCATCCAAGGATGTTAAACCCAAGCTGTTAGCTATAGGTCCCATCTTTTAAACTGAAAAAAATATTATAAACAATCATTGGGATTAAACTTTTCTATTCTTGCACATGAAACAATATGTCTCGAAAGTGTCACATATTTTGATACGTTAGAATAGTGTTTCTTGTGCTAATCAGCATGGGTTGAGGTAAGAACAAATTTCCGTAACTCAGAGTCAACCATCATGGTTTCTCTGCTATGAAATAATTTTTACCTTAGCCTTGAGGATGCACACGTACATGAACCAACAAATCCCGTTAATGTTTCTGCCAACTTTGACGCATTTTAAAGAAAGCCTGGCTTTTTGTGGAGGACAAAAGTAGGCCTAATAACGCAGAACGATCCTAGCTAAATTATTTTTATTTGGTTCCTTCTTTTCATGAAACGTGTGAGAATGCAAATCTTCGCATGCTTTAAAAGAAAAATAGAATTATTATTATGTGATGCGTGTATTTGATTTATGGGCACATATGAAAATAGGCAATATTTTAAGAAATATTTTTAACAAAATAAAAATGTGATGCATCTACCAAATGGGAGTTTAGATTGAGCATTTAATCACATAGTCATATATAGTCACTTTCTAGTGTCTTGTGTTTCTTAACTGAGCATATACAGACATTTATGCATAAGTTCCAAGCTTGAAGGGAAATGCCGTGACCAAGGAACTATTACCCGGAGGAAATAAAACAAAACCCTCCCATTTATGTAATATTAAATACATTAATCGTTCTATTGACACAGGAAGAGAGATTTGTTTGCATTGGTTTTCTATAATATTTAGTTCACAGGTAGGGTAACATTTGTAAAAGATCAAATGATTTATTGAAGTGTTTGGTTAAAACCGGAAGTCACTTACTATTGCTAGATGGTGCTGCAGTTAGTGCAAAATGTTTTCGACATTGGGACATCATCAAAAACCGAGATTTTCCTTCACCGATGATATTTGCTTGCCAATTTAGACCAAGTACTATTGAACGTTTTGCACGACCTATCATTCTTCATATGCTCAAAGATGGAAAAATAAGTGAGTATAACAGAGATCGATGATAATGTCATGTAAATGTGTTATGCGTATCACGTGATATACAAGAGTAAATGTGTGGGACAAAAAATGGCAGCAGCAGAGAAAATATATGCGATCAAACTAGAGGAAAATGACGTCCCAGGAGCTAAATTTACGTTATTATGAAATATTAGAAGATTCAGTTTGTGAATTGATGCGCTGGCTTGAATGTCGTGGATTGTCAGTTACCGGGAAAAGGCCGGAATTAGTGAAAAGGTAAATCGAACGGTACGAATCTTCATTACGATAATGATTACCGTTACTGTGAGTTTGTTATTGTAACATACTTTTCAGGCAGAATAACAAGATGTCTTCATTAAGCGATCATTTCCCTGGACGAACAGCAAACTAAAGCAAACTCTTCAAACCCATGTGGATATCTATATGCAGAGTATTTTGCAATTTAACATTTTATCGGGGGGGGGGTGACGTACCAGGGTGGGTGGGTCTCAGTGTCTGTGATTAAGTACTGTACTAATTTTATGGGTAACTCAGTTAGATATATGCAATTTTCATAAAGGCCTTTTATCACAAAATATAATATATTTTTTTAGAAATACACAGACATACACAAATACATACATGTAAATAAACAATAAACAATGGCATTAACAATGACAAATATGTACACAAATATCCATCCTAATGCACGCATAGAATCTATTAAAATACTTAATACTTTACTAGGTCCTAATATGCATGGGATCACATATTGTTATTGAAATGTTCACAACTAATGTTGTTGTTTTAACAGCTGAATTTTTGTTTTGTAAAAATAAATAAATGGTCGATATTGTAAAATTCTGTAACATTCTAAATACAGGTAACAACTCATTTGCTATTTAACGTGTTTTTTACTGCATTCATTTGTTATTGTTCTTTTTTAATTTTATATTGTGCAATAATAATTGAAAACAACTCTATTTTTGTTAGGTATTTGGAGTGTATAGAATAAAAAAAACACAGACGTAATTATTCGTGTTGATGGGGGAATATGGTATGAACAAAAAGTGAGTGAGGTGTTATCTTCTGTCAGGACCAATAAATCTACCGAAACTGTACCTTTGCTTCCTACAAGTGGTTGGATTAGTTTTCCATCTGTTAATATTCCAAAGGATTTTGCTACGAAGCATTTATGACTACATTACATCAACTGCAAAGGTGTACACATTTAACTCTGCCTCTGATAGTGAAACTGAGGAGAACTTGACCGACTTCAACTCTTCAAAACCTACGTTGAAAGGTCGACAATAATTTATAATTGCCCATGTGAAAAACGTGCTAGATAATTATAAAGATGACCATTATTTCTTAAAATCGTCAGAAATGGCATCATACACTCAACAAGTAATGTATCATGTATCAGTGACTCTTGCAACACCCTCAGAAAAAGTAAAAGATGCATCTTGCGGATTGTAAAGCTTCCTCTATGGGCAAATGCAATCATATCGCTGTTTTACCTTTTGTCTTGGAAAAGTGTACTATTCAGATTGGATATGAGCCATGTGCATCTACCAGCAAACTTTGTACATGGAATGTTGGGAAGAAGTCTAAACGACAGCTGCAACCAAACGATGCCATTCAATATCATATAGTAAGAAACTAAAGGCAGATAGATTTCGAAAGTATGATCCATTATGTGGCATTGAAATAAATCAAACAAAGTTTGTTAACAACTTTATTGCTACATTACCCCATTCAAAATTCTGCCAAATACTAGTGATAGACTACCCTGATTATGAAATTGACATGGAGGTATTAAAGGATAGAACTAAGTCTTCATTACAGTTAATGCAGTTTGAAAAAAACAGTCCCCTTTGAAGTGCCAAATACACAAGATCAGACAGAGTCAGAAATGTGGCACAGTAGCAGATTCTGTAAAATAACTGCTTCTGTAGCAAAAGATGTAGCAGTTGTTCACAGTTAAAGGGGGATATATAATCTTCTGAGCAGAATTATATGGGGCAAAACATTACCAGATTTAAAAACTTGAAAATGTGGAAGACAAAATGAGGAGAAAGCTCTTCAATGGTACATGGCTGAAAATGCTGGAACTGATGTTACGATAAAAAATAGGGGATTTTGGATCAATCCTATGAATCCAGAACTTGGATTTAATCCTGATGGCTTTGTCTACTATTGAACCAATACGCTAATAGGTGTAACTGAGATAAAGTGTCCATTCGTACTGGCAGGAAAAGACCAATTATGTCTAGATGACCTTAACGCAAATAAATGAAACAATCTTTGTTATAAAATTTTGAATGGTAGGCCATTCTTCAAGAAATCATATAAGTATTACTATCAGGTATATATACAGATTGCACTTTGTGAAGTAGACTTTTGTGTCTATGTCATTTGGTCCTCAAAACATTGCAATACAGACTGTAGTATTCTAAAACATTGCAACACAGACTGTAGTATGCTAAAACATGGCAACACAGACTGTAGTATGCTAAAACATTGCAACACAGACTGGTGTACAGCATAAACTACATCTCGAGAACATAAAGGTGAAGAGAAATTGCAATTATTTCACTCTTGCAAATTTTGCCGTATTTAATTCCAAATAATATTAAATTTATTTACATTACATAAGTTACTTTGTATTCCATAGTAATTTTTCTTTATTCACACACATTATCAAATATTGAGAATATCGATTTCACCTTTGTTCATCCATTTGTATGTCTATTCATAAGCATCGCTATTTATTGTATATACCTTTTGACTATATTTCAATGCAATCAAATATTAACAATTAAAAACAATTATACCACAATATAGCATGCTCCCAGACTTACCAAGCAGTGATTAGATATTATATATATATATATATATATATATATATATATATATATATATATATATATATATATATATAATACAATTTATTCATACAATATCACATTTCATACAATATAACTTATTTTAAATAAAATATTTAACTTATAGTTTATGAATAATTTTGTGAAATTTAATCATAATTTGATTAACAATATCTAATTAAAGTATTGTTCAGTTGAAACATACATAGGAGGGTGAAGGTCAGAATAAAGCAAATTAACATGCAGCCTAAAAGCCAAGTTTTTTTTACCATGACAATAATGCATTTTACAATTTAATTCTGATAGTAATATATTTCTTTCAAATGTACAGCTCTACTGATCAGTGACCAGTATAACACTTATCAAATGCCGTATTGTCTGTCATCCACCCATTATGAAAGTTTTCTATTGCTACTTCAGGTATAGTTGGTTGTAAATGAAAGGAGTTCAGATTGGATGTCCCACTTCATGATTTCCAAACACCTATTCTTGGCACTCCGTTTGAATTCATATAATGCTGAAAGGAACTGCAACAGTTTTTACTCCACTACAACTGTTTGATATTCTTGATTTATGGTAGGTTTATAAATGTACAATATTTTTTTTCAAACATGTAACCTGCACTGCTTACAAAGGATATGGAGAGTATGTCAAATTTATTAAATATCAACTGATGTGTTATCTTTGTAAAATGTAATGTTGAAGGATTTATTACAATGTAAGGTTAATTATATACACACACACACACACACACATATATATATATATATATATATATGTGTGTGTGTGTGTGTGTGTGTGTGTGTGAAAATAACTATATTAAATGTATAATGCACCTCTGTCAAAAGCCAACTCTATTAGTATGTGTTCCATTTAATGTGTTTGAAGTTTTGAAGGGAGTACACTGTTTATTTTGCAATGCTCAGATTATTCATTTTTGTTTCATCTGCTTTAGCAGAGCACAGTTATCATTTTTTAACCAGACTTAGTTGATTTGCTGAACAAAAGTTCAAACTTCAAATGAAGAACTAAATAAATCTTGTATATGAATATTTGTACTTTGATTATTGTGTACCTTTATATATACCTTATACACGTGGCAAATGCATCCTTTATGAATATTTACCCCATATGGTCACAGGTAGCTAATTCGTTTCCCATGGAGAACAATGTTATTGGTACATAGACCACAATCTAAATGTTTCAGAAAATGAATATGTTATCCTGGTAAATTTGACATATGTGGTATATACACTTTGATACAACAAGCCTTGCCTCACTCTTGTAAGCCATCTGCAATAAATATTGCACTGCTTTTGGTGGTTTTTTTTTAAACTAAACTGCGGTGTACTATCACATCATTAGTCTGCAGAAAGGTAATTCCCCATTTTGACAGGTCATATGTGATGCATAAATTTTGATTAAAAGTAATCAAAACGAACCTAATTAAACAATTAACTTCATTCTTGTTATTTAGACTCCTTCTAATTTCATCATTAAGAAATTTGACCTACTGTACCTTTCATCATAGTATTCAACAATGGCACTCATCCCAAAGTTTAAATGTTACCTTCAATACACCACCACATGGAGACTGATTCTATAGACTATAAATACATATTGGGGTGTATCCATATGCAGTCTTAAGCAACACTTATTTCCACCCACTTTTGAGGGTTATGTTAAAACTTCCAATGTGTTGACTGTACTATGGACTAAGACAAAAATGTTATATTTTTATACAAATACTGGTATGTACCAGCATATCTGAGTTAATATGTGTCTAAGGGTTCAATCTCATTCTTTTCACTAGCGAACCAAAATGCTAGTCAGAGTGATCTAATTAGAAGTAAAGCCTAATAGTTTTTGTATTATGTAGTATGTACTATAAATGTCATGACCATTCACTCTATGAAGAGGTGACCAGTTTCATCTTTTGCTAACCTAGTAAGCACAATGCAGAGAAAATGGACATTAAAACTTTTTTATTTGGTATAAAAAGTAAAACACAGAATCATGTTAGGGAAATTCAACTGCATTAACAACTTTCTGCTAGCTCAAACTAGTTAGGATAGGTGATTGTCAACACCTGCTCAGTCAATGACAATGCTTTGCTCCGAATGATTTCATAATAATTTCAATAATTATGCAACAACACGGTCAAGATTTCTTGTTATTTAAAATATTTGCACTGTATTATGGGTAACACTGACAGATATCATTTATATTACGAGTATATCATAAACTTTATCTTGGACATAAATGAATAGCAACTAACTGGATTTTCGTTTTAAATCTGAACATAAACATGGGCGCTAACACTAAAATATGACCTTCACTTTTCAATTGCTCATCACAATGACATGCTTTCAATGCGGCATTACCTCAATTCAGTTTCATATTTCAAACAACTTTTAAATGACCATTGATAAATAATTTCTAACAAAATCTGTGCAACTATGCCAAATGTCAATTTACTTATAAGGTATTTTACCATCCCTACTGTAAGAAACATGTCATATAGTTACAGTGTACTAAACCTAGGGGGAGACACTGTGGCTAAGTGGTTATGGTTGTGACTCAGGATTGATTTCATATAAAATGAGGAAATTAAGTCATCACAAGGACTAGAGAAAATCCAATTAGTCTTTATAAACGGCCACATAATCTTGAGTTGAGATACGGTAACATTTTCTTTAAGAATCATTGCTTCTGGGAACAACTGACTGGAATGATTTGTCCACTGAATTCTCTCCAGACTTTTACCAATGTATACACTTACCAACATTCCTATACGTTTAGATAAAAATATGAAAAAGAGGTCATGAACAGTTCACACAACAATAGATGACCGTGGATCCAACAAGTTATCAAGTAAGTGTTGCGAGTTTAAATACCAACAGGGTGACCTTCAGGTTCTGAAGTATAGAGTTTTTTTTTTTTTTTTTTTTTTTTTTTTTTAAAACAAAAACTCCTTAGTGCAGGCCTTCTTTGGATACATGCACTAGTATTAACAAATAACAAAACGTCCCCATTCGTAGACACATGTTATCAAGATCCATCTGGCAAGTAATTATTACTATAAAAACTAACCACTCAGAGAAAACTGTACTATAATAGGTTTAATGGAAATCCATTAAAGAAATCCATATCTAGCAATAACAGATGTATGAGCTGAACATACAAGAAACGTATTCTGGTGACCATTAAAAAAATTTCGGCAGTATCAGAGTGATCTTAATTTTAAACTTGAGTGTCTCTATCACAAATATACAAGGTCACTGTCGCAGTGCTTTATTATTTTTCACTGCAATTCGTTTACTTTATAGTCTCTGCAAAAATATCTTCCGAAGGCAAATAGTAAAGATTAAAGCTGATGGCATGCTGGCGAAGTATAGTATTGATCAAAGGTTATACTGATTTTTTTTCAAAGCATATTTTCATTATTATGCTACCAATTAGAATAAATTATGTAACGAGTTGTCTTAATGCTAAATTACTATACAATCTAAACACTTCTATAAAGGATGCCGTAGAAATGTATTGCCTCGAAAATAGGTATCTGTTTGTAGATGTTGATTTGAAATGAAATATGTCCTTTTAAAAAAGTTATAAAAAAATTTATTTAAAAAAATTATAAACTATTTTAAAATTTATACTTAATGTCTGTTTATTCTGTGATTTGGTGTGAAGAGCAACAAAAAAAAAAATCTATATTTAGATACAAAGAAAAAGATTTGCTGCTAGAAGCATATCGTTTGACATAATTTAAGTACATTACATGTAACGAGATGCAACTGCAAAGAAATCACAAGGGAGGCAACTACATTATGACCGAAGATAGCAGAACAGGAAAGCTGATCACTTCTTAACAAACAAATCGACTCTTCTTTAAAGATCCATTTTAGACTCATTACATATTTTTCTGATTTTACTGTTTTATTGTACTTTCAATAATTTTATATTTTGACTTCTTTTTCAGTTTTAATAATAAAAATACATAACTATAAACATTTGCAATTCTTTTCTATTAAATGCAACTAATGCTAACGGAAATTATACTGGGTACGAAACATCCAGGTTACGAAACGATCTGCACCCGACTCTCCACAGCTCAAGACGGCGTCGAAGAACTTGATGTAACAGACCACACTGTTTCAGCATGTATTGAATGAAATGTGTTACGCTGTAGGTCGATTTAAATGGTGTTAAAATAGTTCCTGCGCGAAACGAATTAGGCACTTTTAACTAGATTTAAAGAATCTGACCCGAAAATTCACAGACCTACAAGACGCGGATATCATTCGCGATGCTGTGCGAAACGAACTATATTACTTTTCCGAAGTAAACGCACATTGGACGAAACACTTGTGATCAGAAGAAACGTGTATTCATGATATGGGTAACAGCGCATGAGGAGGAAATATAAACAACATTTAATGTACTTTCCTTCAATAGATTTCATCTAAATTCACCCGCACATCCAAATTTTCCGGGATTAATCCTAGATCATTGCCTATTTCCAGGGGGCATAAGGGACCGACCATTTCATTTTTGGACGGGAGTAGCATTAAGCTAAGATTTTTTTTGGACAAAAATTTTCCGCACCCCAAATAGCTTGAAAAAACATTGTTCTTTATTTTCAAATTAACTAATTATATCCATCATATTAGTTGGAAAAAAGTATTGAGATAAAAAAAAGCAAAAAAAAAAGAAAAGCGTTATGGTTGGAAAGTAAATCTCCCTACTGACTGGTTTGTCCCTTCAAACAAGAGGAAAAAAAAAAAAAAAATAAGATTGGTACAGTCCAGTATTGTTTATCCTGATTTGTAAGTCACACTTGGAACAACCAGAGAAATGTGAATTGTTAAGTACAGCAATCTTCAGATAGTATATAATGGAAAAACAAATAAGGATACACACCGATGAAAAACCATTCAAGTGTACAATATGTGGAAAATTGTTTAGGCTGAACTGTCGTTTGTCCACACACTTGAGGACACACACTGCTGACAAACCATGCCAATGTGAAATATGTGGTAAATCCTTTAAAGCGAACTCTAGTTTAACAAGGCACAAGAAGATACATACTGTGGACAAACCCTTCAAATGTAAAATATGTGAGAAATTGTTTAGAATGAAGTATGATTTGTCAACACACATGAGGATACACACTGGTCAAAAACCATACAAATGTGAAATATGTGATAAATTGTGTAGTTTGAGGTCTGATTTGTCAACACACATGAGGGTACACACTGGTGAGAAACCATACAAATGTGAAATATGTTCCAAAGCGTTTACCGTCAAATCTCATGTGACCGTGCACATGAGGACACACACTGGTGACAAACCATACAAATGTGAAATATGTGGAAAATTGTTTAGTCAGCAGTCTAATTTATCAACACACTTTAGAATACATACTGGTGATAAACACTTCAAATGTGAAGTATGTGGAAAATTGTATAGCCAGAGATCTAATTTGTCAGCACACTTGAGGACACACACTGATGAGAAACCTTTCAAATGTGAAATTTGTGGGAAATTGTTTAACCAGAAGTCCGATTTGTTAATACACATGATGATTCACACTGTTGACAATCCTGAGAAATGTGAAATATGTGGGAAATTGTTTAGGATGAGATGTAATTTGTTAATGCATTTGAGGTCACACACTGATGACAAACCCTTCAGATGTAAAATATGTGAGAAAATGTTTAGTATGAGGTCTGGTTTATCAACACACATGAGGGTACACACTGGTGAGAAACCATACAAATGTGAAATATGTTTTAAAGCATTTACCGTCAAAATACATTTGACTGTTCACTTGAGGACACACACTGGTGACAAACCCTACAAATGTGAAATATGTGGAAAATTGTTTAGTCAGTGGTCTAATTTATCAACACACTTTAGAATACATACTGGTGATACACCCTTGAAATGTTAAATATGTGAACAATTATTTAGACAAAGCCAGCATTTATCAATACACTTAATGATATACACTGGTGCCAAACCATACAACCGTGAAATCTGTGGTAAATTGTATAATTGGTGGTCTAACTTGTCAACAAACATGATGATACACACTGGTGATAAACCCTACAAATGTAAAAGATGTGGACAAATGTTAATATTTCAACACATTTGAGGATACACACTGGTGACAGAACCCATCAGATTTGAAATATGTGAGATATTGTTTAATCATAGGTCTGATTTGTCAACACACTTCAGGACACACACTGGAAACAAACAATACAAATATTAAATACATGTATGTGACAAACTGTTTAGTTAGCGGTTGAATTTATCAATTTATCCGCACACTGGAGTATTCACACTGGTGATAAACCCTTCAAATGTAAAATATGCAAACATTTTTTGTTGCCATAGAGAGCATTTGTCTACACGCTTAATGATATACACTGTTGACAAACCCTTCAGATGTGAAACATGTGGGAAATTGTTTCCACACAGACGTAATTTGTCAAAGCACATGAGGATACACCAGGGTCTTACAAACATTGAAATCTTGTGGTAGCCTAAATTATTAACTGGTAGCCCAGACTTTTCATAGAATTTTGACCAGTGCCAGCTGCCATAAAATTAAAATTAAAGGTTAATAGTTTATTTTTTTTATTTTTTATTTTCTATTCATATTTGATACAATATAATAAGTAAATATGTATGACATTTAACTTTAATAATCATCAATCAAGTTCACTTAATCATCAGTCATGTTCACTTTATTAGTCATCAATTATGTTCACTTTATTAATCAATGTCCCTTGTTCTGGTCATCCTCTGGGTCTGCAGATTCTTCAAAGAGCAGGTCTATAACTGAAAGGATAAAACAATTAGAAATATTTTAATTATTTCATAATGTAATTGTTTTATAAGACATTCAATGGTTAGTGGTATTCTAGCCTTTAAATACTTGTAATTAATGAATGACGTTAATATTTTGCCATTTTGTTAAATTAAATAAAACATGTATAAAACTCATAAACACTTACCCTTGGTTTTTGTTGGAATCTTGTGGCCATGAAGATGTCTGGAACCATGCCATCTCTCCATCCAATGGTACATGTATATGGCTGGGACTGGGTCAAAGGTGACAATGCTTGGGCCATCTGAATGAACTTGCATCAAGGTCTCGGGTGTCTCCTGGTTCATGTGTGACCTCAGTGACATCTTGATATTCCTCATGGCTGAAAGGAGCAAGTCACTTGTAAAATTATTACTGCAGAATTATGTTGTATATAACAAAAACATGTATTTTGTTTTGGATAATATTTCTTTTAATCTTGATTTAGAGAAAGGAACTTATAATTTAATGTTGTAAAATATACGAATTAATTTATTAAAATATCTTTAAACCAATCTTGATTTGTCTTTTTTTAAAGCTATAACATTTTAATTACCAGAAAATTACCTTTCACTTTCTGCAGTGGATGGTGATATGGTCAGCATGATGTTGATGAGTGGCAGTATGTCTTTAATCTCCTGGGGCCCTGATATCATTAAGTCACTGTACACGTTGAAGAGATTCTGTGTCCTGACTTTCTTTACATGGTTCTTCTGGATGGTCCATTCTCGAAGAATGTTGGCCTTCTCTTCCTCTGTCAGTATAGTGGAGAAATGTTCTATAAGTTTCATGATCTATGTGTGTCCAAAATTAAGAAACTCTTTATCTTCCGTATGCCAGTATCTGAAGTTGAACACTGTGAAGTTCTTAAGAGGTTTCTTTTTAAAGTTGCAGAAACTATCTTCAATGTACTGAATACATGTACTGAATACATGTACTGGCTTCTAGCAGCTTCTTCAGATAATTGTTTTCACTGTACTTAGGAGGTAACTGTCCTTTCAGCTTGATCGGAACTGGATGTTGGTCATCATACTCTGAAGTCTCAAGCTTGAAGTTGTCATAAAACTTGGTGATTTCTTCAGGCTCCTCCTTTCATCAGTTCCAGCTCACTGACTAGGTTCTCGATCAGTTTATTTACCTCTATTATCAAGGGTTTCTTTTGTTGGAACTTCACTGAAGTGGCCGTAATGGCAGCCAGGTTGTCCATTATGAAATTGAGATATTTCACAAAGCATGAAGTCTGCATGTCTTGAAAGATTTTCTTGGCCTTGCCACCTTCTTCAGTCCTATTTAAAGATGATGAATGCTCAAGATGAGCTAGGGTTGCACTGAGGTTGGTGCTGATAGCCTTTAGTGCCTTTCCCTTGCTTGCCACCCATCTAACTGTCTTCACATCCCCATAATGTAGTATGTCTATCTGGGCACTTCAAAAGGAAATAGTTGGTACCCCACTGGCAAACGATAGAAAGTTTTCAAAGTCTGAGCATCGAGTGATAGTAGCCCATGGGCTCTGGGCAAGGGATTTGTTGGACCCTGAATACACACTTGTGACAGACCCCATCAAATGTGAAATATGTAGAAAAACATTGATGCATAATTAAAAATATAATGAAATTAGTGGAACAGTACTGAAATGTACATTCCCTAGTGCAACATTATACGTATGCTTCTTATTGGCTTTAACAATATACAGGCTTGCTTTTATATAATTAATAGCAAAAATATTGATATTGTCCATTGCCCAATACAGACATGTCATGTTTCTTTAGATTAACGGAGTTTACATTGTTGCATATATTGATCATCTTAGCAATGTTTCCTCACAATGCCACTTTGTAACATTGATGATAGACTGTGCAGTCGAAGTCATTAATAAAGATTTGTTATTGAATGATTGATTTAGCTGGGGATATAGTTTTTCAGCCCACTTGAGTATACACACGACTAGTATAGTCGGTCACTCTAGCGACAAAAATGGCACTGTGGCCTCTAATGGGAATGGGAATGTACTCCATGGCCTCTGACGGGAATTTAACTTGGTGGGGGTCTCTTGTCTCTAATGGAAATTTAACATGGTGGGGCCCACTGGTCTCTAACAGGAAATCCTATGTTAAAATATCCAGTGGTTTGACATTATGGGACCATCTGGGGTCAAGATGAAGAATCCTATGTTTAAATTCTCCATAGGTTTAACATGTGGGGGACTCTCTGCAGACAAGAAGGGAAATGCTATGTTAAAAAACATCCATAGGTTTGATATTATGGGGCACTCTGGGGACATGATGGGAAATCCTATGTTAAAAATGTCCATAGGTTTAACGTTATAGAGCTGTCTGGGGTCTAACAGGAATTTAACATAGGAACAGCTCTCTGGGGTCTAATGGGAAATGTAATGTAAAATAATGTCCATGGGATTAATATGATGGGATGATCTATGGACAAGACAGGAAATCCTGTGTAAAATTGGTTTTCTCCATAGGATCAACATGTTGGTGACCCTCTGGGGACAAGATTGGAAATCCTATGTTAAAAATGTCCATAGGTTTAACATAATGGGGCAGTCTGGAGACAAAATGGGAAAATACTATGCTTAAAATGTCCATATGATTAACACTAATTTAATATGGGAATGCCTGTCTGAAGCCTAAAGGGAAATGTAATATTAACAATGTCCAAATGATCAGTATTATGGGACGATCTGGGGGACAAGACAGGAAATCCTATGTCAAATTTGTTTTCTCCATAGGATCAACATGTGTGGACAAGATGGAAATACTATGTTAAAAAATGCCTATATGTTTAACATGATCGGGCAGTCTGGGAGTAAGATGGGAAGTCCTATGTTAAAAAATGTCCATAGGTTGAACATTAAATGGTACTTGTGATACAGAACTGACCCTATGGCAACTAAAGGGAATTTAATATGGGAATGACTTTGGGGCATAAATGGAATTTAACATGGGAATGGTACTGTGGGACAATAGGGGAATTTAACATGAGAATGGCACTATGGGATCAAAAATGACACTATAGGGTATAACGGGAATTTAACATGGGAATGATAGTCTGAGGACAAAGTGGGAAATATAATTGTTATAAATGACCATGGGGTTAATATTATGAGGCTAGCTGTCATCTAACGGAAATTGACGTGGGAATGGCTGTCTGGGTCTAACGGGATATATAATGTTACAACTACATATACAGACCAATACCCAGTGACCTACTACCCAAAACCTAGTCATCTACTATTGAATAACCAGTTATCTACTATCCATTACTTAGTTATCTACTATCTGCAACCCAGTTATCTCCTATCCAATACATAGTTATCTACTACTTAACACTTAGTTATCTACTATCCAAAACTCATTTATGTACTATCCAATAATCATTTATCTACTATCCAATACCCAGGCCGACAAAAGGAAATGCAATGTCAAAACTGTCAATAGGACTAACATTATGGTGCTGCCTAGGGTCTAACTGGAATTTTACATTGCAATGACTATCTGAGGTCTAACGGGAAATGTAATTTTCAAAATGCTCATACGATTAACATTATGGGGCTGTCTGAAATCTAACGGGAATTTAACATGGGAATGGCTGACTGGAGTCTAACGGGAAATGTAATGTTAAAAATGTCCATAGGATTAACATTATGGTGCTGTCTATGGTCTAAATTGAATTTAACATGGGAATGGATGTCAAGGGTCTAATGTGAAATGTAATGTTAAAAACGTCTATATGATTAACATGAGGCTGACTTTAGTCTCACGAGAATTGAAATGAGGATGTTTATCTGGAGACAATATAGGAAATCCTATGTTAAATATGTCCACAGTATTAACATTTTGGGGATGTCTGGGATCGAACTGGAATTTAACGTGGGAATGACTGTTTGGTGTCTAACGGGAAATGTAATGTTAAAACTATAGCTACTGACGAATACCTAGTTACTTACTATCTAAGATCCAGTTATCTACTATGCACTACCCAGTTATCTACTATCCAACACTCAGTTACCTACTATCCAATACCCAGTTATCTACTGTCCAATACCCCATACGCCGTTTTGATTGACCAGCACCCACAGTTACTAATCAACACTGGGCATGGGTAGGATGTAAAAAAGAGGGATTAAATATACACACACTGTACTTACAAACACACAAACATACTATCACATAAGAGGGGAAGGATATCAAAGAAGGGGAAGGAAATCACACTATCACAAACAAGCAGGGTAGGAATGCTCACACATAGACAAACATACCTATATACTATCACACATTGTGTGAAAGAAGAGAAAAGGGTAAGAATTCTTATACACATACACCAACATAGCCTTCTATAGGATGGAAAGAAGAACAAATACACAAACTTAAGAACAGACATTACCTCACTTTTACAATCCAATACAAGCATATCCATTTTTGAAAATTCTTGTATGAAGCCATGTGTGGTTTAAAATTTGTAATATTGTATTCGCTTTTGCTGTACTAGATTTTAATTCTCATTAAATGTGAAGTGAGGCAGATTTGGTTCTTCAGGTTGTTACAAATTTACGTTTTTTAATTCTACCCTAGATTGAGTACAGTGAATGACCGAGTTAAATTTACCACATTGTCAAACTAAGTCAGAATTTGTCATGAAGCTAAGGATTTACTATAAGGTTGTGACATTGAAGTTATTCATCGTACATAGTAAGCAGAATGGAGAGAAGACACAAATATATCTGACATTGTCATTAATGCTGTATGATATCAAGTGGGGTGTAGAATTTGTAATATTGTATTTGATTTTACCATCCTAGATTTTAATTCTCTCACTAAACGTCAAGCAAGGTAAATTTGGTTCTTCAGTTCGTTACAAATTTACATTTTTCTCTACCCTAGATTTAGTACACTGACTGACCTTATCCAGTGTCGGTTAACTTCATAACAAATGTCGCTTTGGAAATAATTTATTTTGTGCCAATGCAAAGATTAACAGAGTGAGAGAGAAAGTATAATTTTATGTTCGAGTTTGAAACTTGCAAAACTGGATTACATTGAAGTTGGCATCTTACATGAAGTACTTGTACATATTAAGAAGAGAATATTTTAACCTGTTAGCTCTCTCGCACAGTTGGCAGCGGCGGCAACTGTCACTACCACTACAGCAATTTGGACGTGGAAAAGGTGTAAGACGGTTACAGCTGATTTAGTCAAGTCTATAATGTTTTTCAAAACCCATCGACCCTTTCTCAGAACTCACATAAAACTCTTAGAAGATATGCTACTCAAATGATTGACAAATTAAACAAATGCCAAATGTTTCCATTATAAAATGTGTGTGGATATGTGTATGTATGTGTGTGTGTGTGTGTTATCTTATTCATGCATAAAAAATAATAAAGAAAACAAATGAAGACAAAAAGGCACTTACGTTGTTTGCCATATTCTCGTGAATAAAAATCGCAATGAAATTTCAAAACACATCATAAAAGTCTATTTTTCTTTTTACTTTCTTTTTTGAATTTCTCGACAGGCATCGGTTCTTCTGGTGTTTTTTTCCCCATTTGCTTTGCCTTTTTTAATTTCTTTGCTGGTAAAGTAGGGCATACAACAGAATGGAGGTTTCTCAAAATTACATATTGTGGGCCGTTTACGGGTAAAAAAAAAAAACAACACGAAAATTCGTTATTTTAGTAACTTTAGCTTTGAGAAGTAATTTTGCTAGAAATCCCCAGCAGAACAATTATCAACCTATTTTGTTATTATTATTTTTTTTTTTATGAGCCCGCCATGGCTGAAGCTCAATATAGCGATCCCAATGGTGTCCATGTGCATGTCTCTCTTTACGTCCGTCCCTTCGTAATCTGTCCACAGCCCAGACAAATATCATTGATAAAGGCTTTTACTCTGGGACGGGCTGGACATGCAGGCCGGCTACTTGTCTTAATTAATTAACGCCTCCATCCTTGTTCTGTTCCTTCCAATCACATTGTCTCATCCCACAGGAGATGAATTCAACAAAAGAGTAGTATATGCCTTGGTAGCACTGAACGACGCATATGTGTGTGTTTATACATTTATATTTTACATATGAGAATATTACAAATGCAAAATAACAAAACATTACAAGACCAGTAACACTGGGGTGGGGTAGGGGTCTTTTGAAAATCATTAAAAATTAGTAGACAACTCATCTCATATTTTTGTGCATCGCATGGTGTATGAGGCAGATTTAGTTCTTAGGTTTGTTACAAATTTTCGATTTGCCGCCCTAGATTTAGTATAGTGACTGATATTTCCCAATGTAAGTGCATTTTTTTTAGGACAATGAATGAAATGTGACCTAAGAAGAAAGGAAAGAGTTAATTTTTCGCATTGTTAAACAGAATACAAATTTGGCGTGAGGGTAAGATTTACTGTAAGGTAGTGGCATCTTCTGTTCAAGTTTGAAAACGGTAAAATTTAAGTATATTTAAGTTATGCATCGTACAAGCAGTGTTTGTACTTGTTAAGAAAATATTTATTTTTTGTGGTGCATCCGTTAAAATGCCCATCACACATAAGCAAGGTAGGAGTGCTAACACACACTATACTCACACACATATAATAACACATGCGTTTTTGTGAAAGACATAGACATACACTGCCCTTTTCAGACTCCACCTAGACCTCTCGCAAAAGAGATACTACTGAAATGATTGCGCAAATAAACAAAAACCAGACCTCTCTATCATAAAATGTACATGTGTGTGTGTGTGTGTGAGTGCTAGATTTAATGTCTTATCCATACTTTAAAAAAACAAATCAAGACATAGACACTTACGTTTGCTTTTGTTGACATATTTTCGTTATTAAGAATCACAATTAAATTTCCAAAACATCACAAAAGTCCATTTTTCTTCTTTTTTAACTTTCTTTTTTTAATTTCGTCACAAGCATGGGTTATTTTTCTGTTTATTCTGCTTGTCTTGCTTCTGTTACTGAACGCTCCTTGTTTTTGTTCTTTTTTCTCACTTTCTAGGGACACTCTGTAGACCAATGTCCTTTTTCTTGAAATTGATAACGGATATCTTAACTTTTGTCTTTCTTGTCTCCTGTCTTGAAGGTTTCTTTTCTTTGACGTTGTGGACATTCTGGAGCATAATGTTCTTTCTCCTGACAGACATAAGTGAGAGAATCAAAATTGTAAACAAAGAATACAGTATTACAAATTCTGAACCCCACTTAGCTTCAAACATAATTTAAAACAATGGATATGTTTCTGTTTGGATTGTAAAATTGAGATAATTCCTGCCCTTAAGTTTGTGAATTTGTTCTTGTTTCCATCCTGTATAAGGCTATGTTGGTGCATGTATGTAAGCATTCTTACTGTTTTCTCTCCGTTTACTCCATGTGTGATACTATATAAGTACGTTTGTCTATGCGTGAGCACTCATACCCTTGTTTTTGTGTGATCTAATTACCCGTCTTTTAAATCCTACCCCTCTTGTGTGATAGTATGTTTGTGTATTTATAAGTATGGTGTGTGCATGATTCATGCCCCACTTTTGTACATCCTACCCCTGCCTTGTGTTGATTAGCAACCATAGATACTGGTCAGTCAAAACGGCGCTAGGGTTAGTAGGTGTGGGGTATTGGATAGTAGATAACTGAATATTGGATAGAAGGTAACTGAGTGTTGGATAGTAGATAACTGGGTATTAGATAGTAGATGATTGGGTTTTGATAGCACATAACTGGGTTTTGGACAGTAGATAGCTGGGATTTGGATAGAAGATAAGTGAGTGTTAGTAGATAACTGGTTATTGGATAGTAGAAAACTGGGTTTTGGATAGTAGATAACTGGGTTTTGGACAGTAGATAGCTGGGTTTTGGATAGAAGATAACTGAGTGTTAGTAGATAACTGGTTATTGGATAGTAGAAAACTGGGTTTTGGATAGTAGGTAACTGGGTATTGATCAGTAGGTGTAGTTTTAAAATTACATTTCCCGTTAGACCCCACATAGCCATTCCCATGTTAAGTTCAAGTTAGATCACAGGTAGCCGCATAATGTTAATCCTATGGACATTGTTTTAGCATTACATTTCCCATTAGACACAGGACAGCCATTTCCATGTTAAATTCCCGTTAGATCCGAGATGGCCCCATAATGTTAAAGCTATAGACATTTCTTAACATAGGATTTCCTATCTTGTCCATAGACTGACCAATAATGTTCAACCAATGGACACTTTTAACATAGGATTTCCCATCTTGTCCCCAGAGGGTCATCCACATGTTGATCATATGGCAAAACCTATTTGACATAAAATTTCCCATCTTGTCCCCAGATCGTCCCATACTGTTAATCCTATGGACATTTGTAACATTACATTTACCGTTAGACACCAGACAGACATTCCCATGCTAAATTCTCTTTTGACCCCAGACAGTCCCATAATGTTAGTCCTATAGATAATTTTTAACATAAGATTTCCCATCTTGTCTCCAGACTTCCCCATAATGGTAAACCTATGGACAATTTTTAACATAGGATTTCCCGTTAGAGGTCAGAGAGCCCACCATGTTAAATTCCCGTTATTCGCCAGGGTGTAAGTTTTTTTTCGCCAGAGTGCCCCACGGTACTACTCACACTGAAGACCACCTTTGTAATATGAAAGCTGTAAAAACATATTTACTAAAGCCAAATACCATCATCAGCTGTGAATAGTTGTTACAAAATGCTTACATGGAACTATTATTTGGCATTGGCCATTATTACTTTAATAAAATAATTGCATTGTATTTGACAGTGCACTTGAGGACACGATGGCTGGATTTACCAAATGAAAACAGCAAAGTCAAAACCGAGCAGTGACAAGATCTGTTGGAGAAGAAAGATTATGTGCATGCCTAATTGAATAGAGCTTCTCTGACAATTACAATTTATTGTACATTCAAATACTGTAATATAAAACGTACAATTTTCAACCTGTGTTGAAACCTAATGCAGAAAAAACAGTTTTAAAAATGCATTAATTAAAACTTTAATACCGTAATATCCTAATTATAATACTTCTTATTAGTAAATCATAATGAGTAATAATATTTTTTAAAAAAAAATAACAACACAATAATAAGAGCTTAGTAGAATTAACATATAGAGACATATAAACAATTACAACAGACAATTTGTTATTTCTTGCCACATAGCCAATCAATTTTACACCAGAATTTTCAGTGATATGTTATCCTATTTGAATACTGGCAGAAGCATATAGTTATGGAACAATAAACAAACGTGCCAATATTTCCGGTATGTAACGCAGTGAACACGCTACAGTTAGTTATGATTGGTGGTTATTGTTTTACCCTGGACGTGAACAAAAAAAAGCCACTAATCAGAATTGCATGTAACATATTTCACTGCATGACACATCGGAAGTGTAGCCTTCAATTTGATCCAAGTAGACAAGATGCGATGCAACAGATAAATTTCGCGTAAAAGAGGATATTAAAAGATCAGTAAAGTACTTAAATCATACACGGGGAACAAATCTGCAATGTCTTCTTTCCGTTGATATATGTTATCAGTGGCTGAAGCTTCAGACGGGATAAACTAATTAGCATGGAATTGGGGCAGGGGAAGGGGGCAGATTTCGAACCACGCGAGTTAGTCACCTTGTGTTAATTTGTAGAAGGCGAGTGGGTGTTGTCAATAGTTTTTATTTTTTACTGACAGAAATGAGTGCATGTACTTGCTACGGCTGTCTTATATGAATTCTCAATTTAAAGAATGAAAAGGCAAATGACTAATAATTATTCACGCCTGCTGAAGATTAAAGTAACTTGTATAGAGTAAGTATCGTTTTGTATCGATTTTTCCCCTCTTGTATCGATATGGGCATCGAAATAGAAAAAGTATCGATACATCGATATATCGAGTAATCGTTTCACCCCTAATATTTACCCAAGTAAATATTCCAAAACTCATTACATGTATTCTTCTTCTTCTTCTTCTTCTTCTTCTTCTTATTATTATTATTATTATTATATTATCGTGTAGCGTGTAGCGGAAATATTGGCATGCAAACTCTATCCAAATAGATACAAAGCAACATATAAACTTCACACAAAAGTGACTACTAAATGATCTGTAAAGTACTTAAATCGTACAGGTGGATTAAGTTTGGAATGTCTCCATTTACGTTGATATATGTAATGAGCGAAAGAACGTGCCTATGGGATATAAAAAATTAAATTAGCACAGAATCGGTAATGGGGCAGATTCCGAACCGCACGAGTTATATCCATTATGTCAATTTGCATCTGCAGAAAGAACAATGTTAAGGATTTGGTTGTTAGTCATCTCCGCCCCCATACTCGGAATTGTTCTAGTTAAGATTTTCCTTGCACAAGGAAATTTAATTTTCTTCCGTTTTGAAGATAACACCGTAATGCCTTCAAAATTTTAGTAAAAACATGAAATTGGTAATAAGATGTTTTAAAAACATTCATTCGATGCAAAACAAAGGGCGTGGTGACCAGGATGAGTCATGCGTCTGATCGAATGGAGCTGCCTGAAACGGCCTAAAAGGTTAAATAAAAATCACTAACAGCTAACAGGTAGTCTGTTTGGAAGTATTTTTTTAAAAATCTTGTCAAGGATGAGAATGACATATGAACAAATGATAGGTCTATGTTTGTTTGTAATCTGCATACTGGAAATACACCGAATATGTCAACATATAAAAAATGGCACCACCCTACCATTGACAGACCTTCTAAAGATGAAAAGACCATCAAGTTGATATGTGCATCGATAATGTATCGTATCGTAGGCTGTGTATCGAGAATCGTACCGATACGTGGCTGAGGTGAATCTTTTCCCCCTAGTAAATATTATCGCAAAAACTGCGTATGTCTGATAAACTGATGCCTGGCTGTAGTTATGATAAGATTGCATTAGAAATGTTCGACTTTTTTTTATTTAGGCCGAACTCCCCAAGAGTTTTCAATTGAAGTATTCAGTATCGTTCCTTACGCGTGCGTTGTATATCGCTACACCCCAGGTTAGAATCAATCGGTAGCATCTCGAGGAACTCGACTGAATTCCCAGTTGTAGTGGTTGGCGAGTTTCGCGTTGATTTAGTTGCGAATGTGGTCTTGTGGTTATTTATTAGTTTTCTGAAATCAACGGTTTCGCCAACATATTGAGTGCCACATATATTGCATGTTACAAGATTACATTTTTGGTTCGACATCCTAACTTCTGATTGATATTGTAGCTAACTCCTGTCGTCGAACTTCTGAACTATTTGTTCTCCGGCATATGCTTGCAAATTAGGCAACGCTTCTCTGTGATCTTGTTTGAACTTACCTTGGCACGTACCAGGTTTCCTTCAGATTGTTAGGTCTACGGTACGCAACCATAGGAACTTCTTGAAACATGCCCTTCAGATGTTCAGAGGATTCGATGCGTTTGTTGGTTTTCTTGGTTTTATATTTCAGGAGGGCTCATCTATAGAGGAGTCAAGTTTTGTTAATAGCCTCCGCGATGTAGCAACTTCTATATCCTTTCCTTCTATGGTGTCCCTTGAGCTCTCGGAGTCTCTTTTCAAAAGTTAGCCGGATTAGAGCATATGCGTTTGGTCGGAATACACATAAGGAAGAGTTTTTATTACGTGCTGGGGGTGGCAGCTGGTTTGGAGTAGATACGGGTGAGAGTCAGTTGGTATAGAATACAGGTCAGTTTCTATGTTCACCTCCAGAAGGGTAGATTGAGTATCCAAAAAGATGTTGGACCTGTTTGATGGCTCTGACGTAAATTTAATCGTAGGATGGAAGTTATTGGTGAATTCAAGAAAAAAAATTAAATTATCGCCCGTTTCGATCCATTTTGATTCTATTTTGTCAATAAATCTGCACCAGCGTTGAGGTCTATAGAGTGTCTTGTTGAGGAGATTTTGCTCGAGTCTTCCCACAAATATATTGGTATACGAAGGTGCCATTTTAGTGCCCATTGCAGTTCCATTAATTTGTGGGAAGTGTAGATTGTTCAATACAAAATTGTTAAACTTAAGAACATGTGTTAAGACTTTGACCAAGTAGTATGTAGGTGGGGCCTAAGGTGATAATCAAAGCATTCAGACATTTTTTCGGTGGGATGGTTGTTTCCAGAATTGATTGGCATCCCCAGGTATATATATATATATATATATATATATATATATATATATATATATATATATATATATATATATATATATATATATATATACCAAAAGAGATATCAATATCTCTAGATTATCTCCATCTTTAAATTTCCTTCTATCTGCAGAATGTTTTGAATATTGTTACGACCGCCACATACTCTTGATTTGACAGTATCGTTTCTACATGTAGCATTATGCAACGTAATGTCTCTGACTAGTATTTCATCTGACGTGTAACATGTAGGAAATTTTGTTTACATCTGCTCACTTATCCAATTATTTCTCGAATAAAAATATATTAATCGGAATGTTGATATTCGTGAGGAAACTATCATAATATTGCACGTTCTATAGTATTCACCAATCCCTTGGCAGTTTGTACCCCCCTAGTGATGTTTTAAAATAAAAATTATTAAGTGATATACAAAATGCACAAAGCTCAGTCATTTCATTCATGAATTTATAATTTCTAACATGATTGTTACCAGTAGGTCCCTAACACTGTTGTCTTGTTCATGTTTCAAACCAAACAGGAGTTTTCAGAGTGAGCAAAGAGCCTGCTCATACAAATCGGTTACTTTGCGTGTTGAACAAAGCTTTAATAAATGATGGACTAAGCACTCGATGAAAATTAATTACTCTGGGTCTTTCTAAGTGCA
The DNA here is from genome assembly GCA_029931535.1 of Margaritifera margaritifera. NCBI lineage: Eukaryota > Metazoa > Mollusca > Bivalvia > Unionida > Margaritiferidae > Margaritifera > Margaritifera margaritifera. The sequence continues at coordinate 5,159,884 of JAQPZY010001637.1, forward strand.
TAGACGTTGCCTAGCAACCAATACTAAGAGTTGACTAAAGACGCGCGTATCTGATAATGGTGTACAGCTGCATATACAGTACACTTGTGTAATTGAACAGTTAAACTTTAGCTTCTGGACTAAGCATAGAGGAGCTGATAATTATCGATGCATGACTTTTTAATATTGTCTTGATTGATTATCTGTGAAAACAGTGTTGTTTTATATTAGCGGTAATAAATGGTTTTGACCGGGCTACATCAAAAGGAAATTGGCAGTAGCCCACTGGGTAAGCGATAGAAATTTTTTTGTAGTCTGAACGTCGAGTGTCAGTAGCCGCAAGGCTCCGGACATGGGATTTGTTGGATCCTGTGTAAATATATGTGCACAGTTGTTATGTAGTATCAGAAATTTTCATACGGGATCAATTGTTGTTCCCCCACACTAAGAATTTCAAGACCCAACGAAAATGATGATGACCACCCTCCCATTTTCTTTCTGTGTTTCATTTCTAGAGATTAACAAATCTAAGAGTATTTGATAAAAAAACGTCAATACTGTAATATGGTAATAAAATATTAGCTTTTACACATGTTTGTTTTATCTTAACCCTTTGAAAAAAAGAATTATAAAGCATTTTATATTGTTTACGTGTATGAATAAGGTATCCGGTAGCTGTCATTTACACTCACTACCTTAAATCGATATGCGAGATATTACGGATTGAGAGAAACGAGAAAATGCATAAGGTATTCAAACACTAATAATAATGAACAAGAATGAAAGAATAATAAAAAGCACTAGTATATGAAAATTAGATGTAATATTTATTCAAATCGATCCTTTGTTCGAGTACAACTGTTGCTGAAAAATGTAAATCCTCCTTAAAGCATATTTCATTTTATCCATGCAGTTTAAATCCAAAAGAACAAGCCTGTAAAATACTAGAACCATTGATTGAAGCACTATTAATAATGAAACACTAGGTATATACACAACTTACAGCAGAGTATTAAAGCTCACACTTCACTGATTTTCAGACAAAGTCACAGTATCAACACCATGTCTCCTGGTACACACAAATGCTTGTCAGGTAAACAGTCCCCAGATTGCAGAATTAAACAAGTCCAGCTTTCTCAAAACCACTGATAATTAGGTCCAATCTTTCACTCATTGTCGTGTGAGCTGCAATTATCCATTCAACGTTAACTGGCATGATTAATGAGGTTCCATGGTTCACTAGTACAGTGTACTGACCGTTACCAGTAACATCTTCCTCTCTCATGATGGCCTCCATGACCTGTTTAGCATACCAGTTGTGGAAGTGCGATTTTAATTATTCTTTGTACTCTTTTTTATTGTCAAGTCTAGTGGTTGAAGTTGGTCTGTATATGAGGTAGGTACAAACAAAGGAGTGATTCCACTTTCAACTTAGTTAGCATCGTCACACTTTGGTGGCGTTGGCTTCCTTTGATGTTGAGCACTAATACAAAAACATAGTGTTAGTGATTAATCTTGACAGGTGTTTTATTTGTGCTCAGAAGTGGTAGTATTGTTTTAGTGTTGTTGGCTGCGTCAGCTTCCACTGATGTTATTCACTTCGACAAAAGCACAGTTGAAGTATTTAACTCGTCAGGTCCTTGGTTTGTGCTTATACATACATATGGTAGTATTGTTTTAAACATTCATGTGACCAACATTTGCATCAGCATAGTTTTATTCTTTTGTATTCTTTTTTTTTTAAATTTGTAGAGGTTAATGCATGAAATTAAGTACCTACTAATAAGCAAACTTTGACAGGCAAAACCGTGAATTTAAGTACGCACGAAAATGTCTTCTTTTTACAAAACCATGCAAGCTGAGCCTCATGAAAAACAATTATACTACAGTATGTGCTTAAATATTAATTATGTTTTTCATGTATTAAATGCTTAGAACTTTTCACACATAGATCTACATTTGCAAATTCTGTAGGAAACCAATTCATGAACTTGATTCGCAAAATGATGACTTTTTATATTTCTTTTTCAAGAATTTGATGTTTCTTTTGATATTTTACATGTCAAAACTAAGATAATTCTGAAATTCAGAAAGGCTCTTGACATTTAAATTAATACAGACAATGAATAAAAAAAATAAAAAAAATAAATACCCCCCCCCCCCCTCCTCAATAAAACAGAAAATGAAAAAGAATAACAGCTATTAAAAAAAAACAAAAAATAACTTTTGGGCCATGACAAGAGCGCCTCCCCATGGTGTGGCTTGGATGCAGATGGATAAATGTTTGGTAATTGCACAGTTATATTTTTTATATAATTAAATTCAGCTTGAACCATCTGTAACTGAATGCTTTCAACACTTGCACTAAAGATGACCACGATCAATAAGATCGATATTATACTGTCCCATATTTTCAGCGAACCTCAGTGTACATTGCTCACTGAATATTATACAGGTAAATAACAAAATAAACTAAAATAAAGAATAGTTTATTTAAAAAGTTATTTATAAGGAAAAATTATCATTTAAGGTAGAAATAGCATTTAAACCATTCCTTTCTATCAATTTATACATATAATTGATTAATGTATGCCTAGTGTATAGCTGACATATAGGGTACACACACTGGTCCGTATGACTAGACCCACAGGCTAGCTGTACAGACTCGTATGCCTAGTGTATAGCTGACATATAGTGTACACACACTGGTCCGTTTGACTATACCCACAGGCTAGCTGTACAGACTCGTATGCCTAGTGTATAGCTGACATATAGGGTACACACACTGGTCCGTATGACTACACCCACAGGCTAGCTGTACAGACTCGTATGCCTAGTGTATAGCTGACATATAGTGTACACACACTGGTCCGTATGACTAGACCCACAGGCTAGCTGTACAGACTCGTATGCCTAGTGTATAGCTGACATATAGTGTACACACACTGGTCCGTATGACTAGACCCACTGGCTAGCTGTACAGACTCGTATGCCTAGTGTATAGCTGACATATAGGGTACACACACTGGTCCGTATGACTAGACCCACAGGCTAGCTGTACAGACTCGTATGCCTAGTGTATAGCTGACATATAGTGTACACACACTGGTCCGTATGACTACACCCACAGGCTAGCTGTACAGACTCGTATGCCTAGTGTATAGCTGACATATAGGGTACACACACTGGTCCGTATGACTAGACCCACAGGCTAGCTGTACAGACTCGTATGCCTAGTGTATAGCTGACATATAGTGTACACACACTGGTCCGTATGACTACACCCACAGGCTAGCTGTACAGACTCGTATGCCTAGTGTATAGCTGACATATAGTGTACACACACTGGTCCGTATGACTAGACCCACAGGCTAGCTGTACAGACTCGTATGCCTAGTGTATAGCTGACATATAGTGTACACACACTGGTCCGTATGACTAGACCCACAGGCTGTACAGACTCGTATGCCTAGCCACTACCTTTCACATTTCTAGGGTTGGTCACCAGTGTGTATCAAATAGTGTGTTGACCTCTGGTTGAACATTTTTCCACGTATTTTACATTAGAAAGGCTTGTCGCCAGTGTGTATCTTCAAATGTTTTGACAAATTAGAACTCTTGCTAAACAATTTTCCACACATTTTGCATTTGAAGGGTTTGTCACCAGTGTGTATCCTCAAATGTGTTGACAAATTATGTTTGTGGCTAAACAATTTTCCACACGTTTCACATTTTAAAGGTTTGTCACCAGTGTGTATCCTCAAATGTTTTGACAAATGAGAGCTCTGGCTAAACAATTTTCCACACGTTTCACATTTGAAGGGCTTCTCACCACTATGTATCCTAGTGTGTTCCAGAAGAAAATATTTCTCGCTAAATAATTTTCCACATATCTGACATTTGAAGGGCTTGTCACCAGTGTGTATCCTCAAATGTTTTGACAAGGTTGAGTTCTGTCTAAACAATTTTACACATATTTCACATTTGAAAGGTTTGTCACCAGTGTGTATCCTCAAATGTGTTGATAAATTATGTTTGTGGCTAAACAGTTTCCACACATTTCACACTTGAAGGGTTTGTCACCAGTGTGTATCCTCAAATGTGTTGATAAATTATGTTTGTTTTCTAAACAATTTTCCACACATTTCACATTTGAAAGGTTTGTCACCAGTGTGTATTTTTAAGTGTTTTGACAAATTAGAGCTATGGCTAAACAATCTTCCACACGTTTCACATTTGAAGGGCTTCTCACCACTATGTGTCCTGGTGTGTTCCACCAGAACAGATTTCACACTGAACAGTTTTCCACACATTTTACATTTGAAGGGCTTCTCACCACTATGTATCCAGTTGTGTTCCACAAGAACAGATTTCACGCTAAATAATTTTCCACATATTTGACATCTGAAGGGCTTGTCACCAGTGCGTATCCTCAAATGCTTTGATAAATGAGAACTCTGACTAAACAATTTCCCACACGTTTCACATTTGAAGGGCTTCTCACCACTACGTGTGCTGGTGTGTTCATAAGAAGAGATGTCACCAGAGTGTATCCTCAAGTGTGTTGACAAATAATCTTTGACATTAAACAATTTTCCACAAGTCACATTTGAAGGATTTGTATCTTCAAGTGTTTTTATAAATTAGCACGCTTGTTAAACAATTTTCGACACACATCACATTTGATGGGTTTTTCACCACTGTGTCACTATGTTTTCTGTCAAAATATATTTCACACTAAACAATTTTCGACACACATCACATTTGATGGGTTTTTCACCACTGTGTCACTATGTTTTCTGTCAAAATATATTTCACACTAAACAATTTTCCACATATTTCAAATTTGTATAGTTTGTCACCAGCATGTATCCTCAAGTGTTTCTACAATGTATAGCTGTTGCAACACAATTTCCCACATATTTCACATTTGAATGGTTTCTCACCGCGATGTGTCCTGGTGTGTCCCGTAAAAACAGATTTCTTGCTAAACGATTTCCTTCATATTTTGCAGTTGTATGGTTTGTCACCAGTGTGCATTCTCAAGTGTGTTGACAAATGAGGTTTGTGGCTAAAGAATGTTCCACACATTTCACATCTGTAAGGTATCGTCCAACGGCCAGTTGTCGGCTACATCCTTCAATCGTGCGCCATGTTTCTCGCGATCTAACGCGCTTGTTGCGAGATAATGACGTCATCAGCTGTGTCACCAGCGTTCCTAAAGATTGACAGAATTTAATTATATAGTAAAATCAAACAAAATGAGATAACGAAAGGTGGTTACTCGAGGCTATGTCACGAGTGTTGGTCCTTATGTGTTTTGACAAATTATGTTTCTGCCTAAAAAATGTCCACATATTTCACATTTGAAGGATCTGTCACCAGTGTGTATCCTCCAGTGTTGTGACAAATTAGAACGACGGTTAAATACTTTTCCACACATGTCACATTTAAAGGGTTTTTCACCACTATGTGTCCTGGTGTGATAGGTCAGAATACATTTGGTGCAAAAACTTTCACTGGTACCTGGTCTAAATTGGCAAGCAAATATCATCGATGGGGGAAAGTCTTGGATTTTGACGATGTCCCAGTATGGACAACATTTTACACTAACTGCTGCACCGTCTACAGAACATGCCATGCCAGCTGGAGACCAATTCTCGCTGCGTACCAACTGTCGCCATATTATCGTCGTCCCACCACCCGATGTCATATTAGTCCTTCCATTGTGCGCCATGTTTCTCGTGATCTAACACGCTTGTTTCAAAATAATGACGTCATCAGCTGTGTCACCGGCGTTCTTCGAGATTGAGAGTATTTAATTATATATTAAAATCAGACCAAATAAGATTCAAAAAGGTAATTTCGTGTAATTTTAAAAAATCATAATGAAAATCTATATTTTCACTAATGCCTTATTTGTGTCCGACTTTTTGGCCTTGAATTTTCTATTATAAGCTAAAGATAGCGCCGCTGATCACATGATCGCTTTGTTTACATATCTTGAACAGGAAAACCAAATTTGGGAATTTATACAACGTGATAGCCAATGTAAATATTTGGTTTTAATCGTGTGGGGTTCTTTTACAACGTAAGAAAAATTTACACTCGAAATGTATATTCACTACGGACTTTTTCGATTTCAGTATTATTTCATAATGAACAAATATTCTACATCAAAAGACATTGAATCTATTATAATAAAATGTGTATCCATTAACCAGTGTCTATTTTTAAATTTCTCTCTCCCTCTGTCTCTGTCTGTCTCTCTCTCAGTCTATTGAGTCGTGTATTTATATGGTAAAGAACAAGCAAGCAGTAATTTTTGAATTTTTTTTTAAAATTTCAAAAATATGGAGACGCTATGAACTAATAATATTCATACCTTGACCTAACTGGCACATTAGTTAGCGTCACGAACTACGGATACCACTTCCGGAAATAAGCAAAATTACAGACGCTCGGAAAAAAATTAATTCTGAACTAATGTACATGAATGCCAAATTTTTTTTAACGATGATTAAATGAAGTATATATAGTAGAACACTTTCTATGGTTTTTTTAATAGATTCTCACAATATTACAACGAACGCGTTAAAATTCACGTTAAGTGCACGAAAAGTGGTTGCTCGAGGCTACTAACAACTCGCGAGCGCACGCAAATTTTTGATTCCTGTTTAGAAAATAAGAGCGTTTGTAGCAGACTAGCTTGAGGGAAAATAAGCATTAGGTAAGTTGTTAAAGTAAAGAAAAAATATATAATCCCCAATTTTGCCTCGTACACTTCCATGTACTTACGCGAGGAGTCACGTGACACAATTACCAAAAATCCCCCCCCCCCCCAAAAAAAAAAAAAACGTCATGAAACCATACCTTAATGTCAGCCCCGCCTCTATAATAGACGCTGTGGATGAGAAAATCCATATTTTCCGCAATAAAGCATTCTGAATTAAGTGGATTCTCCTTCACACTTAACACAATATTTAAACCCTGCATCATGGTATTAGCTATCACCTTTAATACGTTATCAAATGATGTCTATATGACCCGTTAGCATCCACAACTTCTGTGGACTTCATATTGTATTGCAAAGAAAAATCAAGGGTTAAAGCCAAGGAGCATTGATAATTTTTAACTCCATTAATGGGGAATAACTCTTTTAAAAAGGTCATATGGACGAGCAAGTGTGTTGCCCCTTACATGGAAAAATATTGACCGTTAATATTGACACGAGAGCAACCAGGTATTGTTTCAGGCCATACAAAAAAGATTTATTACATATTTTAAAAGAGTTCCATTAACAAACTTTCCCCAAAAAATTGCATTGAAGAAGCATGCATATTTTGTTTACATTTATGTTGATAAAAATGCCCGTGTGTATAGGAAAGTAGAGATATAGCATTCAAATGTAATCAGAGCTGACATAGTAATTACACATATTGAAGAGGTTTATCGGTACATTATTTTATGGGGTTTTACTCCAGATTAAACGGACATCATAAATCCAATAGATGTGTGTGCTTTATTATATTTGTTATAACAATTTAGACAATTCATTGGAGAGAGTCAGAGAGAGAGAGAGAGAGAGAGAGAGAGAGATAAGGGGTGTGTGAGAGTAACATTTGTTTTAAAGATACTTACGGCAATACAAGAAAAACGCCAATGCTGTGCATTTTAAAAATAATAAAAACTTTATTTATGATCAATTTTAACCCAAATCGGTTAGCCTGTGTTGTTCATTTTCAATTCTTGCGGAAGCCGCCACCAAAGGATACGGAGAGAGAGAGAGCGAATTTATTTTAAGAGCGTTATTCCTAGAGCAGGAAAGAGAATAAAACATGCATAATGGGTTAGTAATAGGGGTATAGGGGGAGGTAATATAGTTACTGTCTTGGAGCTGTGACTTATATTGATTCAAGTATTGGTGTGATTAAATTGTCTTGTAGTTTACTTTATTATTGATTTCAATATTTTAATTTTTAATGAGTTAAATTGTGATTTAATCCAAAAATTTGGCTTACCCATAAGTCTTATCCATGGGAGTGGAGTTTATCCCGCTTAAGAGGGCGGGGATTGGGCCGCCCGTATCCGTGAACTAGGCTCTAGCGGGCCAGGCCTACCAATCCTCTAACCCCTGGGCAGGGCCCCTCCTGTCCCGCCTTAGACAGTTCGGGTATGTCATAGTAATAGATTTACTGCACTTTATGACTGCCTATGTGGTTTGTAATATTAATTAGTTTGGTTTTTTGTTGTTGTAGTTGCCTTTCTTGTGCTCTCTTCCTATGAATCTGTTTCTAACAGAGGATTATATTTTTCCTCTCTTTCATATATCAGAAATGTAGCCCAGCATGTTTGCGTGCACTGAATTGATGTTATTGTTATTGGTTCCTGTATTAGGGAAATTCGGGTACTGGGCTGGGGCTTTCAGTTTTTCTTGTTTTTCCTGGAATTTTTTCCTTGCCTAGTTGTAATTGGGGCAGTCGATGATGACATGGTTTAGCGTCTCTGGGGTGGGACAGTGAGGGCAGTTAATTCCTACTTTTTCTATCCCTGGCACAAATCTTCCAAACCTAATGGTTAGGAGTGTTTTGCCAGTTTTAATTATATTTATGGCTTTGGTGTCAAAGGGATTCGTCAGGTTTGGGGCGACGATATTTGTACAAACCTGCTTCTGTATATTGTGTAGTTTGCGCCCTTTTTTGTGTGCTGCCCATATCCCTCAGACTTTTTTTTTTTTTTTTTTTTTAATCGATTCTTTGTTTTATCATACTGTAGATCTCATAGTTTCTGTAATCCAGGTGGTGCACTTCTGGGTCATTAAGCTTATTTTTTGCTTCTTTATCTGCCCTCTAATTTCCAGGGATGTTGATATGGGAGGGCACCCACATTCCAGGGATGTTGATATGGGAGGGCACCCACATGAATTATACAGCCTGATTATTTTGGTCCAGTTTTTTAAGTCTTTAGTAGACTTCTCTGGTCATTTTTTCTCGGCTGATTGAGTTACCTGATTTCAGAGTCCGCAGGACACTGAGGGAGTCGCTAATTGAGACTACTTTAGATGTTTGGCTACTTGGTGTCCTTTGAATTGCTTGGATAATAGCCCAAAACTCTACCGTATAGATAGAGTAGTTATTTGGTAGCCTCGCCCCCAGAGTGATGTTTTTCTCCGGAATCACCGCTGCTGCTGGGTTGGGGAATTTAGATCCATCCGTGTAGATTTGGATGTACCCTTTATACCTACTTTCTATCTCAGAGAGGATTTTAGCCCTTATTTCTGTTGGTTGTTCATGTTTATTTCCACATGCGAGTGCATTTAGATTTATTTTTGGTATTTTACAAGTCCACGGAGCGGGATCAGGGTAGTTTATAATCTCCATTTGTATATTAGGGATATTTAATTCACTTTTTAAGTCTTGGATTCTTTTACCTCCTGGTAAGTTCGTGCACAGTTTGTGTCGGAAGGGCTTATTGCATTTCTCTATTATAGCTCTTGTATTTACATTTTACTAGGTGAACCCGTGTAAAGAGGTCACCTGTGTACAACAGTCAGTTTTGCCTTTTCCCATGGGTGGCCGCTGTTGACAGGTTTGACTGTATAATGAAATTAGTTGAATAATACTGAAATATATATCCTCTAGTACTGTCCAGGTGGTGGTTCAATCTATTATTTATCATGGTTTCCACGATTTTACATATATTATTAGTGAGGGAGATTGGTCTGAACGAATTGATATCCGCCTGATCTGGGTTTCGGGATTGGGATGACAACTGCTTGTTTCCAGCATGCCGGTATTTCTCCGCAAAACTGGCTTTTGTACACAGGTGACCTCTTTACATGGGTTCACCTTTTAAAATTTGTTTTTGAACAAATACCATGCACCGAATATTATTATTATTATTATTATTATTATTATTATTATTATTATTATAACGTTATCAATGTCGTTTTATGTGCACTATTCAACAAAATCATAAAATACGCATATATGTTGTTCTCTCCCAAATCTTAGTTTCTTCACGCTTTAAAAACAATATCTGGATTAGTCAGTTGCTCAACTCGCTGAGATCAAAAGACAGTCAGCTTATGTGAGAAGCCTGTGATGAAAAGGAAATCCAAAGAAGCCGTATATGGCTAGTCTTTGTGATCCATGAACTGAAACTTTGCCTGACTTTACAAACAAGTTTTAAATACTGAATGACCCCGGGCCTTAATGAAAAGGGATGTAACTAGTATCTCTTCCCAAAGACGAACTTTTTCTTCAGAGATAGTTTTAATTCACAAGCAAATAGATGAAGATATCGAAGTATACCTTTCACACTGGCACATTTCTTCTGCGATAGCACGACTACTTTTCCCACCATCCAAGAAACGAACTGCTTCGACCCTCAACCGTTATGATAAAAACTGCCTCGCTTTCGAATTTGACATATTGACACCTTTGAGTTACACTGTCAACGTGACTGGAGTTACGACTACAAGCGAGATAAGAAATGTTTTTGCACATTGATTCACATGAAAAAATGTACTACCCTGTTATTTGTTATGATAAACCCGACGTCCTTTTTTCTCGACCCAGTTTAGTAAATGGTAACCGTTGTACAAATCCATAGCGATCAATAATCTTCGTCTGGAAGTTGGGGGGGGGGGGGGGGTTCATTCTTTTTTTTTAAATTTTTTTTATATGACCTTTAACCTTTTTCATAGTGAAACCCAATCAGCCAGGCAATTATGTAGAACTGGAAATTTTTCAGTCAGTGGTGTATCAGCATGAGGGAATACGTTGGTCAATATGGCTTTACAGGAAAAGTTTTTCAAATAATTTTTCAAAGTTATGTAACATTTTTAAAAAAAAAACATAACATTTTCTTTAAAGTGATATATTTTCCATTGAAAATTTTCAGATGTAAACAATTCTGTTGAAAGTAAAGTTAAGTAAACTAAAACAAAACACGCTTGTCATTTTTTTTATAACTTACTTTCAATGCATTTTTTTCCCTGCAACATTCACTTTACCTCATATATCTAAGTTTGAAATGTGAGAAATTTTACGCCGTTTAAGATGGCGACAAAATAATAAAAATCCATCAATAAAGTCAAAGGTTATTTCAATTTTATTAAATTTACTCGCATAAGAATTGGAAAGCAAGCAGAACAGATCCTTACTGGAAAGTCGACAAAGCTGTTCATTTTGTTTCAGTATTTTTATTCCATATTAAATTATAATGAAAAAATATCAGAGTTTTGTTGGGTTTAGTTTAGTCCATTTCCATGAATGCAGTAACATTTCACAATAGTATGCACACATCTTAACTTCGGTATGCGGATGAACTTTATGAGCAGTGAAGTTAACAAAATGTCCAGCTAGCTTGAAAACCATCAAAATCTTCATCATCGTCAATATCCGAGTAAAAAAATACCAATGAACTAATTATCATCAGCTCATTTCATTTCAATGTAGTCACGATCACGATCCCCACTGCCTAAAATATCAATTTCCCCCACAAAATTGTATATATTTTCATCAAAATCGGCATCCACAACAGTCATCAGTCATCACTTGCCGTTTCAGTACTGTCTGCCATTTCGATTTTTGCGCATTAAAATTCAATTTTGAAATAAAATTTTCTACTAACCAGTTATCATCAACTCCGTTCATTTCGTCGAAAGGTCAAGATCACTATCTGCACTGCATACAACGTCAATTTTCCCCACAAAATTGTCTATATTTTCATCAAAATCATCATCCACATCACTGCCATAATTCGCCGCTTCAGTGATGTCCGCCATGTTGATCTGTGCACGTTAAAATTCGTGTTTGAAATCAAATTTTCAAATAACCAGTGATCATCAACTCCGTTCATTTTGATGTAGTAAATGTAACGATGCCCACTGTATAAAATGTAAATTTGCCACACGAAATTGCCTTTATTTTCAACTAATTCTGCAAGCACATAACTGCCATCACTTGCCGCTTGAGTAGTGACCGCCATTTACGCACATTAAAACTCGAATTTTAAATAGAATTTTTACCAGATTTTGGGTCGTTTAAACTCCTTCTGGGACTGCATTTGTGTACTTTCTAACATTAATTCCTTCTTTTGAAAAGACTACACGTAAAATGACGACGTGGCAAAGGTAAAGTACGACTGGAGTAGGTGCTAGGGCAATTCGGAGCAGGACAATTCGGCGCGGACAATTCGTCGCGGACAATTCGGAGCGGACATTTCGGAGCGGACAATTCGGAGCGGACAAATGAGAGCAGGATATTTAAAACATATCTATTTGAAATTTAAACGCATTTTTTTATTAATCATGTTTAATAGAACTATAATACCGTATAAAGTAAAGTTTATTTAGCTTACTACAAAAAAAAGTCATAGCAAATACCAGCCACTCTTGCACAAAATCACATTTTTAAAATGTTACCAGTATACTAAATGTTAATCCATTAAATTAATGTTGTGACTACATCCGCGCAAGTAATCAATTGATGAACGATTTTCGTAATGTAACACAACCATGCGCAATCGACGATCCAGGTCTCGATATTTCTTTTTCCTCAGGGGAGGATCTTCACCAGCAAGTAGACGTTCGACGACCAGTTGATTTGTGTTCTGTTCCTTCTGAAGTTTTACTATCAACCTCGGCAGAGTTGGGTGAGCAATTTGTACTGACCGTGCAAATGCACTGTGCCATCCTTCCACTGCGTTGTTAGTTCGAGGAGTATCGTCACGCACAGCTTGGTAGCAGAGCGACCAGCATTCGGATGTGCATCGCATATTCGGGTTCGGTGTTGTATCTCCCTGCGTATCCATATTCTTGAACTTTACGCCAGATGCATTGTCCAAAAATGGCAGCCGTGAATCTGTGGCAGGAAGACGCTTGTGAACGCATTCATTGCTGCTTTTTCGAAGTCGGTTATGACGGTGTGTGGTTGTAATCGCGGTTCAATCTCTTTCAATTTCATCAACAAAGCTGTGTAAGTAGTTTCCGTTTTATTCGGCAGCAAGGCGAAGACGCATGGAATGTTGATGCCATCACGTGTTCCATTAATAGTGTACAGTTGTGTATATTCAGCTGGACTCACTTTAAAAGTTCCGTCGGCGAACCACACTCTGCATCCACTAAGGAATTGAAGATCTTCCGCCGCTGCGAACAATTTAAAGTCAATATCATGTCGCAGGAAAGGTCGACCATTCGTCGTATTCTGAAGTTCAGCTGGAAGATTATTGTTGATCTGAGGTGGAAGCTGACGATATCTTCTGATGTTGCGTTGGATCGTTTCGGATTTTGGTACAGTTGCTTGTGCTGCTGGACTCAAATTTCCCATTGCTGCCTGGACAATCACTCTTGCTGGTTCTTCTGTTTCTTCTGCACGTCGTTTAACGGTTGATCTTTCCTAATATTTACATAAGATCCTAGTCTGCAGAGTAATTCTCCTTAGGCCAGTGCATGGAGTAATGAAATATTACTCTCTTATATATATATAAAAACCTAACCTAGCCAGTGCCAAGGTTTCTGATAGACGGATAATGTATATATATATATAGTTTCGAGTGTGTCTTCTCGTTCTAGCACGTGTAAAAGCGGCTATGAAGCATCATTTTTGGTGATGTGGGGTAGCCGTGATGTTATGCGTGCTGGAACGAGAGGGCAGACGGAGTTGTCTTATCTCGACTATAATAAGGAGTTCTTTATGTTCGAGTCCCGTAACCAATTCAAAAAAATTAATAAATATCTTTCCTAATATTTACATAAGATCCTAGTCTGCAGAGTAATTCTCCTTAGGCCAGTGCATGCAGTAATGAAATATTACTCTCTTATATATATAAAAACCTACCCCAGGGGCAAGATCCAGAGGTAAGACTGATACAGGAATAGAGTAAAGTATGTGATTATATTATACTCAAAATATTAAGTAAATTGGCTCCGTAACAAAAGCGCACGGACAAAAGCGTGCCGACATATGAGCGCAATGCAAAACAACCTCGACAAAAGGACGCGCGACAAAACCGCGCAGGTATAAATTAAGTTAAAGTAAACAATGTGAGTAGTATTCAATAATCCAAAGCCAAGACCATTATTCGCATTCCAATTCTAACTAACTGTAGCCCGCGATAAAAAAAAATTTACTTTCATGTTTTCAGATGAAATAATTATAATTAACTTTAACTGACTGCCGATTATTTTCCAAAGACAAAGGGATCGCATACAACATTAGCATTTAGAGTAATTAAGTCAGTAAATGTTAGTTGAACCATTTGAACATGTTAAAATTACAATTATTATTTCTTATTATTTGTAATATTTGGTCTTACATAGAAGAACTATAGGCTAAGTACTCAGAAAACTATTTTAAAAGTGATGTTTTTTGTTATTTACATCTTTCACAGAGTGCATGTCGGCGCGCTTTTGCTCCGAATTGTCCGCTCCGAATTACCCGTTTTTTGGTCCCGAATTGTCCGCTCCGAATTGTCCTGCGCCGAATTGTCCGGTTACCGTTGTATCCAGATGGAAAAGGATTAAGGTGCAGATCATTCAACAATCAAGACTGAATTGACTTTGGTTAAAATATATTAGTATTAAATTTTAGAACAGCAATTATGCGCCTACAAGACCACGTTCACATACACTTTAATTACCTGCAAGAGTAAACAGCTTACAAGAAAAATTAAAATATGTGATATATTTACTTTTTTTCAGGGATCATCAGAAAAAACAATATATTAATAAACAATGTCACATGGATGAATAACAATATATCACATGCTATATAAAGCCTGCCAAAAGAAAAAGGAAAAGGATATTTCTTGCCGTATTTAGTTCCACTCTTTTAATCTTTTACTAGGTGATAATCCTATCAAAACCTGCATGTGTCAATAAAAAAGTGTAATATTTTTTTGTTGTTGTAATATTATCAACTAAAATGTGTAATGAATGGTTTATACAAGTTATACTAATGAAGAGTGTTTAGAGGTACCAGATTTACCAGACCATTTAATACTGATGAAACTAGTTATCACTCAATGTATAAAATAAAGACAAAAGGTTTTAATTCTATTTGATGAATTTTAAGTCAGTTTTAAAATAGTTAAGTCTACACCCCCCCCCCCCAAAAAAAAAAAAAAGTCATCGTTGAGCAAAAGATGTTGTAACTGTCATTATTAACGAAATTTGGGTACCAAAAAATGTTTGTAACATACTTGTATTACAAACTCTGTGTTGCCTTAAGTTACAGGAATCAACAGCAAGCGCATGCTGCTTTGAAATTAAAACTGTGGAACACTCGACACAGTGGTCAGTACCCACTGAAGTGTTTGAAGAGATCCTTTAAGTTTGGGGGGCAGTGTATATATATATATATATATATATATATATATATATATATATATATATATATATATATATATATATATATATATATATATATATATATATATACAGTGCTGCACCTAGGATCACAAGGTCAGGGGACACTGTGTCTCTCACCCTCTAGATTTGGGGGACACAACATTTTAAAGGGAGAAAGGAAAATTGTAGTACATAATGCACTAAAAGTGCTAAACAATGAGATAATCTTATTTGCTTCGACAGTTTTGCCACCTTAACTTTCTCATATTTTCCTTGGGCATTTACATTATTGCAATAAACGTTTTATCGTGTGATCAAGTAACTCGTGAAAACATTAACATGTTTGAATATCTGGTTAACCTAAAATAAATTACACCATGGAATTTTCCGTTCTGGGTCTTACTCTCATTTAACTTTAGTGTTCACTCATTATCTACTAGCATTTATGATAATAAATACCCATGATTTCTTAATTACTTTTCTATTAAAAGTATTAAATCATTAATCAAATGACAAATTGTGTATTTGCATAAATTTGTACCTTTTTGCATGAATTCAGCCTGAGAATAAATTAAATCTTCACTGCCGTAGGTGTGACTTGAAACTCGAAAATACGTTATAATAGTGGCGGTCAAAGACTTTAGCAACTCGGCCGAATACCACAAACCTTGAATGTTTTCGCTGCCAGATTCATTGTTTTGAAATGGATATGCATTGCCATCTTACAGGTTTTATCACTTTTAGTAACTATGTTCATTGCTAGCACCAACATAGACTTGGATGCACACCCGCGAAGGAATAGTGTAGGTATATTTGTTTTATTGTTTTCCTGACAAAAAAGCTCGCCCAGAGGGGCGCACAGGGTCAAGATGTGGGGGACATAGGACAAAAGATTGCGGGAAACCAGTGAGCCCGCACTCTAGGTGCAACACTGATTATATATATATATATATATATATATATATATATATATATATATATATATATATATATTAATATATTAATCGGTTGCTGCAAAGATCAAAGGCAGATTCATGTTGCTTTTTTAAAAATTTGTACCTAAAACGCCCATTTACAAAAGAAGGTCACTCTTTTTCTCATTTTTTATTATTATTTTAGAACAATCTTTTGTATAATCCTTCAACAAATAACACGCGCATTCTACAATAGTTTACATTATTGTTTGTTTACTTACAGTTAATTAAACCCATAAAGTTTGCATAATCATTAATGATTAACTAATTAGTTAGTAAATAAAATGTTTATAATAAATATTTATTGTTCAATAACAACAAGTGTTATGAAGTCATACAATACCAAAGGTAAGGAAAAAAAATACAAACTTTGGGCCGAACCCAACACTGTTTGATAGTATGTGCCGACCGTGACAGTATTGATTTCTTAGCTAAATTTGTATGGGCCAAATCTGTAATGGACTGACTTTGTTATGGACAGACTCCAGAATGTGCCGAGTATGTTATGGGTCAAGATCTCCAGTCACTGTCTTGACAAATCAAACCCATTATTAAATAATTCCTCACATATTTCACAACAAAAGGGGTCTGTCAATAATATGTGTGTAAAAATGTGTCCACGTATTTTACATTTGTAGGGTTTATCACCAGTGTGTATTCTCAAGTGTGTTAACAAGACAGACAGCTGACTACAATTTACCCCATATTTCACATTTATATGGTTTTTCAGTAGTGTATATCATTAAGTGTTGATAAATTCCGTCTTCAGCTTAACAATTGTGCACACATCTTAACATTTCAAGTGTTTATCACCAGTATGAATCCTAAAGTGTTTTGATAAACCAGACCCCTGACTAAACAATTTTCCACATATTTCACATTTGTATGGCTTGTCACCAGTGTGTGTCCTGGAGTGCACGGTCAAATTAGATTTGATGGTAAACACTTTACAACATATTTCACATTTGTATGGTTTCTCACCAGTGTGTATCCTCATGTGTGTTGACAACTCAGACCTCCAGCCAAATAATTTCTCACATATTTCGCATTTGAAAGGTTTCCCACCAGTGTGTATCCTCAAATGTATTAACAAATCAGATTTCATACTAAACAATTTTCCACATATTTCACATTTAAAAGGTTTCTCACCAGTGTGTATCATCAAGTGTGTTGTCATATTAGATCTCTGGCTAAACAATTTTCCACATATTTCACATTCAAAGGGTTTGTCCCCTGTGTGTATCCTCATGTGCGCAGTTAAATGAGAGCTGAAAGTAAACGCTTTACAACACATTTCACATTTGTATGGTTTTTCACCAGTGTGTATCATCACGTGTCTTGACAAATCAGAGCTCATACTAAACAATTTCTCACAAATTTCACATTTAAATTGTTTGTCTCCAATATGTATCTTCATGTGCCTTGTCAAATTCGAGTTCACTTTAAACGATTTACCACACATCCCACATTTGAATGGTTTTTCATCAGCGCATATATTTACTTGTTTTTCCATTATAAATTATCTGATGAATGCTGTACCTAATAATTCACGTTTCTATGGTTTGACCCAGTGTTACTTCACTTTGCACTATTGCCGCCAAGTAAAAACACCGGAACTTACAAAGTTTGGTGTCCAAAACGACTTCAGGCCCGGTCCAATCGGCTCAAACGCTTCTTTCAGTCGGGACCATCCGGCTGGGACGTTTCGGCCCACATACGTTTAATTAGGGATATAGTGGGCTACTTGAATAATGATGTTTGAATTGTGATAATAATAGGCCTAATTGGTATATGCACAAGCCTTTTAAATTATATCACTGTAGTAAGAAAATGTCAGAATATATGAGGAGAAAAAAACAACAAACAAACAAAACAACAACAAACAAACAAAGCGCAAAACAAATCATGGTGTAAAATAAATAAGAGGAAGGAGAGAAAAGAGGAAAGATAGAACAATGAAAGAGAGAGAGAGAGAGAGAGAGAGGGTATCTTGAAGTGGAACAGTGACAACTGTGATTTAAATTTAAATCATTCTGCCCACATGTTTTGTGTACGCTAGGGATTGTAACATGGAACGGTGTGTGTATGTGTGTGTGTGTGTGTGTGTGTGAGAGAGAGAGAGAGTGCCAATATCTTATTCATACTTATACATAATATGTGCAGGTGTATTTTTTATAAAGCATTTATTATTTTATACCATAAGCCAGAGTTGTTAAATGCAATTGCTTTTGGAATGTGATCTTATCAAGGTCATTTACCAAGCGTTTGCTCACTAGCATCGTGAAAAATTCGGCCCTCAACAAAGCTATCAATCAAAATCCTTTCGAGT
The DNA here is from genome assembly GCA_029931535.1 of Margaritifera margaritifera. Lineage (NCBI taxonomy): Eukaryota > Metazoa > Mollusca > Bivalvia > Unionida > Margaritiferidae > Margaritifera > Margaritifera margaritifera. The sequence goes on from JAQPZY010001637.1 coordinate 5,178,521, forward strand.
TCCAGCACTTTAATGTGTCCAAGATAGAAGTCAGTCGAGATGGCAAGAGCTTGTGCACCAGACCATTTAAACCTAACTTTGACCAGAAAAATTACTTGAGATCTTACATGACACTGTTTGAAGCAACATGACAGTTAGGTACCAACATCAACCAATGTATTTCAAACGAAGATTATGCAGCAGGATATACTTTGTGAGATTTTTATTTCTTTCCAGAACAAGGCACCGACGAAGAACATTTCCACCCTATAAAATCGGGCCAACTTCGTGTGGAACTTCAGTTGCCAGTACCTCTGGCGAACACAGTGAACGTCATCTTGTATGCAGACAGTGAACATCATCCTGTATTCTGAATATGACCATACTCTGGTAATCAACAGTTTGAGGGAAGTGATCCTAGTCTGTTAGAACAAAAACGATGGAACACGAATATCTGGAGATAGGCTAAGACGATATGTTCTATCCAGAGCAACCACAACAGTCGCAGACGACAAGTCAAGAAGACAAAAATACAGTCAAAATGTCAAGATGGCCGGAACAAGAAGAACATATAATCTCTCACTTTGCTCGTGACTTAGTTGAAACGAATTCCATGCCTAGTTGAGGTACATTGTTATAGTCGTCAAATCAATCATCCTAATCAGAAATAACACGACACATGTATGATGATGAGTTCAGGAGACAAGTTGGAAAAGTATCTGAAGATGCATAGACTCTCATCCCAGAATAGAACATTTTAAATAAGTGGTATAAAGACTTGGGAGACGATTCCTTACCTCCACTGACTTATCGGGAGACAAAGCGCATCGAAGCTCTCTTGCAATAGAGTACAGGGACTGCCCGTTCATCGACTTACTTGACAGATATTTTCAAGGAGAAAGTCAAGTGTAATCTGATGACTTATTATTACCTGTAAAAAATGGACACATGGGAACTTCATTACCTTCTGACTCACAATTCATACACAGCTTTTTGGAATCTACTGGTGTGTGCTAAAGATGAATCTCCACATAAAAAACCAAAGATTTTCAAGCCTATGTCACCAACACAGACGACAGTCATCGTCCAGGAACCCACTGGGTAGCGATCTACTTTATCAATGACCATAGTGACGAATATTTTGATTCTTATGGAGTATCTTCTCTGGAAAACAGCATAATTGAATTTATTAGAAGAAATGATGTACTAGTATCTTCAATATCTTCAATAATGTGAGATTACAAGGATCAGATTCCATTGTGTGTGGACAATATTGTGTGTACGTTCTTCATTAACGCAATACTGGATTTCCCTTACAGCATTTATTGTCTTGTTTTGAACCTGCGTACTTTAGGCACGATGATAAGGTAGAAAGGTGGCTTATGAACATTAGGCTATCTAGTTTATTCAGCTCAGAAACATAGTCTGCATCGATCGCAAAATGATACTGTTTTAGATCATTGGAAGTCTAGTCTGACTCCACAGCGTTGTGAGCCTTGTAAATACGTTCGTCTTTAATTTGTCAGTTTGCATTTGTGCTTGAGTTAGAAAAGCTTCTTCTTATTAACATTTTTAATTTAGAAAAGAATGGTAATAAATTATTTATTTGTTTGTTTGTTTGCTTGTTTTTCGTTGCCAAAACATTCTGTTGACATGCTCTTTTCCATTCTCTGTGTCGATCTTTGCTAGAAAGATATGTTTTCTTTCACGTCTGCTTACCGAATCGGAGGAATGTTTTCCTTCACGTCCATGCTTCTCACATGGAAAACTTTATGTTCGCCAGTCTTGACACCCATCGTCGACTTGACAAAAAATGCAAGAATAAGCGAAAGTATTGGCAAGTTAACTAAAGCCTTGGTGCACATGAACAGGAGCACTACCTCACTGAGGGGAAAACGGAGAAGACCATAATTTCCATTAAGAGCTGGAAGGAAAAGTACTACAAAGGAAATCAATAAAGAAAAGTCAAAATGGGAAAAGAAGCGGCAGCAGCAACAAAAGGGAAATGAGATAGAGGAGTGGAAGATGGAGACAGATGAGTTCTCTGTCTATTACAGAAAGAGGAGTCCCCGCGCCATAGTCAGGCCTATGGTGAGGTCTAGCCGTCCAATAAGACCCAGGACGGCAACAAACGGACCTTTGGGACTAAAAGACTTAAACCTTATGAAGCATGATCCCCTACCCTTCCACTATTTTTCAATCAAATGGAGGTAAAAAAAATGTGCAATTGTTAGCATGCACTCTACACTTTTTAACCATAACGATGTGAGTAGACGATAATAGGTATGAATTTAAAACTGTTACTATTTATTCCTCTGATGTCTAAGATTCAACTTACAGGGTTGCAATTTTGAAAGAATCTCAGAAAAAGAACGATATTCAATCTTAGGTCATAGATTGCGGTATACCAGCTTAAAAATCGTCATTGCTGTACAATTTACGATTTTGTTATTTTTCACGTTGAAATAAGAGATTTTGTGTCCAGCGGACTACTTTGATTGTGTTTATTGTCGTGATACGCATTTTTGTTCCACAATTTTCTGGTGAAATGCAGCTGAGATACAAAATGTAATGAATACATCTCCTACTAGGTACTTTAGATGTCTTGGTAGGTAGTCAAGTTCTGCGTGCAACAAGAAAAATAGGTACCATTTTATACATAGTCACACATATTATCACGTAGTAGGAAGAGGTGTTGAGGGGTTTGACAAACTTACGAATTTATCTTCGACTTGAACAGTTCCGTAAGATTGGCAATGGGGTAAAGATTTTATTGTAGAGACTTCCATACGTTATCCCCATGTTTTCCCCATCGTTATTTACAGTGGTGTCTGCAATGCATAATTTCATGTTGTATGTATAAGGGGATAATTCTTGACATAAACCCATTTGTGCTAACCGTGTTCGAGAATAAGTTTTAGGCTACAATGCCCACTAGCGACTGTCCGTCTTCTCCTAGAAATTATAAAAAAAAATGTTTCAGTGATTTTGTCGGAAATCAATTTGTTCATCGTCCGCTTTCTTCTTCATTAAAGTAGTATTTGGGACGCAATTGTCACCGCCTTATGTATGCACTCTCGTCAATTTCTTTAATATCAGTACATCATGGGGTTGTAAACTGCGTTTTTAGGGATTTTTGCAAGTTGGTGAGAGGTGGTATGATTCTGTAGGGGGTAATCTTAGACGGATCAGCTTTGCTGATTCAATTCTTTATTATTGTGATAGCAGGCAGCTTCAAATGTGAGAGGGAACATCTTCGACTCCATCCATAGCGTAAAATCTTTTAGTGCTACCTATTGAATTCTTTAATAATGAGCAATATTATAGTTGGACCATGACAATCTCGTTCCCAGAAAGAGAACATGATATTAATAATCTATTTTTCACCTAGACCATTTTGTGTTACCAACAAAATAAATGCTTCGTCAGATGCGTGAAGGATTATTCGAGCCACGCTCGCCATTAAACCTAACATTGGAGGCCTCTGCTTCAAGGACAAATATGAATCGAATTGAATTGCTTTGATTGTTGGTGCTGCCGAAACCTTGCGGATAATTGACATATATACAAATATCTGACCATGTAAAAAATATTCCTAATATACGCATGAATCACGAAATTACGACGTAGGGTGATGTATTGCTAATTGTATCTAAACTAAGGTACCTCTCTCTCTCTCTCTTTCTATACACCACATCAGTTGATCATACATACATGCAAGCACGCATGAATGCATAGACGGATAGAAAGATAAACCCGAAGGATAGAAACAAATAATATATACCTGTTGATTACCAGGAAATGAAAGTACACAAATGCACAAGTGAGTTGAATAAAAAACAAAGACTTCTTACAATGTTTTGTTGTACACATTTACTTTACTTTATTAGCGCTGTATTGTGATTTTTATATGTGCCATGACATGAGTAGTAATGTAAAAGGCCGATCAGAAAAAACAATTTCATGGTTACCAAGCCTTGGCCTATCTTTTCCCGTATAAGCGTGAGGCAGACCAAAATGGTGAAGCACTATTCATGAACAATGCCATGAAAACAGTTTTGTCTGCAAACAATTTGTCTGTAAAAAATTTGTATCGGAAGAAGCACTTTGGCTTGGCGGAAATATTTGGCTCACATGAGTTACTTCCCTTGATCGCAAATCTATATGTAGGTGCACAAGTATGCAAATCTGCCTGTTGCAGGAAGAGTTGCAGGAAGTTAAAAAGGTTATGGGCTAAACACCCGCCTCTGTAGCCGTTCACTTTAGCAACCGGGTGCAGGTAAAAAGCGATTCCGATATGTTCTTTATATGCTGAGGAACTAAAATATTTAGCAGTGCTAGCACCCGGTTATAGTCGGCGCTTTTGCCAACATTTTTTTTTTCTCGCACGCATATGACCACAACCAACTGGGCCTCACACGAAAAGAAACATATTAGTGTTGCCAATAGCCGCCGTTTCATATTTTACCATATGTTGTGTATAATAACCTGAATAAATTATATGGTATAATAATGGATTTGTAATATATATTGCAATTGTTTGTAAAATCTCATGAGATAAAACAGAAGTCTCCCGAATAGTATTCAATTATGTCAACCACAATGGGTGGCTCAGAGTAGGCTACTGTTCTTGGAATTTGTCCTTTTGCAACAGCAGAGGATATAGCTAGAAGTAAACTCAGCATACAACTCTCGTATACAACTCTGCCTTGTCTTTGGGCAACATTATCTGAGCCAGTCATTGAAAGATACATTGAGATCGCCATGAACGAAACAGTTATTGGCATGGATATCTGCATTCAAACCATAGACGGCTTTAGATAGAGTCCAGATGGCTACGTTGACAACAATAACATTTTGCTGTTAGAATTTAAGTGTCCCTTTAGCAGAGACGTCAGCAAGTTGCCAGACTATTATTTGCCACAAGTATTTTCAGGTTTAGATGTTTCTATTGGTTGCCTCATATGGACTGCTTATCGATAACATGTTTCGTAGGTGCTCCTTGGACCAATTTGGATTGTATTCAAAATACGACAGACAATGCAATAACAGAGATTACGACAGGTATACTAAGGATCCAATCGCAATAGATATCACAAGATCCTTTGGTAACTACAATGATTTTATTGACCTTGGTGAATCTAATGAAGCAAACTTGCTAACGTTTCTGACAAAAAAGACCTACACAGAGAGCATGATTACATTATTACAGTCATTTAAAATCAGCCTGATTCCACTTGAGGTGCGATTGGTGATATCACCATGAAATGTCCAGATAAATTTGTCAAAGACGCCCTCAAGATGATCTATCAAACATCAAAAGAAAATTCAGAACACTTTGAACTTTATGCAAACATCAACATATAACTAGAACGATCCAGAAGCATGCTTGGAGACGAATACAACAAATGTGGTGGGAAAAGATCTCTCGACGATTTTGTTAAAACAAGGTTCGATGGTGGTTTGCATTAAAAATGCAGATAGGTTGAAATATAACAAAAAGTAATTGACCGCAGCAGATTGATAGAGACATTTAGGATGATGCTAACACATACGTCTATTTTTTGTCCCTGATATTTTTGCGTATAATTTTTCGTATCGGGAAGCGACCATTGGACTGAGATCTGCTATGATGTTGTCTACAACTAGCCAATTATTTCTTTGGTTGGTTGTATCTCTTCTTCTAGAACAAAAGGTTCATCTTGTGAATATTCCGCAGCAAGCTTTCTTACAAGTTGTTGGTAAAATGTTGGATTGGTCATTTGAATAGCTCCGTTAGGAAAAGCTATTAGCGAATTTGAAACTTACCCAGCTCTCTCAGCTGTGTTTCTGTAAGCTCTAGCTCATTAAAGTAACCGCTAGGTATTTCTGAAACGACGAGAGCCAAGCTTAAATCGTTTCGTATACTTTTTCTTAAGATAGTAAAGTTCAGTCAGCGGAAGAGGATCTCCACGCGCTCTTGAATGCTTAAAATTGTTGTAGAAAGCCTCAGCTAGTCTTTCTTTCATCATCATTATCTATCTGCAGCTTTTCTGCTTCAGTATCTGGCTGCGGCTTTACTGCTTCAGGGTTGTGGCTGCCGATCATTAGGAAGATCTTTTCACAGTCTTTTTTTATCAGGCAATGCCATCCCTCCCAGAATCGTTTCCGCGTCATCATTATCCAAACCAAACTCTCTTGTTCGTTAAGTGTTTCTTGTTGCTCAAAGTATTTGTGCAAGAGTTGATTGTACACGCATGCGTTGTCAGCATCTAGATCGTTGGTTCTTTTTCGCCAAGTTGGTTAAGTTTTATTCTTCTGGGTAGATACACTGATTGTAAGGTATCAACACTCAATTCGTTTAGTATGATTTTAATGAGCATTCCTATGTATTTAGCGATGCTGACCGATTCCTTGTCATTGCAGAACATTTTTAGATTGGCATATTTGTCCAGCTCATCCTGCAAATGTGGCTCCCTCATTTGAGTTACTGACAAAAGATTGAGCATGTGATCATAAATTTTTACGCTTTCTTGATTCGCCAAAAACTTTTTATCAGTGGTTTGTTTTCAAATTTGTTTTAATAATATGTCTTAGCTCTCGTGTCATCAAAAACTACGCTCACATGTTTTTCTTCAAACGACAGAGAGTTAAATTCGCGCGTAATTCTTACGAATTTTGTCATCTTATATGTGTTGTTTACATAAGATCATCTAGCGTAAAAATCTGAACATAAGCCAGACCTGGATTAATTGGCATCGCAGAAATGCAATACAATCTGTAGAAGCGATATTTTCTCATTCCAGGACTTGCAATATCAAAAGTAGCCAGAACTGGCTCTGATGTGGCCGTACTTGTGTAGAGCGAGGTCAAGTTAGCCGTCATTGGAAGCTTCTAGATGCCAATTTTTGATGTATTTCAGTTGCAACTGATCTGCCTCTAAGTTGAAAGCGCCAAATAGCAACCGCCACGGGACAATCTATTTTGATCCAAACATTCTTACAAACTGTAGCCCATTCGCTATTTGACGCAGTAGACATGTGGTCAGCAAAAGGCAGATACGCTCTAAAGGCAGCTGAATATTCCGATCATGCAGAGGCTACAAATCTGTTGCGATTATTAGAATCGGACGACAGCGATGGAATATGCCCGATCGTAGTTTTATTCTCTTGGAATCCAGATACAGTTTAGTTGTCGCATCTTCATTATCAGCTGGCACGCCTACAGTTTTGATCGGAGCAAGGTCGATATGATTCCAGCGCCAATAACTTCAAACATACTATTAACCCAGTTTCCATTGTTGGTAATTCTAAAACCTTCTGGCGCTTGGACAATGAATCGACTATAAGGAACCTCAGATGACCTTTCAACAAATATCCGCCTTATCTACGAACCAAAAACAAAACACCAGGATTTACCCACTGACAGATCCGCAGTCATTCCAATATATCTGTTTATTGTAGCTGGCGCACTAAACAAAATGTCGCCATCTGCGCTAAGTTTTGTATCTGTATACTCTTTAGTGGCCTCATCTTTTTCAGTTCTGGCGCTGATAAGTTTGTAATTTTTGTGCTTTCCATGTCAATGTCGCCAATCATAGTTCCACCAGCTAGCGGAAAAAACATATGGCGCTGACAGTAACATTTCATTGCCAAGGATTAGCAATGCCAAGTTGTTCCCAGCAGAAAGAAAGCGCCCTCGAGAAACATTTGTATTGGCATCTGTTAACGACACATGGGCGTTTGCATACTTATCTGCATAATGTTTATTGGCCGCATCTGCGTTATCTCTTGGCATAGCCGCATTTGTAATATTTTGCGCAGACATGTTTAGCGGTCAAGACATGGTGTCACCAATTTTTTAGCAAGCGCTTGTTGAGTTCCGCTGTTGTACTCGTTTCAAAGCCACCAACAATTGTGCCAAAAGCTGTATAATGACTCATTATATATAACTCTATCTATAAAAATACGCATCAGCAACTTTGACTCAGAAGACGTCAAAAAGTCTAGGCATCACTTTTTGTTTCTAGATTGCCACTACACGATCATTGGTCCAACTAGTCGCGGCAAGACAAATTTGCTTTTTGAATATGCTGCTTAACATTGGGCTACATTATGACCTGGTAAGCATTTACACGCTCAATCCATGTCAAGATAAATACAGAACACTTAGCGTCTTTGATGAGGCTGGTAGCAGCTCTGCTGATAAAAAAAGCAGTAAGTATTAAAGCCAGCAGAAATAACGACCGTAGAAGAAATTGATGCTGATACTGACTCAGTCTTAGTGTTTGATGACATTAAAATTAACCTCGACAATAAGAAAAAAATAAAAAAATAATTAATGCTGTCACGAAACAAGCGATGCAATTCTATCTACTTAGCACAGTCTTGCTATGATGTCCCAAAAAGCATTCGACGCTACACATGTTGTTTTGTTTTGTTTTGTTTTGTTTTGTTTTGTGGCTTGGACACTCGAGGCATGGATTCCATTGCGTGTGACCATTGTCGTGGCATAGACGCTGGCAAATTTAAGCAATGCTAGCACGAAGCCACTGTAATCAGCAAACGTGAATTTATGGTTTTTCACAGAGATGCAGAAGTCGTTCCTGAAATGTATCGTCGCTGCTTTGACAAACTTTATTTGCTAGACTAATTTTGCAACTATTGCCAATGTAGACAACTGTTAGCAACAATATTTTATGCAAATACCTTGCATACAACGCCATTTGTATGAATTGAAGATCAAAATAACAAAGCTGAAATTACGCGTAAGTATGCAGATCAGCAGCAACAAATACGTGGCCGTATTATCGCAAAACAAAACATTGGCGAACAGAAGTTTCAACGTGATATAGCCCAGAAATTATTTAAGCCAGCGACAAGAGCAATATCTGAATCTGCGTCTGCACATGACATAAAACAAGACAAACATTAGAGAGCAAAAGGTCACTGACGCAGTTTTAGCAAAATTGTTGCTCGCGTTAAATAGTAAACAGAAAAAAACAGGAACAACTTTCACACCATCAGCTGGATGCGCTAAAAGAATTAGTAAGACAAAATAAACAGTTTTATGAGCAAGGATCAGGAGAAGCGTTTGCTGAATTGTTGCAATTGCCAGAACCAGAGGAGGACGAATTATGGCAATTTTATAAAGAAACTCCAATAGGAACACTTTATAAACGTGTAAAAAGCACCGATTAAGTGGAATTTGAACATTCAGAATCGTATGAAAGTCCAGTTAGGATTTTTTTAAAATGTTGATTTCAATTAAATATACCAGAAGAAGTCGGTGGAAACGGTAAAATCACCTGAAGACTGGCAATGCATACAATTTCTTGATATCATTTTTTAAAAATAGAATGAACTGCAAAACTAAAATGAGAACTTGAACCAGTTAACAATACGATATTTTACTCATTTATATCAATCAATTTGTTGCTCTAAACCATGACGAATTGGACGATCTAAATCTACTGGGCTAAAAAGAAAAAAAAAAGCTTTTTGCTATCGGATGTAGCTTGAGAAGATCCCTAGATGTGGATATTAAAGCACTTACAATGACACTTTTAGCCGCTGATGCAGCCAGATCTAAAATAAAACTGGCAAGGTCAACAAATGCAATGGCAACATCAAATACTTTAAAAACACCGCATAATTAGTGTCGCAATTGAAGCTACTGGCTAGCAGTAAGCAAGCGGACAATGTTGGCGTGAAAGTTGACAATGAGATTGTAGAAATACTGGACCATTTACTTCAGCAAAACATACTTAATAATGCATACTACACAGTTTTGTATAATTATCTGATATAGACAATATGTCGCAAACGCCTCTTTTTGATTCCAAGTTGGCTCAAAGAAGCAGCGGTAATTTTACTGTCGGATATAAAACACGCCCATAGAGTTATCGCAGTATACTCGCTATGAGATAGCTTTAATGTCTGCAGAAATACTGAACTCGTGTCATGATATTACAACAATCAACAAATTTTGTTTTATATTATTTTACTTCTGTGAATGATGCAGGAACATTGCTAACCATAATTCCAGGTGCGTATAACATTGTTGACATTACCACGGGCGCATCTTCAGCAGCTGGAAGTGCAGTTGGACAAAAAACTGCAGACAAAATCAAAGGCAATATTTGGCTCACACGAGTTACTTCCCTTGATCGCAAATCTATTTATAGGTACAGCGCAAGTTAAGGAAACCATCAAAGAAATTGCACCAGCAAAGGAAGCTGAGCGCGCAATGATTAATATTGCCAAAGCAAATATTGTCTATGCGCGGCAAAAGATATTATGAATAAACTAACATCAATATTAGCAGCGCCAAATTCAGACCACAGTGGTCTAAAGAGAAGTTTTGAGTAACGAGGATGTATAAGCATGTTGTCCAGATTAACACCAGCCTATTTTAAACTTTTTGATGAAGCGTCCATTGACGAATCAACAACCGAATACGAATATGTCGAATACCTAGACAAAGATTCGCATCAGATAAATAGGCCTGGAAGAAGAATTATTGACACGCGTGATGAAGATGTTGATCTCTTGCCTCATAAAGCTTTTCTTGAAGTCAGAGTTTATTTGGAAACCAATGCTGCTCCACCCGCCAATTTTCCAGCTAATACAAATGTGGCTTTCACAAACAACAGCTGGAGTTACACAATTATGAATATAATTTCGATGATCTATGACCACAGCAGAAGTTCAGCAACAAACATGCTCTGGTACAAATATATGAGCAATGCAGCAGTTAGCAACAATCACAAACAAGGTGATGATCTGATTGCTGATGATGCTACTCTTGCTGCTAATTATGCTGGAGCTCAAGCTGTACCAGCCACCCGAGGCGTCTTTGTTAATCCAGAACATTCTAAATATAATGTTGGCTTTGTAATTAGGCTTGATCTCACTGACGGTCACAATGAAATTTTCATGCTCGTACCACTAAGTTCCATTTTTGGTTTTTGAAGCGACATTGATAAAGTTTTTAAAGGAGTTAAGCACACACTAGTTTTGGAACGAGCTGATCCTAACACTGATATGCATCATGCAGATGGTGTTGATGACGGTCAATTTATTCTTGACAATTTATCGCTGTGGATGCCAAAGATAATGCCCTCAATTTATAACACGCTAAACTTTACAACTTTTTGGCTAGATTGAGCAAGAAACTTTATTTTGAGCAAGTGCGCGTTTATAAAAGTCTTAATTATTTTGCAGCGCAATTATCAGTAACGTGGAGAATAGCTGCGAGATGGGGACCAAGAGGAAAGCACCCAGCTATATGTCAACATGGGATTGACTCGCATTACTCTCATAGTAAATAGCAGACAATATCCCGAGCGTGAACTTGAGTGTAATGTTGCGTACCTTATGCTTTCGGAAGCTATGCAAACATACCAGGATGCTGATACAGGCACTCAAATTTCTCTGGAGGACTTCGCAAATCTGTATACTATTTATCACTTTGATGTTTCTAAGCATTTGGAACGCACAAAAGATTTCATGTTTCTAAGCATTTTGGACGCACAAAAGATTCCACTGCAGATATCGAAGTCGGGTTGAATATTCAACCTGCTTCCGCTGCAAATTATCACGTGTACGCAGCACTTAATGGTTACAGATTTCTTACACTTGATGTTCTTAGTAGCAAGATGACATTTATTGTCTAGCAGAAGTTGATTTTACATGATTTTCCCATGATATCAAAATAAATGAGCTGCTACACTTCAGTAAAAGTTGTTTTGACTCCTTTGCGGCAGCAGTCAATTCAAACTGCGCATACAAATCATAATTGAATATCCATCAGACTTGGAAGCAACCACCTGCGCCAGGGGCAATAGAATATGCTGACCTTTATGCAGCAAAGCACTCCAATACGTGTTTAACTATAAAAGTTGTCAGCAAGGTGGTTTTTGTAGGAACTATTGGACAACTTCTTAAGGCGTTTATCCCAACGATAATGCCATGCGGCTTCTGGAGTATTATCTGGTGCCACACAAAAAGCAGAGGACTACTACCAGGCAGACGAATTTTGGTTACTAATATAAAGTTGTTTGACCGCAGATGAAATTGTTTGCAAAGAGTTTTGTCTAAAAAATATACATAGAAATGTCATATCAGGAAGTTAGTCTATCACTCTCCGAAGCTCAACGTAAGAAAATTGAGCTCTCCGCTTCCAGAGGTTGTTTGTTAAAAATAAGACTATCAGAAAAACAGTTATCTTCTGGCAGCGACAAACTCATACTAACAAAGCACCAACAAAGTGAAAAAACTAAGCGCAGCAGGAAAATGCATTGTACTTGATTTGTTCTCAGCGCAACTTAGAAAGCACGGTGGAGTTTTATCACTTCTGACACTGCTTGCTGGCGCGGCTGGTTTATTGCTGCCTGGACTTTTTGGGAAGTTTCTTTGATGGTAGGATGGGTAAAAAAGAAGGGGGAGTCTAACCACTTCTGCCACTGCTTGCTACAATTGGCAATGATGACATACTCGCAGAAGAATTACATAAGCAAGAAAACGTTTTCTTAGGCGCAGAGTTGTTGCTAATTGCATTGATAACACCTGGTCTGCTAATCTCATACGCATGAAAGAATATTAAAGAAATAACAATGGCGTCAAATAGTGTCATTGATATTTTTACCAATTATGCATGGAGTTTGTCACTAAAATAAAGCCTGGCACCGCTACCAATGACACGTTTGCATCGACGACAACATCATCTGCGCGTAAACCAGCAAAACTCTTGGCGGACCATAGCGGTAAATTTTACAATAACACATTTGAAAACTAGCTAGAACAAAATAAAATTCATAAGTATGTTACGTTCAATGAATCCAAAGCAGTTGTCTCTGAAAGATTCAATCAAACGCTAAAAATACGATGTGGAAACATGTTACAAAAATAAAACAAGTAAGTATGTAAATGTGCTGAGATCGCTAGTGAACAAATGCAACAATGCAAAACGCAGAAGCATTGGAATGGCGCCAACATAAGCTAGCGACAAGCAAAACCAAGATAATGTGACAAACAAAGTACTTTTTAGACAAAAGCTTAGTGTTGGTGACCGAATTAGCATTTCCAAAAATAAAAGAAAAAGGTTTGAAAAAGGCCATGCAGCAAACTGGACCGAAGAAGTGATCACGGTGACAGAGGTATTAAAAGCATGTCCTAAAAAGTACAAGATCGCAGACTTTAATGTCAAACCAGTTTCAGGAGCCTTCTATGAGCAGGAGTTACAAAACACAGCAAAACGTTTTTAGAATAGAGCGTGTAATCAAAACTCGCGGAAACAAGTTGCTTGCGAAATGGAGCGACTACTCTGATGCTTTTAATTCTTCCGTATTGACAAATAATTATGTCATATTCTGCTAATATTCTTTGGCTAGCAACATTTTACACATGGCAGCTTTTCAGGTGGAATTATTAGCAGAAATATTTTCTTAAATACGTAATCAAACTTGATATATTTTTGTCTTTCTGGCAAGTTTAATGTAATAAATCAGTCAAAGATCTCGTTGAATTGCGCTGTTTCTTCGCACGACAGATTAAATCGCGTCAACTTATTTCTGGTGTGATATGTTATGGTATATTTTTGCACTTTTGTACTGTAATGCAGATAAGCATTGTCAACACAGTTCTTTTCATGGTAATCGCGGGCAACGGCATCTTCGTTTTCATCAGTTATACATTTCTGTCCAATCAAGCTATATATATATATATATATATATATATATATATATATATATATATATATATATATATATATATATATATATATATATATATTACCAGATACAATTGATTATATAACAGACGTTTACTTGGAAAAGCCAGAAATGTTGCTTGATGCCAATCGTGACATTGTACAGAAATCCTGACGCGAGCTTTCAGTTAAATCTTACTGTGACAAAGTCGCTAGGAAATCATAAATGTCAAGATTTGCTTAAGGACAAGCAGCGGCGCATGCTAAGTGAACTTGGTGTAACTAATATCTACTATGATAACAACTTGCTAAATGCGCAATAGCGATTCCTGCATCAGGCGAAATATTCTTTTGACGATGCTAGCAACAAACTGTTAGAAAAATAAAATACATTATATATATATATGATGAGCACAAACATGGCCTTAGACAGAGCAAACAGGCCTTTCATGGATACGAACGGTCATTTGTTATGGAAGATGACAAGTTCACACCATTTAGTATTATGGTCAGGTTAGCAGAACCAAAAATAAAAGAAATTCTGTCAGGTGCGTTTGTATCGCGGCATAAAAACTTTCTGTTGACATTAGCGTGGTGTTTGCAAAGATAGATGGCGTTGAAACTGAAGCACATTTTATTTCTAAACCATTGTTGTTAGGATTTTTGGCAAGATTTGTTTGACGAAAGACACGTCGTACATCTCCATTATCGTTTGCTTCATAAAAGTTGTGAACGGGATGCTTTCTCCAGGCTATTATATATTAGTATCTTTATCTCTCTAATTCGATACATTCATAATGCTTGAAGACACAAAATCATGTCAGTGTTGATATAGAGGAAAGAAGTATGTATGCTAGCATGAATATGAATCCTCCTAATTGGTAGCCATTTCTCAAAAACACTAGTGGGGTTTTTTTTAATTTGTTTTGTTTTTTTGTTTTTTGTTTTATTTTATTTTCCATCTGAGGCCAAGCCGGCTGTTGTCATATGCATGTGAAACAAAAATATTTTTATGCAAAAACCCTTTCTCCGATCGGTTGCTAGCTTTCTAAATATTTTAGTTCCTCAACAGATAAGTAACATATCGGAATCGCTTTCCACATGCACCTGATCGATAGTGTAAATGGCTTCAGAGGCCGGTTTTTAGCCCATAACTTTTTCACCTTCCTGCAACTGTTCATATCGGAAGTTAAGGCAGTCAACCTAACTGTCTCTCCACCCGAAAAATGAAGACAGAGCGGTCAACTCCGTGTGACACCAGACCATGCAACAGTTATATATTCTAACTTATTTGGATTAAACTCGCGTGCGACCAATTTGGTCATGTGCGAGGAACAGTTATATATCTACATAGACTTCAATTTATATATAAATCAGAACTATACCATATTTCTACATTTATGGTGTAGGCACATTTGCGTACTTCTGTACCTATAAATAGATTTGCGATCAAGGGAAGTAACTCGTGTGAGCCAAATATTTCCGCCTAGCCTAAGTGCGTTAGCCGAACAGGTCGTACTATGAAAGGCCGTTCTCGAAAGGTTCTCGAAAGCAATGGCAATGGTTACCAAGACTTGGTCCCGAGCTTCTTCCTGTAACAAATTTTGCTGACAAATTGTTTGCAAACAAAAATGTTTTCATGGCAGTGATCATGATTAGTGCTTCGCCATTTGGCCTGCCTAGATTTTATACGGGAAAAGCTAGGCAAACACTTGGTAACCATTCCATCGTGTTCGGATCGACCTTGTACATTACTACTGGCGTGATTTTATTCCATTAGTACAATCTTAAGGGCTATTGGTTATGCACAATTCAGTACATAGCTTAGTTCACAATTAGTAAACTATTGCAATTGCCATCTTATAATAATATATGCATATACTATGCATTAAAAGAAAAATGTTGAGACAGTAATGACACTGGCCGTTGTGTGCAATGTAACTCTCTGGTACTTAGCCAAATTAAAGTCACTTGTAAATGACAGGAGTATCTGATATTAATGTATACGAAAATATTGTCAGGCCTGAATGGTCTAGCGGTAAAACACAGACTTCACATCTTTGTGCTCATAGGTTCCATTCCAGGTTCCATAAATATGGAGAGTACAGTGGTGACCCATCCATGATCTGCTAATATCTGCTGTTACCGTAGTTTCTTTCCACTGAAATAATTACATTATGACAGGCTATGTGCTGTTGAAGGTACTTGATATATGCAACAATTACCAGGCCCAACCAGCCTGGATCCATATAAATCATTATTGGGCAGACGACATTTCACGTAATTACCATAAAGTGACATATAAACATAAATAACATTCTAGTTTCTGTTTCATTTGTCGCACATCACCTTTACCATGTAAGTAGTTCAATATTTGAATTGGTGGCCCATGCAGACACCGGCCATATTAAGTCACCTCATTATATTCTACTTTCTAATGCACCCCATGTCTTGGCAAATGACTACACTGTACAACAATAAAATGTTCAAATGTCACACACAAAACAATATCAATAACTATTCATCGCAAATACCGAAGAATGGCACTAAATCACCAATAATATGTATATAACTAATTGTGCACATCAAGTGTCAACTCTTTCCCGACACGTGGTCTATTCGACACACCATAGAATCCTCTGTAGAAAAGCACTAGGATATATACATGTATACGTGTCATATACACCGCCACTAATCATACCGCGCTATACTTAGTTTAACTTCACGATTAGGGACAAACGTAACATCCAACATAAGTAAACGAAATACCTTCTAATAAAGTATGCAACTGCTCATATATCCTACATAATCAGTTTGTAATTTTGTTAAAATTTGTCTTTTGCTTAATTTGAACCATACTCTTGCTTTGCGGAAAGTGCCTTCTCACACACAAAAGGAAACACATACCACAATTACAACGGCCCTCATACTTAGAAGCAAATTCAATATATATCCCATTTATGCACACATATAAGATTTATTTATGATAATTAGTTGATGTCAAGTATTTCTCATTATCTTTACACGGGTATTAAGAACGAAGGACTGATAATACTCGAAGATATAAACTTCGGCGAATTAATATTTACAGAACTACATACGGTGAATCAAGAGAGAAAAAAAAGTAAAATGCAAGCAAGCAAATAAGTCATTTCATAGTATGTATTTCAGGAATGTTTAGGAATTGCCTTTGCTATTAACAGTACCGAGCACAGCTGAACTTTCAATCTGGAAAGACTAATACCCATTGAGTTACAGGTATGCGTGCAACATGATTGTCAGTCATGGGACCGGGTTGACTGCAAGAAGACCAATATGGCAGCCCCATTACATGGCATCGTGATGTTTGCCACATGCATTGTACGCAAGGCTAAGTTTATATAAAATATGCAACGCTCGTTGCATCTTGCCTAGTCTTCATGCAACACAAAAATTACAATGCAATAGCTCAATACTATCCCAATGACGTGATCTATTGCGTGTAAATTGCTGTATTAAATTGCCTATTTTAGCTCTTATAAATATTTTTTTCCGCACAACAGATTGTACCCGCACATTTAAATAACAGTTCTTTTAAGTTAATAATTTATAACTTTTCACAAGTTAACTGAATGTGCTTTTAATTGTTTCAGCTACAGAGACCTTCCATAGTGCACGTTTTCACTCAACTCCATCAGATCCATGACAACCATAGGCTATGCGCGCACATGTATATCAAATTGGTTCAGGTGGAGGACAAGACTACACAACGGTGTTTAATGTAAAGCTTGTGATAAAATGCTTTTCTATAGTAGTGCACTCGAGATGGAATGAGGATGCATGGACTAACGTCACAATTATTACTTCCGGGGTACCACAATTTTTACTTCAGTACCCTCGAATGTAGTCCCAGTCAATTTTTAGAGTATTGTTCCTCTCTTTTTTTTGATGGTGATCCTTGGCTTAGATTTATGCATTCTTGGTATTTACATAAAAGGAAATTCTTTCTTTTTTAGAATATGAGCATTATTGTATGATTGTATGTGTATTTTGACGACAGTGCACAGTGGGTAATCTGGGATTCGTGAATGCCCGGAAGTTAAATATGTTACCCATGACACACAGTTCTGTTTACAGGTCTGCCTCTCAAAAAATACCTGGTTAACCTATAACAAGAACTTCACAGGAGTTCCTCTCTGAATATGCTTGAGATTTATTGGATTTGGACACAATGAAAAGTTTACTACTGACAATAAATATTGGGAGTACATAGGAAACTTAAGTTTAATCTGAGTCCATATACTGGAGATAAACCATTCAAACGTGAAGTTTGGGATAAAAAAGATTTAAGTATAAATTTAATGTGTGTTACAGCCTCAATTAGTGTCATCTGAAACCCTATTTCTAGCAATGCTAGATTCGCTGAAAATTACGAAACGAAAAATTTCAATTTGACTGAGAAGCAATGGTGAAATCTATTCAATAAGATTTAAATGAGTAGAAACCAATGCGACAGAGATCTTAAACACATTGGGTGAATGTGTGAGTGTGTATGTGTGCAAGAGAGAGAGAGAGAGAGATGAAGATAAGTGCATGAAGGTGGTTACCAGATTGCATCAGAGAGAAATATACATTAAAGTAACAATATACAAAAAGTAACAGTTTCTTCTCTATTCTGGTTCCAAACCCTTCCTAAATGATCTTATTTCCAAGAGCAAAATCTATCTCTAACAATTATTACACATTGATTGATGCACACGTGATGGGCAAGATTATGGTTTCTATAATGGCTTTCCTCAAATCTCTTTTTTCGTCTGGAGTTGTTCTTTTTGTGTTGCTTAGAATGTGTTTATTTTTGTGTATTTCAGAAATTCAACACATGGTATTGCTACAATAATACACGTGAAACTATATTGTATATAAAACCCGTCTTGCGGGAACACATCTTCTGCTAATGAAACTTGGTCTTTTGTCTGAGGTCGGAGCACATTCAACATAAATTTGTGCATTGAAACGCAGGGTTGTCAATACAAGTGGTCTCGCAGAGAAAAACTTTTGACGTTTTGTTTTTTCTTTTTTTCCCCCTTTTTTTAAGGCATGTTTTACTGTACTAATAATAGAATAGTAGCTTCATAGGTTCTGATTATACATTGCCTAGGAAATTGACAATACATTAACCTTGCAGTCCCTATTGCTGATAACTTCGACGCTAAAGATGCAGAGCATTTTCAACTCCAAGTAATGCAGCACCTAGTAGTGAAAATGTGACTTGACCCAGAGGATCCTGGCTGTTCTTGCTCTCTTCCTGCCTGCAGTTTCTCTCAAACATCCGTTGATTTCTCAGTATGTTTATAATACTTACCAAGAATGATAACATAATCACGACTACAATACATCAAGACAATCTACTTGATGCGAGAAAGCATATATTAAATGTACATGCATATTTTATAATGCATTTATTATTTTTATAAACAAACCAGAGTTGTCAAATCTAATAGCTTTTGGAATGTGATTTTATTCAGGTGTAATCACAATATGTAGTTTTACCTCAATAAACATTAAATTTAAATATTTATGCATAAACTGGATCATCAGGGATTTATAAATCCACTTGCCCGACTCCTGGGACAAGCTCAAATTCGATCTGGGAAAGCTCAAGTTTGCAAGATACTTGCCCGCGGGCAAGTCCAAAACATTGAGAGAGGGAGATACAAGAAATTTGATTTAACGTAGGTAGTCTGGGCAAAATACAGCTCAGTGCGATCTATTTTAGCGACAACGAGTCGTGTTCAGTTCCTAATGCTTTATGACCTGCAAGTTTTATACCCTGCGATCTCGCCGCAGTGTATATATATATATATATATATATATATATATATATATATATATATATATATCAGCACCTTTGTTTAGCGTTTAAATGTAGCGCATTCTTCTATATAATTGGCCAGTTTCTTTCACCTATTGTATGTGTATTGTCCACCTTGTAGTCAATGTCAAGGTAAGTCTCGCATTTTCTCGCGCAGACAAGAAATGTGAATATTTACCATTTAAAGCAAGTTTTGACAAATAAGGAATAAATATTTATATTTTAACTTATCAGTTACATTTTAATCGTATTCGGGATTCGCCGACTTTCAGGTCCTAAGTTAGCCTCGAGCAAATTGTCAGATTGCCTACTCTAAATAATCGGCTTTTAAAAGATTGTTTGATGCATGTCACCGATTTTATGGTGAGTATGTGCTAATTGTTACTAATACAACTCTTTGACAGGTGTGTTCGGAAATACAATGCTCTCATCTCTAACGATTAACCACCAGGAGGATTTCGTTCAAAGCGCGATTGATATTACGAAAAAGCGGTGTTTATGATCAATTGTTTACATGATAATTACAGGAGATCTATACCGACTTACCGCTTGGCAAACAATTAAATGGACGAAAAAAGGCGTTCTCAAATCGGTCTCAAAAGTCGGATTGTCAAATATTTTAGTGCATGTCGCCCATTTCAAGATGGCTAGATGATAATTGTTAAGTAAATTTATAAAATAAGTGTTCACAAATCACACAGTTGTGAATATAAATAAACAGTGGTGTACTGGCCATTGGGCATACCGGGACACATCCCGGTGGGCCGCCGCAAAAAAAATCCGTTTTTACTAGTATTTGACTGGTGTGAGCAAAACCCCGGGCCTGTCCCGCCAGACCGCCGCATCGGTGGGCCGGTGGGCCGTCAAAAAAAATCCGTTTTTACCGGTGTTTTACTGGTGTGAACAAAACCCCGGGCCTGTCCCAGCAGATAGGTCCAGGGCCGAGTTGCTTACCCAGCACACTCCTATAAATAAATCATTACAAACGCTCTCTCTCTCTCTCTCTCTCTCTCTCTCTCTCTCTCTCTCTCTCTCTCTCTTAAAATATAGCTATTTATAAACCCATTTCTACCTATCCTTTTATCTATCTATATACATGTACATGTCTGCTTTTGCTCTTCTAACTATATCTGCATTCTAACTCTTTCTAATCTTCATATCTATCTACATGTATTATTTACATATATTTTGTGATAACTTTAATTATCTGCATATGGTTGCAAATAAAGAAAAAAGAAAACAAAAGTTTAAATAAATATAACGCGATTTCCTTAAAAGACACCATACTTTATTGTATCTTATTGTTTTACTCATGTTGGAATATTATGTATGGGGCAAGCTCAAATTTTCCAAGGACAAGTTCAGTTTTTCAGTCAGCTTGCCCTGTGCAAGCTAACTTTCATAACATTTGTAAATCTCCAATCAGAAGTATTTTCATTTTTTTATGGTAAAACTACAGTCTTGAGCGGCAGCAATCACATGCCGTGATGAGATCCTCATGCTTAATGTCTTGCTATATAATACTACTATTATATCCCACCACGCACCCACCCACCTACCTAGCTGCACACCCAGGTCATGACATAGGGATCACAACCCAAATCCTCATTTCTATCTGCAGTGACTGGACATATACAATACTGGTAAAACAATGATTTGAAATATAAACAGTAATTTAGATTTTATAGCATTGACCTTTGACCCCTTCTAGGGCCCACAGGGGGTATAACAATATCCCCATGAGCCTTTTTGAAATGGGCAATAATAATAATAATAATAATAATGCACGTACATGTAATTAAAATTGTCACATATTTTCTCTTTTCGATTACATGGTAAAGAAGAAATGGATAATTAATTATTTTCTAATTTACATATTGCATCTGATGAATTAGAGTAAATACGTATTTTAGCCACTCTCAGAATTTGTATGATAAAAGATCATTGGAGCAGCACTCAAAAGAGTCCTGGCAATGCTGAAGGTTTTTACATTTCAAAAGAGTTCCTGGCAGTGCTGATGGTTTTCACATGTCAAACTCCTGTGATTCTTTACAGAACTCTAAGGCTAAAACACCAGCCATTGTGGTTTATACTCCGTAAGCTGAAACACCATACACTGTAGTTTATACTCCGGAAGCAGACTGTCACACACTGTGCATCCTCGACAATAGGGTCAACTTCCAAATCTAAGAAGATCACTTCCTGTTCTAATTTTGCACTTGATTAAGACGAAACTCTGCAATGTCTAGGTTTGTCTTCAGCTCAAGTTTGCCCTCCAGAGTACTCCAACACCCCCAGCTTCCAGAGTACTCCAACACCGCCAGCTGATCACCAACATTCAGATCAGTCTTATCTTTATCTAATGCACATTATTTGCTCAGTATTTTCTTCTCAGACCTGCTTTTTTTATATAAAAAAACTACCTCTCCTCCGCCCTCTTGATTTCCTTGTCACCATGGTCTTATTGTTATTGTGTTATTGTGATGTCACTGCTATCTGAGAATAACTAGCGACTTCACCGAGGGAATTAAGAGGTGGTACCTATTTTTTCTATACTGAATATCTGAATAGTGTCTAAAACAAACTGCTTTATTATTTTATAGAACCGTTAATGTCAGATACTTTGCCTTAGGAAATCATTTCCTTTCTTCAAAAGTTTAGTTTGATGGGAAGAATTGCAAAATTTGTGAAAAATGGTACTATTGGGACTTTTAAAATCTACTATTGGGACTTTTAAAATGTACTATCTTTCTAAATTCTACAAAGCATATAAAAACAATTCAATCTCAAACCGCTATGAGACAAGGTTGCTCTCCCCAGTAATCTTATCCATTCTCTACAAATTCAATATAAAAAAAATATGTGTATGTATGTCTTGCATTCTTTCCCTCTGCCTTATTACCTTGTACTTTTTTTTCTTTGTTTTTTTTTTCCTTGGGTTTTTTCCTTTCAAAAATGTCTAATTCTCAACACATTTACAACATGCTCAAGGTTGTTGATGTTTCTTATTCATACATGTATGTAGAAGATCAAATATTTTATGCCAAGTAGAATTGTGACCCGTGATTATACAAAGTATTAATACACAGATATGTAGATTCATACGTGTCTATATTTACATGTTTATCTCAGATCGTATGCATGTTTCATTGTGATTACAAATTGGTAAAAATGTTTTCTTGTGATTAAATATTTGTATAAAATATGTTGTTCCTGTGCCATTCTTGTACCTTATAAGCATCAAATAATCGTTGTATTCTCCTTGCTTCTTTGAAATAAGGTTTTGTTCTTTTTTTGAACATTCTCATACCCCTACACGAGATGGTGATACAACCTGCAGAAAATAGTACAAGGTGTGCTCACTGTGTTCTCGTACCCATACATAACACATTAATACAAACTTTTTAAAATAGTACAATGTGTGCTCACTGTCTTTTCGTACCCTGATATGAGACAGTAGTATAAACTTTGGAAATAGTACAAGGTGTACTCACTGTGTTTTTTTACCCGTACATAACACAGTAATATATGTACAAACTTTGGAAAATAGTACAATGTGTGCTCGTTGTCTTCTCGTACTCATACACAAGATGCTACTACAAATTTTGAAAAATAGTACAGGGTGTGCTCACTCAACCACATATATACTACTTGTTTGGTATACTTTGTTCTTATCATTTTATTGGTTGTCATTTGTATTACTTTTATTGTTCCATAAGATTTATTAATAGCCAATATCATAATTGAGGAAATTACAGCATTAAAGAATACATTATTAGACATGTTCTTTTTCTACTACACTTTTCAAGACAGGTTTAAATGTTAAAGTCTTACATACTACAACATAAAATAAATTTTTTGTTTTAAAAGAACGCTAACTGTGTATGTATTCAATTGTAACCTATCAGTAATAATCTAGTAATAATGCAGCATGATAATTGACCAAAACACGTGTATATTGTCCAGGACTTGTCCGCCTAATACCAAATAAGAGTCCCTTAAAGGGACTGAGGCTCATCTTTCAAAAAAGAATTTTGAGAAATTCAAGATAAGACCATTTCTTTTCTTCTTTTAACTGCTGAGCAAAGAAAGCATCTCTGATATTCTAGAGAATCTACTAGATTTCAAATTAGCCACTGTATCAGCCATATTAGATGTGATTGGCACCATTTTTATTTATGAACAACTACACATAGAAGTCGTTGGCTAAAACCCCATGCCAAAATGACCATTGAATCAAGTGGAGTGATAACAAGATTTTCAAGATGGCCACCATGGCAGCCATGTTGGATGTAATAGAAGCACCATTTTCAGTTAGGACCAACTAGATATCACAAGACATCTTTTGGTGAAACCCTCAGTTGATATGGCCATCAATTCAGGTGGAGTTGTGACAAGATTTTCATGATGGCTGTCTTGGTGGCCATATTGGATCTGTGATCAGCATCATGTTCATTTAGGACCTACTAGACACCATAAGAAGTCTTCTGCTTAAAACCCCATATCGATATGACCTTCCATTTAGGAGGAGTAGCAACACAAATATTTTCACAACGTCTGCCATGGCAGTTATAATGGATGTCTCATCAGCACCATATTCATTTAAAACCAACTGGTCAACATAAGAAGTTTTTAGGTGAAAATCCCATGTTTATATGACCTTAGATCTAGAAGAAATAGTAATAACAAGATTTTCAAGCTAAACTCTGTGGCAGCCGTATTGGAGATCAGATCTGTACCATTTTTTGCTAGGATCAACCACACATTGCAGGAAGTCTTCCTGTGAAAACTACATGTCGATGTGACTTTCTGTTCAGAAGGAGTTGTGATAACAAATGTCAAGATGATTACTAGGAATTTCCTTTACTCAGAGCATAAATGTGTTTGAGTTCAAAATTTTCGGCAATATCACACTGCCTTCATCAGCGACTACTGTTGATCACGTGACTTGTAATGGTCACATGATACGATGAGACTGTAGCATATAGGTGGTAGTTCAAGCCCCTCGTCCGTATTTAGTGTTGGCCTCTGCTTTCGTATTTCAATGCCTCCTTCACCTTCCTTTTCCATAGGTTGTCTTCAGCTGTGATGACCTTGGTCTGATTGGGAATGATGGAATGTCCCATATTGCTGCAGTGTTCATATATTGCAGATGACTCTGTCAGTATAGTCATTCTCCCAATCACTACATTTGATATGATAAACCACACCAAATTTGTTCAAATTTTCTGTTTTGTCCTTCACGTGTGAGTTGTTGTCTTAAAGAATTGTATGGTTTGTGGTATATATTAACCCCTTGTTGTTTGAATATTCTGGCTAGGGCTTCTGACGTACCATGGATGTAAGGCATACCGATGCTGGTTCTATTTTATACCACTATTTTTTTTGTCAGGTGCTCTCTTCTTCTTATTTGGTAGTTTGAAAATCCCCTCTGGGTAGCCATTTGCTCGTAGTGCAGTTTTTACGTGTTCTACTTCTTTAGTCCGATCTGTCTCATCAGTGACTAGGAAGTTAGCTCGGTGAAGTAAAGATCTCACTACTGACCTCTTGTGTTCCAGATGATGATTGGATGAAAACTCAAACACATTTATGCTCTGAGTAAAGGAAATTCCTAGTAATCATGAATTATCAAGAGCAAGGAAGCAACCTTTTCAGTTGTAAAAGTCAAGATGGCTGCCATTGTGGCTGTATTGGATGTCAAACTGTCTTGTTCAGTGCAAAGTAACAGAGGGTGGTTATTCAACTCCCTGTGATCTTGCCGCACAACTGACACCTGTTGCATCCTTTAATAGATTTCACAGACTGTATGATCGAAGTGTCACTTACGCAGCCCAAGCTCAGTCTTCACATAAGCATCCACATAAAACAGTAAAGATAAGGAATCAGAATCGGATAATATTGAAGATGGCTAGATGACAATGGAGGACTTCAGCACTATATTTGGTCACTCAGATGATGATGATGAATTCTTGGACTTTGTACCAGATGATATTAGACAGTGACATTTATAGGATACTGTGAATCACAAAAGTGTGGACTTGACTTTCATTGTTTATTTGTAAGACGTGTGGAATTAACATATTACAGGATATTATGAATCGGATCATTCTGGGTTACTATTTTTATACCAGTATGTGACCTATTCATGGACTTATCATATAAATGGATTTAAAATGTCAATCATTATCGATTTCTATGGATTTTATGACACAGAGATGAACAAAATGTAAGTTATAGATTCATTTGTGATATATTTGAGTCAATAATATAATTCTATTATTATCCTGGTTTTGTCTTTATTATTCCTTTTTATCCATCTATCCATCCACCCAGTTTGGCTTGTTTACTTTTCCAAAGTGCAACTCTGACTCACTGATGACAAGTCACCCCTTCAGATGGATCTGACCTGCAAAATACACCCTGACTTATAGGAGGGTCAAAGATGAATTAGCTTTTTACAGCCCTAAAAAAAAGGGGGGGGGGGCTTATAGTAAAGTCGACTTATAATGGAGAATATATGGTATTACTGAAAACCTAATGTTGATATGACCATCCATTCAGGAGGAATAGATATAAAAATTGTTTGAGATGTTCACTGTATCAGCCATACAGTAAACGCATTGTGTTTAATGGATCACCCACTCAATCCAGTGGATGTGGACAGAAGGGCAGGGGATTAGGTGTCCACTAAGAGTAGTGGAAGTCCACTCAGTCTGGTGGATTTTCCCCCCAGTCTGGTGGAATTCCACTCAATCTAGTGGAAGTCTGTCATGGATTTTATTGTAGCTATAGTGGGTTTTATGGCACCCCTCACTGCTTCTACTGTATTTGCTCCACAAGTCGACACACTAAACAAACAGATGAGAGAAACCCCAATACCATTAATCCGACCATAACAAGTGTCAATTTCATACCTTTACCTGTACAAACTATACAGCGGTAATATTTCTTGTGGTATTTATCAGTGGCCTAGCCAGGGATACATAAAGACGAACATGTGTAATGTAGACAAAAATATGAAGTTTTAAATTTTTTGGATATCTTCCCACCCCTTTCCATGACAGAGCATACATCAGAAAAAAATTGCTAAGCTACAATGTATATCCTGTTGATTGAATACATGTATTCACATATTGTTCTGCATCAAGTGATAACTTCAATGTTCTTTCTCAATAAATGATATTTCATAAAAGCGCTTTGTGTACTGGTTATTAATTTGTCATAGTTTCCCTATAATTTCCATACTATTTCCAAGACCGACTTTGAAGAAATTATTGAAAGCAGTAATACATATAAAACTCAAAAAGAGATTACAAACACATCTATCCCAGCAGCATAAAGCTATGACAGGTTTATGAAAGCTTATTACACTACAGGCTTTCTCTATCTAAAAAAATGCAAAAATGCATCTTTCTTTGAAATCAAATGTGTTTATCACATGCAAACATAAGAGAGAGAGAGATTATGCACATTAACTTTCAATCGATGTTACCTGTAGCTTTTATCGCTAACTTGGAAACAGGCATTGATAATAAGAGAGTATGCATTTTGGAAATGTGCTAAGTTTACTTCATTTTGGAATTCTTCTACTGACAAAATTTAGAAATAAAATTTTGATTCCGCCTTTTATTCAAAATAAATAAATAGGTAACTTCCTGCTTAGCAATTCATTTTGTATTTTTTAAAAATTTATATAATTAATTGGGTTATTAACCTGCTATTAGTGTGCTTTTCTTATTTTCTTAGTATCTATTCTTGAATCTGGTCATAACTAACATGTACGACCTTAAAGCTACAAAATTTAATAGACTGAAAGTTGAATGAGTGAGCATTACTGCCATAATCAAAGTGGACACAGTGACAATAGTTGCGATGACCTTAGAATTAATATGAACAGTTCAAGATAAACATGAAATAATTGGGATTTACAACCTTTGAAGACAAAACCTCCAGTTCGGAGTAGTTAACAAAGTTCTACCAGAGATACATGATTAAAGCTGTGAAAAATAAGAAGCCACATATTAATAGCAATCAGTGCAATTAGAAATAGATTTGATAGCCTTGGCAAACACATGGCTTAGCCATTTTGGCACATACATGTACTAACTGGCCCCACCCTTTATTTCTGTGTTGTGTACATGTATATCATCAGGCAGTTAATCTTCAATTATTATTGCTTTTAACTGTACTAGTCCAAAATTTGTTTTCATGTGACTTTAAGCTTAGTTTTGGTTCCCAAAAATTCATTGCCATTTGGGAGATTATGGGCATAATTTCAGTAATTTCACGTTGTTGGTCGTTTTGCTAAATTCTGTATAAATACACATTGGGATTCATATTCTTTGGCGACAAAATGTTTTATTTGTATTTATGTCAACTTCTTAAAAAGGATAATTGGGTCAAAATGTAACAAATCAGTAGCTAAACTGATAAACAATATTCGCTTGACATTCGGGTACAGTCGGCAGTATTTGTCATGTGGACTGAAAGAATGTATGAAATAAATTGCATCTGCATTAACTGAAAATAATACATACAAGTTTATGTTCTACCGAAAATATTTAAGTGATTACAATTAAATAAAAATATTTAAGTGATTACACTTTGCCATCACTTTCTGCCGTCCATTTGGTAATATTAAACTCGTCAAATGACCAAACCATCAATCCTAGGTATATTTTTTAAGCTGTTGGTTATAGAATGCAACATCATGTGCTTCATAGAGTCTGTGTAAAAACAGTAGGTCTACAGTAAAAATAAACACGTCTAGGTCTTGAGAAAATGTCACATGGACATGTATATTTGGGTCGCAAGTACTAAACAGGCTGGACTAGTAGAAGTTGTATATTTGATAGCTCTGTGTATATTTCATTGTGTGGAAATATGTTAAGCAAACAATTTAAAAGTGACTGGGGGAATAGAAAAATAAATCACTACGTTTCTTGCATTTTTTATTTTAATAACGGAATGAAACTCACTAATACTTATGTGTGATTTCTTTTTCCTCTTTTTTGTTTAAAAGTAGAATCTCTCACTCTCATTAAAATTACTATAATTAAACTTTGTATCATTTGTAAAGCACCTAAATAGTCTCAGGATTCTTTGCTCAGAAATGTATCTTTCATCTCTTGCAATACATGTGAATGCATTTTAGTGCGCGAGTCTTTGAATATTAAATGGCATTGTGTACAACTTCTGCACTGTGTATTGTAGCTGAGCCGACAGGTAAGTTCCACGTGATGTAGTGGACATCCACTATAACATATTTATGTTGCTATAACTTTCTAATTGGGGCAATAAAACTTAATCTGTTCACTACGAGCCACAACGTGGACAATCAACAACTACCACTATATCCGGTCCTTGATGGAAATAGCATGAAAAGGATTATGGTCCACCATACAAATGTGGATTTTCTGTAAAACATGATACTTGTACTGTACTGGCTGTCCAAGTGGCATCATTTTCATTTAGGACCAACTAGACAATGTCGAGGAATGTGTTTAAAGTTTCATCGTAATCCTTCAAGTAGCTTTGGAGGAGTAGAGATAAGAAACTAATGGACTAACGGATGACTGAAACAGACCATCCCATAAGCTCTTGTGTTCTATGACCAATAGAGCTAAAGAATGCACATCAAATACCACCTCCATGTAGAACCATATGCCGGTAGACAAAGAAGCTCTTCTCAATAACGTGTTTTGATCGCAATGTCACTTCATATATTTAGTCTTGTTATTTTCTGAACTTCATTGTATGAAAATCCTACTGTTAGCACAGTCAAACAACTACATTTTTTCAATTAATAAAAGTCACTGTAGAATGAGGATTCTCTGCAAAAAGTGTATCACCAACACATAGGTATTCGGCTCTTAGCCTCTGATTACAAATGTTTCCACATATTCCAGTTTTGTTACCCGCGTGTATGCTCAAAAGTTTGGAAATATCTGGTCTCGTATTTAATATAATCTGTCACTAGTGTGTATCCTCAAGTGTCTTGACAAGTAAGACTGCTACCTAAACAATTTTCCACAAATTTCACATTTGTATGGCTTATCACCAGTGTGTATCCTTAAGTGTTTTGTCAAAAAACGATTTTCCACATTTGTATGGTTTCTCACCACTATGTATACTTATATGTCCTGTCAGAATATATTTCTTTCCAAACAATTTTCCACATTCAGAGCTCTATGGTTTGTCACCAGTGTTTATCCTCAAGTGTGATGCCAAATCACTCAGTTGGCTCAATAATTTTCCACATATTTCACATTTGTGTTTGGTCACCAGTGTGTATCATGGAGTGTGTTGACAAATCAGATTTCTGGTTAAAATATTTTCCACATATTTCACATTTGAAGGATTTGTCACCAGTATGTATCCTTAAGTGTGTTGACAAATTTGAGCTCTGGTTAAACAGTTTTCCACACTTTTCACATTTGAAAGGTTTGTCACCAGTATGTATCCTTAAGTGTGTTGACAAACTAGGGCTCTGGCTAAACAATTTTCCACACATTCCACATTTGAAGGGTTTCTCGCCACTATGTATTCTGGTGTGTTTTGTCAGAATAGATTTATTGGTAAATAATTTTCCACATATTTCACATTTGTATGGTTGGTCACCAGTGTGTATCATGGAGTGTGTCAACAACTTAGATCTCTGGTTAAACCTTTTTCCACATATTTCACATTTGAAGGGTTTGTCACCAGTGTGTATCCTCAAGTGTGCTGACAAAGTAGAGCTTTGGCTAAACAATGTTCCACATATTACACATTTGAAGGGTTTCTCACCAGTGTGTATTCTGAAGTGTTTTGACAAACTAGAGCTCTGTCTAAAAAAAAGTCCACACTTTTCACATTTGAAGGGTTTCTCACCACTATGTGTTCTGGTATGCTCTGTCAGAATATATTTCATACTAAATAATTTTCCACATATTTCACATTTGTATGGTTTGTCACCAGTGTGTATCATGAAGTGTGTTGACAAATTATATTTCTGGCTAAATAATTTTCCACATATTTCACATTTGTATGGTTTGTCACCAGTGTGTATCATGGAGTGTTTTGTCAAGTTGTATTTCTGGCTAAACACTTTTCCACATATTTCACATTTGTATGGTTTATCACCAGTGTGTATCCTTAAGTGCTTTGTCAAATAATATCTCTGATTAAACAGTTTTCCACATGTTCCACATTTGTATACTTTCTCACCATTATGTGTCCTGGTCTGTCTCGTCAGAATAGATTTATTGCAAAACAATTTTCCACCTACTTCAGACCTGT
The DNA here is from genome assembly GCA_029931535.1 of Margaritifera margaritifera. NCBI lineage: Eukaryota > Metazoa > Mollusca > Bivalvia > Unionida > Margaritiferidae > Margaritifera > Margaritifera margaritifera. The sequence goes on from JAQPZY010001637.1 coordinate 5,209,320, forward strand.
ATGGTATGTCACCAGTGTGTATCCTCATGTGTGCTGCCAAATAAAACTGTTGGCTAAACAATTTTCCACATATTTCACAATTGTGTGGTTTGTCACCAGTGTGTATCATGGAGTGTGTTGATAAATCTGATCTCTGGTTAAACGTTTTTCCATATATTTCACATCTGAAGGGTTTGTCACTGGTGTGCATCCTCAAGTGTTGTGACAAATATGGGCTCTGGCTAAACAACTGCTCGATGTTCCAAAGGTTCATTTGTCTGAAGGTTCATAAATCCGAACATTTTAGCGCAAATTTACTGTAGAAACACAGAAATACGCTCAAAACCGAAATACACAAGTATTTACATGTTTTCGGTGTATATATTGGTGTGCAGACCGAAATTTTTATTTTTAATTGTTATAATAATAATAAAAAAACAAAATAAATTTTGATTTAAACGATTTTGATACAAATTATTTACTTTTTAAATATTTCCACAGGGGCCCCTGCGCCTATTTCTAGCACAATTCATGCAATGACGTCATTCGGTCGTAATTGATTATACTTGGTTTTAGAGCTGTGATAACGGTGAATAGTTCCGACCTTAAAATATAAGATAGTATTTGCAAGAATGAGATTATGAGTGATATTTTAACAACCGAGTATATGTATTTACATGTTTTCGGTTTATATATCATATAATTATGTGTTTTAAAATAAATAAAGGCTTAAAATGCGGTGGATAGAATCACCGGAACGTAGGTAATCACGGTGAAAGTCGGTTTAATTCATCTCTTTTTAAGTCGCTTAATTCATTTTTCATTGACTGTACATGCATCATTGTACTCCCTTTAATCCCATTTCTTATTCAAACTAAGAAAACAACGTCGCGCACATTAAAGAAGTGGGAACCTTTTGCTCATCGTTGTCATTATACGTTAATTGCTCATTTAAAAAAAATGACGCCAGACTCTGATTATGCACACATTTCATAATTGAGCAGCAGTTTTATCATGTGCTGAAAAATGGCATAAAACCAAACATACACGCGGTTTATCGTACCTGTTACATCAAGTACGACCGACTGACATTATTACACGAATTGTGCTAGAAATAGGTAAAGAGCCAACAATTTGTATCAAAATCACTGAAATCAAAGTTTATTTTGATGAGCATTATTATTGAAACAAATACAAATCATAAGTTCGGTATGTACACCGATATATACACCAAAAACATGTAAATACTTGTGTATGTCGGTGTATTTTGGTTTTTGAGCGCATTTCGGTGTTTCTGGTAACCGCAAAGTTACATTGTTCTGAAGGTTCGCAATTTAGAATAATATAGGGGTCAATAGTCCGAAGGTTCATTGATCTTAGGGTTCATAACATCGAAGGAAAAGTTTGAAAGGTTCACAAGTCCGAAGGTTCGTTAGTCCGAAGGTTTTTGACAACAAACTGTTCATTGGTCCGAAGGTTCTTTGGTCCGAAGGTATTTGAAAATGAGTTCATTGGTTCTAACATTCAATATTTCGAATATATTTTTATTAGTCCAAAGGGTCATTAGTCCCAATATATCTGAAAGAAGGTCCATTGGTCCAAAGGTGTCATTAGTCCCAATATATCAGAATAGAGGTTAATTTGTGCAGTACTAATGTACTAATATCGGAACATATTTGAAAAAGAGTCCCAAAATAGGTTTCATTGGATAAACGATTTTTAAACCATTAAGGCCTTTATCATATTTAATAAGAAAACAATCAATTAAAATTATTTCATTTTATATTGATTATTCTTGTTATAAACTGGGTACTAAAACAAAATATTACAAATGCACGTTCAAATTAAACATTGGTTGTGTTATTAATGCAATGTCACAGTTACTTCCAGTATTATTTATCAGCAAATGATTTTCTATTAAATCTGTATTCTGTCATAAAAAAGACATAATAAGGCAAGGACACAAAATAGTGCACGACAGTAAGGAAACAAAAATCAAAAATATTTTTGAAAAAATGTAAGCAGTTACGGAGACAAATTGGGTTTTCCTATATAAGGCAAGCCATTTACAAAAATGGGCATTTTCTTTGATAATAAAATCACTTTATAATTTGTCCAAATTAGCAAATGACTTTCCAAACATAAACATGAAACGTGTCTATTGGACACGAACCTCCAACCCATAGGCATTAAATGAAAGAAGTGTTTGTTCAATCAAGGTCACGAATATCCTAAGTTGACCTTTCAGCTCCATTTCTAACCTTAGCCTTCGGTGCACGGACCTGAATCCGGTACGCGACACATCGTCTATCAGGGATACAGATTTGTGCAAAGTTTCAATAAAATTCCGCAACCCATTCAAACGTTATAGAGCGGACACTAAAATCCCTCTGTTGACCTTTGAACCCTGTCAATGACCTTGATCTTGGGGCTACGGGCCTTGATGTGGTAAACCACACATTATCTAATTTTAAGACACATTTAGGCAAAGTTTCATCAAAATCCCTCAGTTTGTTCAACGTTATGGAGCGGACATGAACATCTCTATGTTCATATTTGAACGTCGTGTCTGACCTTATGGTTGGAACCATGAGCCTTGATGTGGTACAGAACTCAGCATCTAGTGAATATACACATTTGTGCAAAGTTTTATTGAAAAATTATGGACCTGATAAGAAAATCCCTATATTAACCGTTTTTTAACCCCGTATATGACTTTGACCGAGGGTCTGGGTTTGGTACGCGACACATTGTCTAGTAGAGATACATATGTATGCAAAGCTTCATCGAAATCTCTCAACCCATTGAAAAGTTATAGACCGGACACGAAACGCACAACGGAGTGATGGCATGAAAATCTAACACTATATGCTGACCACGTACAGGTGCAAGCATACAAATATCATCTAATGCTGGAGTCTACTTGCCATACTTAGAACTATTATTTGCATTGCGTGTTTGAATTAATCGAATATCAAGACCGCATAATAATGTGTTAGGGTGGTTCTCGACAGACCAGTTTCTTACAGAATAACATTATTGTTGATCATATCTTTGTAACAAGTGTATATAATAACACAGAGTTTCAAAATACTTTTCTATCTCTAAAATGATTGGACCTTTTGATCATATAATTTTAAAATAAACGATATATATTATTGCAGCAAAATACAAAAATAAACTTTAAACATTTACTCTTTTTTAAAGGACACAAGGCAAGCTACATTTTAAGCTACTAGCAGTGGGTTCGATATTTTAATTTTAAACATCGAATATTGAACGCGCTGCTAACTTCACACACATCGGTTGAACTAATTTTTATCAAAGGTCTGTATTATGCAGTGTTGCGAGCATGCGCTCTTACTTTTTCCATAGTTGTTGTAAGATTTATTATATAAGATCAAAACCATAGCAAATGGGACAGACACAATACAACTTATTTTTCCTGTTCAAACCAAATTTCTCAGAATTTATTGATTTATATAGCTTTGTCTTCCAATTTAATTTTAATCTCTCAATTTTAATTCTTCTTCTAATATCGTTGTTTTTTAAAAAAACAAATGGTGATAATTACATTTAATTGAAAATTGCTACTGACTTTTTATCCGTTTTCGACAGGCGGGGGAAAAAAAATGCCTAAAATAGGGTGAAAAGTTATTAAGCACATTGTGTCCCATTCTCCCGGTGCATGTCATTTATGCTCAAGAAACACTAGTTTTATGAGTAAAAAGGAATATCCTGATGTGCAAATATCGATCAACATGGTCAGACTAGGTTTGCTTTGTGTTTGAGACCGATGGTCGAAAAAAACCACTTAAAGAGCAACTAAGCATGAGAGGCAGCAAATACTCTGCCATCCCTATAATTTCGCAGATAATAAAATAGTACGGAAAAGAATAACCAGAAAGCAACATTTGCTTCGTTAAAATATCCTGTTCAGATCCAGAGTTAAAGAAGGACTACAATTTAAATATTATGAAACACATACATGATTGCATGCCAAAACATGACACCTGCTTTTATGACCCAAAGTCTCTACCAAATATCAATACTATATCTTTAGTGTGTGTGTATGTTTAAATTAAAACAACAATATATTGTTTGAACTTCCTTTCTGATTTTCTTTCGAACCAACCTGGACTCTTCAGAGAAAAGAATTAATGATCCAGTTAATCGAATTTGGACCAATAACCATTTTATGATTCCATTTTAATCTTTCGGCTAATGCACCTTCGGACTATTGAAACCTTCTTTCGGACCAATGAATCTTCGGACTAACGCACCTTCGGACAACTGAACCGTCGGAAAATTGAACCCTTCTTTTGGACCAATGAGTCTTCGGACCAACGCACCTTCGGACCACTGTGCCTTAAGGCCATTTAACCTTTCTTTCAACCTGATGACCCTTCGAATCTATGAACCTTCGAAACAATGAACCTTTCTTTAGTACCATAGATCCTTTGGACCAATGAACCTTCGGACTATCGAAATGTAACCTTCTGGCTAAACAGTTTTCCACGGTTACATTTCGATAGTTCGAAGGTTCAATCGTACGAAAGACAGGTTCACAGTTTCGAAGGTTCATTGATTCGATTCTAAAATTAGAATACTACAACACCTAAAAACTTTATATTATGTTTATTTATTCTCTCTTTTTTTCCTACGATGGACCGGATCTCGTAAGTATGGTTCCCATAACCGGTCACTTCTTTATCAGAGGATGGATGTACATTATACCCATAGCATAAGGTCAGAGGTCGTTTGAGGTGAAAATAGAAAGCCTATTTGTTGTATAATTGCTTCTATAGATAAAATAGGCGAGAATACGTTTGCAGTCGACAGTATATATCATATTATCAAGACATGCATAAAGCATACCTTATCTCGCTAGAAAGTGCCGACATAACATTCGTCTTACAACCGCAGCCGTTTCCTTAAAGGGATCCCGGTCCTTCAAGCAATTAAACTGGGAAAACGTTTATGGTTATTTGGATATTAAAATACTTTTTCTTTAATATTGAAATCTAACTATCCATTTAACTATTTCAGTAATAATAATAATAATAATAATAATAATAATCACAACAAGGTATAAATAAAATTTTAAAAAATCATGTCTATGAAATAAGTAAATAAATAAAATTGTGATATTGATAGATGGATTCATTCTAGTCCTGGGTCCCACAAGGGTGTCTTGTCTTTGGTGCAATTCAAAAGGGCAACAGTTCTTGTTTTTCGAATATAATGATATGTTTTCTTTGATATAAATATCCACCAAACATTTCATTATTTCAGTAATAATGCTATAGCAACAACAATATATAAACGAAATAAATACAATGTTGTATATAAAACAATGCTATTCTGGTATTTATAGGTTGTTTCATTCTAGTCCAAAGTCACTTGAGGATTTTATGTCTTTTTGTGCAATTAAATTGGAAAACGTGTATTGTTCTCTGCATATTATACTATTTTTTCTGTGATACAATGTCCTCTTTTCCATTTTAATTATTTCAGTAAATAGTAACAATAACATACATTAAACATTTCACGATGTATATGAACAAATAAATATTATTCTGGCATTTATAAGTGGCTTCGTTCTAGTCCTGGATCATTTAAGGGCTTCTAATGGAAACTTTAGTTGCTCATCAGACTCTATTTCATGCGACGAGTATCTGCTGGAGACGTTAGTTGTTTGGTTCAGGGCAAAGGAAATGAATTCAAATTCGACAGAATTTTCTTTCCCACTTTGCCCATGTATGGAGTAAGTCATTATGCTAATCTTCTGCATGTTCGCCCAGGTGCCATTAAACAACGAAGAACAAAATCTTGATGTAAATTCCTGTGGTACAGATAACATTTTGCAAATGTCATCAGTTGCTAATGCAGTACATTAACTTCACCTATAACTAATAAAGGTATCATACACACCAAACTGCGGCAATATCGTAAAGCTGAATCAGCACTTAATGGGTTTTTGTTGACTATTGAAACAGTAACAAGGTATTTTGTTTCCAGTTGTTATGATGATGATCCTTTCACCTGCTTCCAGTTCTCTCGTGCTACATACAACACTAGCTTTTCTGGGGTGGAATAGATAAGATGGCTGGAACAGGGAAGTCTATAGTATACAATTCGTATATCTGCATGACTTTCATAAGAATGCTCATGTCAATTATTTAATTTTAAAACGTGTGATTCCTACTCTGACATGATATTTAAGTGTTTTAGATAATGTTTCCGCTTGGTGTGGGTTCATCCGTTACAAAAATGGTCTTCATAGCTGTCAAAAGCAGTCCTGGCATACCATATTAGGTGTTATCTTTATTTATAAAATCAAAATTGGAATAATCTGTTTGGAAGTATTTTATGCTATTTTGATAGAAATTTGATAAAGGTAGCTCAGGTTCTTTTAGAATTATACGCTGAATGGAATAACTGTTGATAAACACTCGTATGACTTTGACGAAGACTTGCGGAGGGTTATACATAGGGCAAGGAAGAAACCCATTGATTTCGGGCTCCAAAGATCCAAGATTAAGGTCACCATGATATCAAACGGTAAAATATCTCTTCAAAATAACTTTAACTACATATCACATAAATGCACTTGCAGAGGGCTTGTTGATACGGGGCGCAAATAGGCTGTAAATGTTTGGTTACAGGGCTTAAATGTCAAATATGGAGGATTCTGTTTTTTACTTTTAACAACGTATACCTGAAAACCCCAAATTTGCTCTTCTTCTACAATTATTTTACATTGTTTATGAACAATTGCGTTTAAAATTATTATCTTCACTAAAGTTAAAGCAATCATTAAATCCGTCTGACACGTGTTCAGAATGTAGCATGAGAGGAACATATAAGTCACTTAAGTGGAAAAGGCAGCGTAAGTTGCCTGCATCAATGTCCTGTGGAAATTTAGGAGTTAAAACGACTAATGCTACATATACAGTCGATATATTAATTGATGCTTAAAAATAAATGATGTATTTGTTGGAAGAATTACGAAAATATATTATATATCGCATGTATTTCTTCTTAGTTAATCGGCAAACCAAAAGGCAGAAAAAAAAAGTAATTTTAATTTGCGTACCCTATTAGGGGAGAGTCATTTCATTTCATTTCTCCAGTAACCTTGCTTGTCGTAGGGGCGCCACTGATGACTTTGCGACAATCTCTCCATTTCGCCCTGATCTCCACTGGTCTTTGGGACTTTGCAAAGTCCATGCCTGTCCACTCTTTGATATTGTCTTCCCATCTCTTCTTCTGTCTGCCTCGTTTTCTCTTTCCTCTCACTGTGCCCTGTAGGATTGTCTTTGACAGGCCAGTTGAGCGTTAGACGTGACCGTACCATCTTAGTTTGCGTTTCTTTACAGTGGTGAGCAGATCTTCATAAGGTCCAATTGCGCCTAGGATTTTAGTGCGCACCTCCGCATTAGAGATGTGGTCTAAGTATGAGATTTTCAGGATCCTTCGATAAGATCTCATCTCTAAGGCATGGATTTTTCTCTCTATTTCTGCTGTTAGGGTCCATGTCTCACATGCATATAGGAATATGGACATGACGAGGGAGCGCATAAGCTTGATCTTGGACCCAAGCGTGATGTTGTTGTCTTTCCAAATAGGCTTCAGCCAAGCCAGAGCAGTTGTTGTCTGCGCAATCCTGGAAAGACGCAGACAACAACTGCTCTGGCTAAGGGAGACTACTTATTTCTCAATCTTCTTCTTCTATTCTCTCTCTCTCTCTCTCTCTCTCTCTCTCTCTCTCTCTCTCTCTCTCTCTTCTAAGCCATCTCGAAGCTAAGGTGGTGCCTAAGTTGTTGCCAAATCTATGTCTAAATCCCATTTCAATGTTCAGAAAAAGTATTGATCACATTAAATACGCTTGGATTTAAATTTAGAACGAGCAGTACGCGCAATTATGGTTCCTAGTTGTGCACAGTTTATTTATTTATTTAATTTTAAGTAAAACACTAACCCCTTTTTAGAATTGTTTAGCATGTTATAAACAAAAATCCTGTTATTTTCACTTAAAATGATCGCTGCATCAATGCATGTCTACAGTAATGGATGTTCACCTCGTTCTAGAATGATGTCGGTTACAATCCCAAATTGAGTGTAAGCCAATGGAATGATATTGAATATAATGTCAAATTGAGTGTAAGCCAATGGAATGATATTGAAGACAATGTCAAATTGAGTGTAAGCCAATGGAATGATATTGAATACAATGTCAAACTGAGTGTAAGCCAATGAAATGATATTGAACACAATGTCAAATTGAGTGTAAACCAATGGAATGATATTGAATACAATGTCAAATTGAATGTAAGCCAATGGAATGATATTGAAGTTTGTCAAATTGAGAGTAAGCCAGATGAAGTTTGTCATTTTGAATAATCTAAGTCTTCGCTATCTTTTAATTTTAAATTCGGTGTCAGCAAACTGCACCACAGAAGAGAATATTAATTTACATATATCATTGTACACAAAGCAGTATAATTTTGCTAATTGAAGATTTTGTCCGTATTTGTCCTTTAAAGGACACCCCAATGGAATGAAATCAATTGGCACATTTCTTGCATGTTTAAAACGACGTAGGATGAAATCAACTGGCCCCATTGCTTATTATTTTTCAGCTCAGCTATGCCTTACAACTACATGGTAATATTTCAATATGATGTGCATCTTGTCTCATTTTGGTATTGATGGAATTAATGACCAAAAATAGAAGAAAAGGTATCTTTCACTTTACTATGAGCTTTTTCTTGACTTATAGGGCACGATACAAGTATACAAAATAATTAATCACGTTTTATTTAATTTGTTTTATTTCTTTCTTGGTGTATGTATGTATGTATGTATGTATGTATGTATGTATGTATGTATGTATGTATGTATGTATGTATGTATGTATGTATGTATGTGTTATTAATATTTTCAACAGCAAAGTTGAACTATATGGAATTCGCATTATATTGTTGTTGTTGTTGTAAAATACATGGTAATCGTTTGACTGAAATGTGTCTAACAGAACACAATAAAAGTATATAAGATAATCAGTTAGGTTTTATTTACTTATTTTCTTTCCTTTCTGACTGTATTTCCTCTAAAATATAGATTACATTAGGTTTATCAAACTTAGGATAATATGTTATCTTTGAAGACAACAAGGAAGCAAATTACAAAATGAAAGCAAAATGCTGCTTGAACAAAAATACACTGAAACCCCTCAAAACCGAAACCTCAGTATACCGGAATCCCCTCAAGACCGAAATGTTTTTGGAGTTATAAATTTTTCCTTCTTTAATATCTTTTTCTTTTGCAGTAACTCCGAATACAGAAACACATTTCGATCCCAAATTTCAATTTTACGCTTACACCCCCCCTCCCCCCCCCCCCCAATAAAACCGAAACTCAATTAAAACTTGTAAATATATTTTAACTGCTAAAGTCCTGACACACGTTGTAACAGATTAATTATGGTTAGCAAGTACTGTAGTGGGCTGATCTGTGAGACAAAGACCCGGAAAATGTTCGAAGGGTACGCGAGGTTAAAACAATATATGACACGCGCGCCGAAACAGATAGGGCTGACAATAGGCTAATCTAAGTATCTGCACCATACAAAAGAGCCAGCTTTTAAGGAGATGGTATTAATAACTAAAGGCTTCTATGTAAGCCATTTAAGAAAGACTATGTTTATCTAATTGTGATTGATGCTATTCATTTGAAAGCATGATGAATAGAACATTGTTTGCAAGTTATTGTTTTTTTTTTTTAAATAAATTAAATATCAGGACTTTATCAACCAGGCATGTGGCCTCGCTTTCAATGCGTTACCGACGGAGACCAAGAAAGCGGTATTCTAAAGAATCACTCAATGACATACTCTAAAGTTTTAAATCTTATACAGAGATTTAAAAACTTTGCAATTGCTAAGGATGAGTGTTATTTGGCTACGGCACAAGAAATGGAGTCATTAACACAAGCCACATTACTTAAAGACAGATGTAAGAAAAAACAGACAACGTTCCATGCCTTCTTTAAGTCAAGCTCTTGAATTGTGAACATAGCATATATACATTGTGAAGAGTCATTCTTAATTCTAAAGGACTTATAGTAAAGTTATAAAAGTATCTCATTCCTTGGGTGTTTCTTGTGACGAGGACTGTATTTCTATGTGAAATAACTGTATTTATTTACGTGAAAGTATGTGATTTTCGGAGGGAACGTATCTTGTTCAGCTAAGTCTTCATTAAATACATGTATTTAAAAAAAAACAAACAGCTTTCTTCATTCTGTCCACTCTTACACACACAGACACTGATGCTCTCATAATTACTCTCTATCTCTCTCTCTCTCTCTCTCTCTCTCTCTCTCTCTCTCTCTCTCTCTCTCTCTCTCTCTTTCATAAGCGCTTAGAAAAAGTTTTTTCACGTCTGCAAAATCCTCAGTAAACCGAGAATTTCTCAAAACCGAAAAAAAAAAAAAGTTGGGTCTCAAGGGTTTTGGGTTTTAAGGGGTTTCACTGTATTTACAACATGCAACATGTAATTAAGTAGAACCTAATACATGTCTATAGAAATATTAGAACTAATATCGTTTAGCTTGGTTTATTAGCACTGTCGTTTTTTTAACATTTGCCTTATGCAAGTAGTGATACATGAGGCATATATGTTAAAAGATGATTATTACCTTTGTGACAATGGAATATGTTTTCGGAATATATATTTTAGATTCCTGCTATAGTAGTTATTCCTACTGTTAGCGGCTGATGGTTGATGCAGTATTACGTGAATAGCATTGAAGACAATATTACAATATATATATATATAGAGAGAGAGAGAGAGACAGAGACAGAGACAGAGACAGACAGACATACATACATGCATACAGACAGACAGACAGACAGAGACAGACAGACAGACAGACAGAGACAGACATACATACAGACAGACAGAGACAGAGGTGAAATCTGGAGGAGAAAAGAAATGATAAAATGAAAAAGAATTGCCAAGATATCAAAGTACTTCTATCTTACTTAATCTTTGCACTGAAGAGTTTCAAAATTAAAAAAGAGGAAAATATACACAGCTGATAACAGTGGTTTGCCCTTTTGTATATTTGGCCAATATGTCCAACTTCAGTGTAAGCCGATCCAGCAACAATATACAAACAATACTAGAACTTAGAGACTATTTTACTCAATATTTAGACACACACATACTATATGAAAAATTTAAAAATCCGACTTTGCATTGCTGACTCATGTGTTCAATAAATTCTCTCAAACATTTTTGATTAATTGATTCTATTTTAACTTACATAGATGCAGGTTTATTTGTGTGATGCTTCTGCCAAATTTGAAATTGTGTTGATCACATGCATAAATGCTACAATTACTTCGACGTGTTTAATTTGTTTGCAGTTTTATTATTTTTTTATTTTTGTTTTAATTATGGTATTCGCAGCTTCATTATCTTTGATCATAAATGATCAAAATCTCTGGCATGTAATATCTTTGCTATTAAATGTTATGGCATTAAGTCTTAATTGTTATTAAATGTTATGGCATTAAGTCTTAACTGGCATTACAGTTGCCACTAGAAAGGTGAAGAATTATTCTTCATTTGTCTACTATACATAGCGTAATTGGTAAACTTATTCTTTTTTACCTTGGTTCTTTTCTATAAACCTATCCACATTGGGAGGATTCTTTACTTCCCCTTATTTCTACTTAACAAATTACAATGTGTGATGAAAATGGCAACATACATTTGTAATTAAAACTCATAAATGTCAATATGATCTCGTAACTCGCATCAAGGGCCCCTTCTCGCACATAAGCGCCCTTACGGTGAGAAGTGCCCTCTCCCCCCCCCCCACCCCCACGTAAGAAATATCTGGCTAGAACACTTAGACATTACATTAATATGTTGTTCAATATACTTGAATGGATATTACAAAGAACTCAGTAGAACAAAGTTTCAGCAGGACCCTCTGAAAACTCTGACGTACGGGCTATCAAACTATGGTCTCATAGACCGTTTGATGGGGTGCAACATAACATTTATCTCAGAAAGATTCCTTATTTTTCTTGTTTAAGAAATATGTTCACGCTCCACACAAGTTTTCTCCGGCAAGATGCGTTTTGTTTTGTGCATCATACTAACATATTAAATAACCAACTAAACCAAAGTTGACTGGGCTTCTCGAGGAGCTCGTATTACCTGACTGGGCTCCTCAAGGGACTCATATTACCTGACTGGGCTTCTCGAGGAGCTCGTATTACCTGACTGGGCTCCTCAAGGGACTCATATTACCCGACTGACTTTCTTGAAGAGCTTATATTACATGGCTGGGATTCTTGAAGTGCTCATATTACCTAACCACACTCCACATTAAGAAAAAAGTTGTAACATTATCGATTTTTGAATAGGGGGATCCCACCAGTTTCCATCCAGAATTACCTAGATACCACAGCTAAAGCTCTGTCTACTCATGGACTTGTCACTTGCTTGCGGTGGATAATACTACTGGACATCACAATCTTGCTTACCATAAAGTCTCAATGCTTATGTCCATTTTCAGGCCTTTGTAATATACTGTAATCTTTGCTCTCTACGCTGAATAAAAAAACGAACCAGAGGTGACAAATCCGAGATTATCACATTTGGACCACAATATATGACAAAAAGTTCGTTATTTGTCATTGGAATCGAATAATAATAATAATAATAATAATAATAATAATAATAATAATAATAATAAACAACTCCTACTGATCTACAACCAGGATTGCAAAGTGCATCTAAATAGGCGGTACATCCCCATATACCAACATGGGGAAGTTGGACCCCAGATGTCTGCACTCTATACTATTTAATGCGTCTTGACGATTAAACTATTCGTGAACTCTTTACAAAACTAATCATAGTGACATTTGAATGTTCCTTTTCTTAACCCCAATGTATTTTGTGTCAAGCTCTTTTTTAAGCTAAGTGAACATTTGACTATATGCTTTTTGTTGGTACGACTTGATGCTATTGTTTTATGTTCAATCTAGTTTTTGTATTAATCTGTTATCTCCTACCTCATTTAAACAATATTCTACAATTTTATATCGATATACAAGCACGTTTGTTTATTGTTCCATTACCATGTGCTTCTGCCAGTATTCAAATAGGATGACATATCACTGAAAATTCTGGTGTAAAATTGATTGGCTATGTGGCAAGAAATAACAAATGGTCTGTTGTAATTGTTTATATGTCTCTATATGTTAATTCTACTAAGCTCTTATTATTGTGTTGTTATTTTTTTTTTTTAAACTATTATTACTCATTATGATTTACTAATAACAAGTATTATAATTAGGATATTACGGTATTAAAGTTTTAATTAATGCATTTTTAAAACTGTTTTTTCTGCATTAGGTTTCAACACAGGTTGAAAATTGTACGTTTTATATTACAGTATTTGAATGTACAATAAATTGTAAATGTCAGGGAAGCTCTATTCAATTAGGCATGCACATAATCTTTCTTCTCCAACAGATCTTGTCACTGCTCGGTTTTGACTTTGCTGTTTTCATTTGGTAAATCCAGCCATCAGCTTTGGTTTGTCGCCAGCACGTGTCCTCAAGTGCACTGTCAAATACAATGCAATTATTTCATTAAAGTAATAATGGCCAATGCCAAATAATAGTTCCATGTAAGCATTTTCTAACAACTATTCATAGCTGATGGTGGTATTTGGCTTTAGTAAATAAGTTTTTACAGCTTTCATATTACAAAGGTGGTCTTCAGTGTGAGTAGTACCGTGGGGCCCTCTGGCGAAAAAAACGTACACCCTGGCGAATAATGGAAATTGAACATGGTGGACTCTCTGACCTCTAACGGGAAATCCTATGTTAAAAATTGTCCATAGGTTTACCATTATGGGGAAGTCTGGAGACAAGATGGGAAATCTTATGTTAAAAATTATCTATAGGATTAACATTATGGGACTGTCTGGGGTCAAAAGATAAGCAAGCATGGGAATGTCTGTCTGGTGTCTAACGGTAAACGTAATGTTACAAATGTCCATAGGATTCACAGTATGGGACGATCTGGGGACAAGATGGGAAATTTTATGTCAAATAGGTTTTGCCATATGATCAACATGTGGATGACCCTCTGGGGACAAGATGGGAAATCCTATGTTAAAAGTGTCCATTGGTTGAACATTATTGGTCAGTCTATGGACAAGATAGGAAATCCTATGTTAAGAAATGTCTATAGCTTTAACATTATGGGGCCATCTCGGATCTAACGGGAATTTAACATGGAAATGGCTGTCCTGTGTCTAATGGGAAATGTAATGTTAAAACAATGTCCATAGGATTAACATTATGCGGCTACCTGTGGTCTAACTTGAACTTAACATGGAAATGGCTATGTGCGGTCTAACGGGAAATGTAATTTTAAAACTACACCTACTGATCAATGCCCAGTTACCTACTATCCAAAACCCAGTTTTCTACTATCCAATAACCAGTTATCTACTAACACTCAGTTATCTTCTATCCAAAACCCAGCTATCTACTGTCCAAAACCCAGTTATGTACTATCAAAACCCAATCATCTACTATCCAATACCCAGTTATCTACTATCCAACACTCAGTTACCTTCTATCCGATATTCAGTTATCTACTATCCAATACCCCACACCTACTAACCTTAGCGCCGTTTTAACTGACCAGTATCTATGGTTGCTAATCAACACAGGGCAGGGGTAGGATGTACAAAAGAGGGGCAAGAATCATGCACACACCATACTTACAAATACACAAACATACTATCACACAAGAGGGGTAGGATGTAAAAGAAGGGTAATTAGATCACACAAAAACAAGGGTATGAGTGCTCACGCATAGACAAACGTACTTATATAGTATCACACATGGAGTAAACGAAGAGAAAACAGTAAGAATGCTTACATACATGCACCAACATAGCCTTATACAGGATGGAAACAAGAACAAATACACAAACTTAAGGACAGGAAATATCTCACTTTTACAATCCAAACAGAAACATATCCATTGTTTTAAATAATGTTTGAAGCTAAGTGGAGTTTAGAATTTGTAATACTGTATTCTTTGTTTACAATTTTAATTCTCTCACTAAACATCAAGTGTGGCAGATGTGGTTCTTCAGTTTGTTACAAATATGCGCTCTGTTACGCTGATTGGCCTACTACTCAATGTCAGTTAACTGTGTTACAAATGTTGTTTATTGTACCATGCACGAAATGTGACCTATTAAGAGAGGCAATAGAGTTAAATTTTCCACATTGCCAAATTTAGTCGGAATTTGACGTGAAGCTAAGGGTTTACTTAAGGTTGTAACACGTAAGTTGTGCATCGTACATATTAAACACTTCCAAAAAACACTTTACTCCTCTCGAGATGAAAGTCAAGATACTTGTTATGTCTGTCAAGAGAAAGAACATTATGCTCCAGAATGTACACAACGTCAAAGAAAAGAAACCTTCAAGACAGGAGACAAGAAAGAGAAAAGTTAAGATATCCGTTATCAATTTCATGAAAAAGGACATTGGTCTACAGAGTGTCCCTAGAAAGTGAGAAAAAAGAACAAAAAACAAGGAGCGTTCAGTAACAGAAGCAAGACAAGCAGAATAAACAGAAGAATAACCCATGCTTGTGAAGAAATTAAAAAAAGAAAGTTAAAAAAGAAGAAAAATGGACTTTTGTGATGTTTTGGAAATTTAGTTGTGATTCTTAATAACGAAAATATATCAACAAAAGCAAACGTAAGTGTCTATGTCTTGATTTTTTTTTTAAAGTATGGATAAGACATTAAATCTAGCACTCACACACACACACATATACATTTTATGATGGAGAGGTCTGGTTTTTTGTTTATTTGCGCAATCATTTCAGTAGTATCCCTTTTCCGAGAGGTCTAGGTGGAGTCTGAAAAGGGCAGTGTATGTCTATGTCTTTCACAAAAACGCATGTGTTATTATATGTGTGTGAGTATAGTGTGTGTAAGCACTCCTACCTTGCTTATGTGTGATAGGCATTTTAATGGATGCACCACAAAAAAACAATATTTTCTTAATAAGTACAAACACTGCTTGTACGATGCATAACTTAAATATACTTAAATTTTACCGTTTTCAAACTTGAACAGAAGATGCCATTACCTTACAGTAAAACTTACCCTCACGCCAAATTTTTATTCTGTTTAACAATGTGAAAAATTAACTCTTTCCTTTCTTCTTAGGTCACATTTCATTCATTGTCCTAAAAAAAATGCATTTACATTGGGAAATATCAGTCACTATATTAAATCTAGGGCGGCAAATCGAAAATTTGTAACAAACCTAAGAACTAAATCTGCCTCATACACCATGCGATGCACAAAAATATGAGATGAGTTGTCTACTAATTTTTAATGATTTTCAAAAGACCCCTACCCCACCCCAGTGTTACTGGTCTTGTAATGTTTTGTTATTTTGCATTTGTAATATTCTCATATGTAAAATATAAATGTATAAACACACATATATGCGTGGTTCAGTGCTACCAAGGCATATACTACTTTCTTGTTGAATTCATCTCCTGTGGGATGAGACAATGTGATTGGAAGGAACAGAACAAGGATGGAGGCGTCAATTAATTAAGACAAGTAGCCGGCCTGCATGTCCAGCCAGTCCCAGAGTAAAAGCCTTTAGCAATGATGTTTATCTGGGCTGTGGACAGATTACGAAGGGACGGACGTAAAGAGAGACATGCACATGGACACCATTGGGATCGCTACATTGAGCTTCAGCCAAGGCGGGCTCATAAAAAAAATATAAAAAAATAGGTTGATAATTGTTCTGCTGGGGATTTCTAGCAAAATTACTTCTCAAAGCTAAAGTTACTATCATAAAGAATTTTCGTGTTGTTTTTTTTTACCCGTAAACGGCCCACAATATGTAATTTTGAGAAACCTCCATTCTTTTGTATGCCCTACTTTACCAGCAAAGAAATTAAAAAAGGCAAAGCAAATGGGGAAAAAAACAGCAGAAGAACCCATGCCTGTCGAGAAATTCAAAAAAGAAAGTAAAAAGAAAAATAGACTTTTATGATGTGTTTTGAAATTTCATTGCGATTTTTATTCACGAGAATATAGCAAACAACGTAAGTGCCTTTTTGTCTTCATTTGTTTTCTTTATTATTTTTTATGCATCAATAAGATAACACACACACACACACACACACACATACATACATACATACATACATACATACATACATACATACATACATACATACATACATACATACATACATACATACATACACATATCCACACACATTTTATAATGGAAACATTTGGCATTTATTTAATTTGTCAATCATTTGAGTAGCATATCGTCCAAGAGTTCTATGTGAGTTCTGAGAAAGGGTCGATGGGTTTTGAAAAAAATTATAGACTTGACTACATCAGCTGTAACCGTGCACGTCCAAATTGCTGTAGTGGTAGTGACAGTTGCCGCCGCTGCCAACTGTGCGAGAGAGCTAACAGGTTAAAATATTCTCTTCTTAATATGTACAAGTACTTCATGTAAGATGCCAACTTCAATGTAATCCAGTTTTGCAATTTTCAAACTCGAACATAAAATTATACTTTCTCTCTCACTCTGTTAATCTTTGCATTGGCACAAAATAAATTATTTCCAAAGCGACATTTGTTATGAAGTTAACCGACACTGGATAAGGTCAGTCAGTGTACTAAATCTAGGGTAGAGAAAAATGTAAATTTGTAACAAACTGAAGAACCAAATTTACCTTGCTTGACGTTTAGTGAGAGAATTAAAATCTAGGATGGTAAAATCAAATACAATATTACAAATTCTAAACCCCACTTGATATCATACAGCATTAATGACAATGTCAGATATATTTGTGTCTTCTCTCCATTCTGCTTACTATGTACGATGAATAACTTCAATGTCACAACCTTATAGTAAATCCATAGCTTCATGACAAATTCTGACTTAGTTTGACAATGTGGTAATTTAACTCGGTCATTCACTGTACTCAATCTAGGGTAGAATTAAAAAACGTAAACTTGTAACAACCTGAAGAACCAAATCTGCCTCACTTCATATTTAATGAGAATTAAAATCTAGTACAGCAAAAGCGAATACAATATTACAAATTTTAAACCACACATGGCTTCATACAAGAATTTTCAAAAATGGATATGTTTGTATTGGATTGTAAAAGTGAGGTAATGTCTGTTCTTAAGTTTGTGTATTTGCTCTTCTTTCCATCCTATAGAAGGCTATGTTGGTGTATGTGTATAAGAATTCTTACCCTTTTCTCTTCTTTCACACAATGTGTGATAGTATATAGGTATGTTTGTCTATGTGTGAGCATTCCTACCCTGCTTGTTTGTGATAGTGTGATTTCCTTCCCCTTCTTTGATATCCTTCCCCTCTTATGTGATAGTATGTTTGCGTGTTTGTAAGTACAGTGTGTGTATATTTAATCCCTCTTTTTTACATCCTACCCATGCCCAGTGTTGATTAGTAACTGTGGGTGCTGGTCAATCAAAACGGCGTATGGGGTATTGGACAGTAGATAACTGGGTATTGGATAGTAGGTAACTGAGTATTGGATAGTAGATAACTGGGTAGTGCATAGTAGATAACTGGGTCTTAGATAGTAAGTAACTAGGTATTCGTCAGTAGCTATAGTTTTAACATTACATTTCCCGTTAGACACCAGACAGTCATTCCCACGTTAAATTCCAGTTCGATCCCAGACATCCCCAAAATGTTAATACTGTGGACATATTTAACATAGGATTTCCTATATTGTCTCCAGATAAACATCCTCATTTCAATTCTCGTGAGACTAAAGTCAGCCTCATGTTAATCATATAGACGTTTTTAACATTACATTTCACATTAGACCCTTGACATCCATTCCCATGTTAAATTCAATTTAGACCATAGACAGCCCCATAATGTTAATCCTATGGACATTTTTAACATTACATTTCCCGTTAGACTCCAGACAGCCATTCCCATGTTAAATTCCCGTTAGATTTCAGACAGCCCCATAATGTTAATCGTATGAGCTTTTTGAAAATTACATTTCCCGTTAGACCTCAGATAGTCATTGCAATGTAAAATTCCAGTTAGACCCTAGGCAGCACCATAATGTTAGTCCTATTGACAGTTTTGACATTGCATTTCCTTTTGTCGGCCTGGGTATTGGATAGTAGATAAATGATTATTGGATAGTACATAAATGAGTTTTGGATAGTAGATAACTAAGTGTTAAGTAGTAGATAACTATGTATTGGAGAGGATATAACTGGGTTGCAGATAGTAGATAACTAAGTAATGGATAGTTGATAACTGGTTATTCAATAGTAGATGACTAGGTTTTGGGTAGTAGGTCACTGGGTATTGGTCTGTATATGTAGTTGTAACATTATATTTCCCGTTAGACCCAGACAGCCATTCCCACGTCAATTTCCGTTAGATGACAGCTAGCCTCATAATATTAACCCCATGGTCATTTATAACAATTATATTTCCCACTTTGTCCTCAGACTATCATTCCCATGGTAAATTCCCGTTATACCCTATAGTGTCATTTTTGATCCCATAGTGCCATTCTCATGTTAAATTCCCCTATTGTCCCACAGTACCATTCCCATGTTAAATTCCATTTATGCCCCAGAGTCATTCCCATATTAAATTCCCTTTAGTTGCCATAGGGTCATTTCTGTATCACAAGTACCATTTAATGTTCAACCAATGGACATTTTTTAACATAGGACTTCCCATCTTACTCCCAGACTGCCCGATCATGTTAAACATATAGGCATTTTTTAACATAGTATTTCCATCTTGTCCACACATGTTGATCCTATGGAGAAAACAAATTTGACATAGGATTTCCTGTCTTGTCCCCCAGATCGTCCCATAATACTGATCATTTGGACATTGTTAATATTACATTTCCCTTTAGGCTTCAGACAGGCATTCCCATATTAAATTAGTGTTAATCATATGGACATTTTAAGCATAGTATTTTCCCATTTTGTCTCCAGACTGCCCCATTATGTTAAACCTATGGACATTTTTAACATAGGATTTCCGATCGTGTCCCCAGAGGGTCACCAACATGTTGGTCCTATGGAGAAAACCAATTTTACTCAGGATTTCCTGTCTTGTCCGTAGATCATCCCATAATATTAATCTTATGGACATTATTTTACATTACATTTCCCATTAGACCCCAGAGAGCTGTTCCTATGTTAAATTCCTGTTAGACCCCAGACAGCTCTATAACGTTAAACCTATGGACATTTTTAACATAGGATTTCCCATCATGTCCCCAGAGTGCCCCATAATATCAAACCTATGGATGTTTTTTAACATAGCATTTCCCTTCTTGTCTGCAGAGAGTCCCCAACATGTTAAACCTATGGAGAATTTAAACATAGGATTCCCCATCTTGACCCCAGATGGTCCCATAATGTCAAACCACTGGATATTTTAACATAGGATTTCCTGTTAGAGACCAGTGGGCCCCACCATGTTAAATTTCCATTAGAGACAAGAGACCCCCACCAAGTTAAATTCCCGTCAGAGGCCATAGAGCACATTCCCATTCCCATTAGAGGCCACAGTGCCATTTTTGTCGCCAGAGTGACCCACTATACTAGTCGTGTGTATACTCAAGTGGGCTGAAAAATTATATCCCCAGCTAAATCAATCATTCAATAACAAATCTTTATTAATGACTTCGACTGCACAGTCTATCATCAATGTTACAAAGTGGCATTGTGAGGAAACATTGCTAAGATGATCAATATATACAACAATGTAAACTCCCTTAATCTAAAGAAACATGACATGTCTGTATTGGGCAATGGACAATATCAATATTTTTGCTATTTATTATATAAAAGCAAGCCTGTATATTGTTAAAGCCAATCTTCAAACTCATGTTTAAAAAAAAAAGTCAGATTACGAGATGCACATGGAGGTCCACATCAAGAACAGGGACATCATTAGGAAGGACTACATTGATGCTGGTACTATTTGACCAAGAAAAGTGCCAAAGTGCTTTTGATGAGCATTGCCAAGGAAATGAGGATGAACAAACACAAGATGTTGAGAATGCATGCTTCATCACAGTTCTAGCTGATGGTTCTACACACTCCAGCATCACTGAACAGTATGTGATTCTCATTCAATACATGAACAGTAAGAGTCTACCCATGACAAAACTTGCCTCCACTAAAGCTGTTGAAAGTGTCAATGCTACATGGGTTTTAGATGGGATTAAAACTGGACTTCAGAGACTGAACTTGGACATGTCAACAACAGAGAAAGGACCAACTATAGTGTGTGCAAATTTTGATGGTGTGCCTGTCATGATGGGGTGTAAAGCTGGAGTGAGTACTATGATGGAAGAAGGAGGTCTCCCTCATTTGATATCTGTACAATGTGTGGTGCACAAGTTGGAGCTTGGTGTACTAGATGCCGTGAAATGTGCTGACTACTTGCAGAAGTTTGAGAATACAGTGAAGGCTCCATACAGCATACAGGTTCTACGCATATAGTCCATAATAAAGATGTCAATTAGCCGATATTGCCCAGATGTTAGAATCAGACATACTACATTATGGGGATGTGAAGACAGTTAGATGGGTGGCAAGCAATGGAAAGGCACTAAAGGCTATCAGCACCAACCTCAGTGCAACCCTAGCTCATCATGAGCATTCATCATCTTTAAATAGGACTGAAGAAGGTGGCAAGGCCAAGAAAATCCTTCAAGACATGCAGACTTCATGCTTTGTGAAATATCTCAATTTCATAATGGACAACTTGGCCGCCATTACGGCCACTTCAGTGAAGTTCCAACAAAAGAAACCCTTGATTATAGAGGTAAATAAACTGATCGAGAACCTAGTCAGTGAGCTGGAACTGATGAAAGGAGGAGCCTGAAGAAATCACCAAGTTTTATGACAACTTCAAGCTTGAGACTTCAGAGTATGATGACCAACATCCAGTTCCGGTCAAGCTGAAAGGACAGTTACCTCCTAAGTACAGTGAAAACAATTATCTGAAGAAGCTGCTAGAAGCCAGTACATGTATTCAGTACATTGAAGATAGTTTCTGCAACTTTAAAAAGAAACCTCTTAAGAACTTCACAGTGTTCAACTTCAGATACTGGCATACGGAAGATAAAGAGTTTCTTAATTTTGGACACACATAGATCATGAAACTTATAGAACATTTCTCCACTATACTGACAGAGGAAGAGAAGGCCAATATTCTTCGAGAATGGACCATCCAGAAGAACCATGTAAAGAAAGTCAGGACACAGAATCTCTTCAACGTGTACAGTGACTTAATGATATCAGGGCCCCAGGAGATTAAAGGCATACTGCCACTCATCAACATCATGCTGACCATATCACCATCCACTGCAGAAAGTGAAAGGTAATTTTCTGGTAATTAAAATGTTATAGCTTTAAAAAAAGACAAATCAAGATTGGTTTAAAGATATTTTAATAAATTAATTCATATATTTTACAACATTAAATTATAAGTTCCTTTCTCTAAATCAAGATTAAAAGAAATATTATCCAAAACAAAATACATGTTTTTGTTATATACAACATAATTCTGCAGTAATCATTTTACAAGTGACTTGCTCCTTTCAGCCATGAGGAATATCAAGATGTCACTGAGGTCTTGATGCAAGTTCATTCAGATGGCCCAAGCATTGTCACCTTTGACCCAGTCCCAGCCATATACATGTACCATTGGATGGAGAGATGGCATGGTTCCAGACATCTTCATGGCCACAAGATTCCAACAAAAACCAAGGGTAAGTGTTTATGAGTTTTATACATGTTTTATTTAATTTAACAAAATGGCAAAATATTAACGTCATTCATTAATTACTAGTATTTAAAGGCTAGAATACCACTAACCACTGAATGTCTTATAAAACAATTACATTATGAAATAATTAAAATATTTCTAATTGTTTTATCCTTTCAGTTATAGACCTGCTCTTTGAAGATTCTGCAGACCCAGAGGATGACCAGAACAAGGGACATTGATTAATAAAGTGAACATAATTGATGACTAATAAAGTGAACATGACTGATGATTAAGTGAACATGATTGATGATTATTAAAGTAAAATGTCATACATATTTACTTATTATATTGTGTCAAATATGAATAGAAAATAAAAAATAAAAACAATAAACTATTAACCTTAAATTTTAATTTTAAGGCAGCTGGCACTGGTCAAAATTCTATGAAAAGTCTGGGCTACCAGTTAATAATTTAGGCTACCACAAGATTTCAATGTTTGTAAGACCCTGGTGTATCCTCATGTGCTTTGACAAATTACGTCTGTGTGGAAACAATTTCCCACATGTTTCACATCTGAAGGGTTTGTCAACAGTGTATATCATTAAGCGTGTAGACAAATGCTCTCTTTGGCAACAAAAAATGTTTGCATATTTTACATTTGAAGGGTTTATCACCAGTGTGAATACTCCAGTGTGCGGATAAATTGATAAATTCAACCGCTAACTAAACAGTTTGTCACATACATGTATTTAATATTTGTATTGTTTGTTTCCAGTGTGTGTCCTGAAGTGTGTTGACAAATCAGACCTATGATTAAACAATATCTCACATATTTCAAATCTGATGGGTTCTGTCACCAGTGTGTATCCTCAAATGTATTGAAATATTAACATTTGTCCACATCTTTTACATTTGTAGGGTTTATCACCAGTGTGTATCATCATATTTGTTGACAAGTTAGACCACCAATTATACAATTTACCACAGATTTCACGGTTGTATGGTTTGGCACCAGTGTGTATCATTAAGTGTATTGATAAATGCTGGCTTTGTCTAAATAATTGTTCACATATTTAACATTTCAAGGGTGTATCACCAGTATGTATTCTAAAGTGTGTTGATAAATTAGACCACTGTCTAAACAATTTTCCACATATTTCACATTTGTAGGGTTTGTCACCAGTGTGTGTCCTCAAGTGCACAGTCAAATGTGTTTTGACGGTAAATGCTTTAAAACATATTTCACATTTGTATGGTTTCTCACCAGTGTGTACCCTCATGTGTGTTGACAAACCAGACCTCTTACTAAACATTTTCTCACATATTTTACATCTGAAGGGTCTGTCATCAGTGTGTGACCTCAAATGCATTAACAAATTACATCTCATCCTAAACAATTTCCCACATATTTCACATTTATCAGGATTGTCAACAGTGTGTATCATCATGTGTATTAACAAATCGGACTTCTGGTTAAACAATTTCTCACAAATTTCACATTTGAAAGGTTTCTCATCAGTGTGTGTCCTCAAGTGTGCTGACAAATTAGATCTCTTACTATACAATTTTCCACATATTTCACATTTGAAGTGTTTATCACCAGTATGTATTCTAAAGTGTGTTGATAAATTAGACTGCTGACTAAACAATTTTCCACATATTTCATATTTGTATGGTTTGTCACCAGTGTGTGTCCTCATGTGCACGGTCACATGAGATTTGACCGTAAACGCTTTAGAACATATTTCACATTTGTATGGTTTCTCACCAGCGGTACCCTCATGTGTGTTGATAAATCAGACCTCAAACTACACAATTTATCACATATTTCACATTTGTATGGTTTTTGACCAGTGTGTATCCTCATGTGTGTTGACAAATCATACTTCATACTAAACAATTTCTCACATATTTCACATTTGAAGGGTTTGTCCACAGTATGTATCTTCTTGTGCCTTGTTAAACTAGAGTTCGCTTTAAAGGATTTACCACATATTTCACATTGGCATGGTTTGTCAGCAGTGTGTGTCCTCAAGTATGTGGACAAACGACAGTTCAGCCTAAACAATTTTCCACATATTGTACACTTGAATGGTTTTTCTTCGCTGTGTATCCTCATTTGTTTTTCCATTACATACTATCTGAAGATTGCTGTACTTAACAATTCACATTTCTCTGGTTGTTCCAATTATGACTTACAAATCAGGATAAACAATCCTGGAATGTGCCGTTGTTATTTTTTTGTTATTTTTTTTTTTTTTTTTTTTTTTTATGCTCTTGTTTTGAAAGGACAAACCAGTCAGTAGGGGGATTTACTTTCCAACCATAACGCTTTTATTTTATTTATTTTTTTTTTTTTTTAACTCAATACTTTTTTCCAACTAATATGATGGATATAATTAGTTAATTTGAAAATAAAGAACGATGTTTTTTCAAGCTATTTGGGGTGCGGAAAATTTTCGTCCAAAAAAAATCTTAGCTCAATGCCACTTCCATCCAAAAATCAAATGGTCGGTCCCTCATGCCCCCTGAAAATAGGCAATGATCTAGGATTAATCCCCGAAAATTTGGATGTGCGGGTGAAATTGGATGAAATCTATTAAAGGAAAGTACATTAAATGTTGTTTATATTTCCTCCTCATGCGCTGTTACCCATATCATGAATACACGTTTCTTCTGATCACAAGTGTTTCGTCCAATGTGCGTTTACTTCGGAAAAGTAATATAGTTCGTTTCGCACAGCATCGCGAATGATATCCGCGTCTTGTAGGTCTGTGAATTTTCGGGTCAGATTCTTTAAATGTAGCTAAAAGTGCCTAATTCGTTTCGCGCACGAACTAAATTAACACCATTTAAATCGACCTACAGCGTAACACATTTCATTTAATACATGCTGAAACAGGGTGGTCTGTTACATCAAGTTCTTCAGCGCCGCCTTGAGCTGTGGAGAGTCGGGTGCAGATCGTTTCGTAACCTGGATTTTTCGTACCCAGTATAATTTCCGTTAGCATTAGTTGCATTTAATAGAAAAGAATTGCAAATGTTTATTGGTATGTATTTTTATTATTAAAACTGAAAAAGAAGTCAAAATGTAAAATTATTGAAAGTACAATACAACAGTAAAATCAGAAAAATATGTAACGAGTCTAAAATGGATCTTCAAAGAAGAGTCGATTTGTTTGTTAAGAAGTGATCAGCTTTCCTGTTCTGCTATCTTCGGTCATAATGTAGTTGCCTCCCTTGTGATTTCTTTGCAGTTGCATCTCGTTACATGTAAATGTACTTAAATTATGTCAAACGATATGCTTCTAGCAGCAAATCTTTTTCTTTGTATCTAAATATAGATTTTTTTTGTTGCTCATCACACCAAATCACACCATAAACAGACATTAAGTATAAATTTTTAAATAGTTTATAATTTTTTTAAATAATTTTTTTTATAACTTTTTTAAAAGGACATATTTCATTTCAAATCAACATCTACAAACAGTTACCTATTTTCGAGGCAATACATTTCTACGGCATCCGTTATAGAAGTGTTTAGATTGTATAGTAATTTAGCATTAAGACAACTCGTGACATCATTTATTCTAATTGCAAGCATGATAATGAAAATATGCTTTGAAAAAAATCAGTATAACCATTGATCAATACTATACTTCGCCAGCATGCCATCAGCTTTAATCTTTACTATTTGCCTTCTGAAGATATTTTTGCAGAGACTATAAAGTAAACGAATTCCAGTGAAAAATAAAAAAGCACTGCGATAGTGACCTTGTATATTCGTGATAGAGACACTCAAGTTTAAAATTAAGATCACTCTGATACTGCCGAAATTTTTTAAATGGTCACCAGAATACGTTTCTTGTATGTTCAGCTCATACATCTGTTATTGCTAGATATGGATTTCTTTAATGGATTTCCATTAAACCTATTATAGTACAGTTTTCTCTGAGTGGTTAATTTTTATAGTAATAATTACTTGCCAGATGGATCTTGATAACATGTGTATATGCATGGGGAAGTTTTGTTATTTGTTAATACTAGTGCATGTATCCAAAGAAGGCCTGTACTAAGGAATTTTTTTTTTTTTTTATAAAAAAAACAACAACTCCATACTTCAGAACTTGAAGGTCACCCTGTTGGTATTTAAACTCGCAACACTTACTTGATAACTTGTTGGATCCACGGTCATCTATTGTTGTGTGAACTGTTCATGACCTCTTTTTCATATTTTTATCTAGATGTATAGGAATGTTGGGATGTGTTTACATTGGTAAAATTCTGGAGAGAATTCAGTGGACAAATCATTCCAGTCAGTTGTTCCCAGAAGCAATGATTCTTAAAGAAAATGTTACCGTATCTTAACTCAAGATTATGTGGCCGTTTGTAAAGACTAATTGCATTTTCTCTAGTCCTTGTGATGACTTTATTTCCTCATTTTATATGAAATCAATCCTGAGTCACAACCATAACCACTTAGCCACAGTGTCTCCCCCTAGGTTTAGTACACTGTAACTATATGACATGTTTCTTACAGTAGGGATGGTAAAATACCTTATAAGTAAATTGACATTTGGCATAGTTGCACAGATTTTGTTAGAAATTATTTATCAATGGTCATTTAAAAGTTGTTTGAAATATGAAACTGAATTGAGGTAATGCCGCATTGAAAACATGTCATTGTGATGAGCAATTGAAAAGTGAAGGTCATGTTTTAGTGTTAGCGTCCATGTTTATGTTCAGATTTAAAACGAAAATCCAGTTAGTTGCTATTCATTTATGTCCAAGATAAAGTTTATGATATACTCGTAATATAAATGATATCTGTCAGTGTTACCCATAATACAGTGCAAATATTTTAAATAACAAGAAATCTTGACCGTGTTGTTGCATAATTATTGAAACTATTATGAAATCATTCGGAGCAAAGCATTGTCATTGATTGAGCAGGTGTTGACAATCACCTATCCTAACTAGTTTGAGCTAGCAGAAAGTTGTTAATGCAATTAAATTTCCCGAACATGATTCTGTGTTTTACTTTTTATACCAAATGAAAAAGTTTTAATGTCCATTTTCTCTGCATTGTGCTTACGAGGTTAGCAAAAGATGAAACTGGTCACCTCTTCATAGAGTGAATGGTCATGACATTTATAGTACATACTACATAATACAAAAACTATTAGGCTTTACTTCTAATTAGATCACTCTGCTTAGTATTTTGGTTCGCTAGTGAAAAGAATGAGATTGAACCCTTAGACACATATTAACTCAGATATGCTGGCACATACCAGTATTTGTATGAAAATATCACATTTTTGTCTTAGTCCATAGTACAGTCAACACATTGGAAGTTTTAACATAACCCTCAAAAGTGGGTGGAAATCAGTGTTGCTTAAGACTGCATATGGATACACGCCAATATGTATTTATAGTCTATAGAATCAGTCTCCATGTGGTGGTGTATTGAAGGTAACATTTAAACTTTGGGATGAGTGCCATTGGTGAATATTATGATGTAAGGTACAGTAGGTCAAATTTCTTAATGATGAAATTAGAAGGAGTCTAAATAACAAGACTGAAGTTAATTGTTTAATTAGGTTCGTTTTGATTACTTTTAATCAAAATTTATGCATCCCATATGACCTGTCAAAATGGGGAATTACCTTTCTGCAGATTAATGATATGACAGTACACCGTAGTTTAGTTTAAAAAACCCCACCAAAAGCAGTGCAATATTTATTGCAGATGGCTTACAAGAGTGAGGCAAGGCTTGTTGTATCAAAGTGTATATACCACATATGTCAAATTTACCAGGATAACATATTCATTTTCTGAAACATTTAGATTGTGGTCTATGTCCCAATAATATTGTTCTCCATGGGAAAGGAATTAGCTACCTGTGACCATATGGAGTAAATATTCATAAATGATGCATATAAGGTAAATATAAAGGTACAGAATAATCAAAGTACAAATATTCATATACAAGATTTATTTAGTTCTTCATTTGAAGTTTGAACTTTTGTTCAGCAAAATCAACTAAGTCTGGTTAAAAAAATGATAACTGTGCTCTGCTAAAGCAGATGAAACAAAAATGAATAATCTGAGCATTGCAAAATAAACAGTGTACTCCCTTAAAAACTTCAAACACATTAAATGGAACACATAATAATAGAGTTGGCTTTCGACAGAGGTGCATTATACATTTAATATAGTGATTTTCACACACACACACACACACACACACACACACACACACACACATATATATATATATATATATATATATATATATATATATATATATATATATATATATATATATACATAATTAACCTTACATTGTAATAAATCCTTCAACATTACATTTGACAAAGATAACACATCAGTTGATATTTAATAAATTTGACATACTCTCCATATCCTTTGTAAGCAGTGCAGGTTACATGTTTGAAAAAAAATATTGTACATTTATAAACCTACCATAAATCAAGAATATCAAACAGTTGTAGTGGAGTGAAAACTGTTGCAGTTCGTTTCAGCATTATATGAATTCAAACGGAGTGCCAAGAATAGGTGTTTGGAAATCATGAAGTGGGACATCCAATCTGAACTCCTTTCATTTACAACCATCTATTCCTGAAGTAGCAATCGAAAACTTTCATAATGGGTGGATGACAGACAATACGGCATTTGATAAGTGTTATACTGGTCACTGATCAGTAGAGCTGTACATTTGAAAGAAATATATTACTATCAGCATTAAATTGTAAAATGTATTATTGTCATGGTAAAAAAAACTTGGCTTTTAGGCTGCATGTTAATTTGCTTTATTCTGACCTTCACCCTCCTATGTATGTTTCAACTGAACAATACTTTAATTAGATATTGTTAATCAAATTATGATTAAATTTCACAAAATTATTCATAAACTATATGTTAAATATTTTATTTAAAATAAGTTATATTGTATGAAATGTGATATTGTATGAATAAATTGTATTATATATATATATATATATATATATATATATATATATATATATATATATATATATATATATATATATATATAATATCTAATCACTGCTTGGTAAGTCTGGGAGCATGCTATATTGAGGTATAATTGTTTTATAATTGTTAATATTTGATTGCATTGAAATATAGCCAAAAGGTATACACAATAAATAGCGATGCTTATGAACAGACATACAAATGGATGAACAGAGTTGAAATCGATATTCTCAATATTTGATAATGTGTGTGAATAAAGAAAAATTACTATGGAATGCAAAGTAACTTATGTAATGTAAATAAATTTAAGATTATTTGGAATTAAATACTACAAAATTTGCAAGGGTGAAATAATTGCAATTTTTCTTCACCTTTATGTTTTCGAGATGTAGTTTATGCTGTACACCAGTCTGTGTTGCAATGTTTTAGCATACTACAATCTGTGTTGCCATGTGTTAGCATACTCCAGTCTGTGTTGCAATGTTTTAGCATACTACAGTCTGTGTTGCAATGTTTTTAGCATACTACAGTCTGTGTTGCAATGTTTTAGCACACTACAGTCTGTGTTGCAATGTTTTAGCATACTACAATCTGTGTTGCCATGTGTTAGCATACTCCAGTCTGTGTTGCAATGTTTTAGCATACTACAGTCTGTGTTGCAATGTTTTAGCACACTACAGTCTGTGTTGCGATGTTTTAGCATACTACAGTCTTTGTTGCAATGTTTTAGCATACTCCAGTTGTGTTGCAATGTTTTAACATACTACAGTCTGTGTTGCAATGTTTTAGCATACTACAGTTGTGTTGCAATATTTTAGCATACTACAGTCTGTGTTGCAATGTTTTAGCATACTACAGTCTGTGTTGCAATGTTTTAGCATACTACAGTCTGTGTTGCATGTTTTAGCATACTACAGTTGTGGTTCATAATGTCCAGGTCTTATTCATAGATTAGAGATAAAAATAGAATTTTTTTGTAACCATTGAACCCTGACAGTGTCAATAATTTTTACTTGTCCAAAAAGTGTTTTTAGGTTTTCCCATCAAGACAATATATATCCTTCCCTACCTATAGCATGGATTTTGTCCATACTAGTGCAAAATTCATAATATTTATAGCCAGACTTGCAAAAGTATTTCCTTTTAAAATGAAAACAATGTACAAATGGACAAAATTGTTATCAAAGATCTGGTGGTGGTGTGTGTGTGTGTGGGGGGGGGGGGGGAGGTACATAATTCTCCAATTAACCGACAGGGTTATTCATACTGAAAATAGGAGGTACAATTTTTATCTTTCATGTACTTTAAAAAATAATGCTTTACTTTGCTTAAAAAAGAAATTGAATTTTATTATTTGATTATAACTATATAAATAAAGACAACCATTGATAACAATGGACTTGTGTCATAAAGATAAAGACAACCATTGATAACAATGGACTTGTGTCATAAAGATAAAGACAACCATTGATAACAATGGACTTGTGTCATAAAGATAAAGACAACCATTGATAACAATGGACTTGTGTCATAAAGATAAAGACAACCATTGATAACAATGGACTTGTGTCATAAAGATAAAGACAACCATTGATAACAATGGACTTGTGTCATAAAGATAAAGACAACCATTGATAACAATGGACTTGTGTCATAAAGATAAAGACAACCATTGATAACAATTGACTTGTGTCATAAAGATAAAGACAACCATTGATAACAATGGACTTGTGTCATAAAGATAAAGACAACCATTGATAACAATTGACTTGTGTCATAAAGATAAAGACAACCATTGATAACAATGGACTTGTGTCATAAAGATAAAGGGGCTATATTACTGATGTAATGTTATTTGGGCACTTAAATATGGGTGTTGAAAATAAATATATGGATTTAAATAAAAAATAAAAAATAAATGACTTACCTTTTAAAAAATCACATATAATACACTGAAATCAAGCTACTCAGCAATCACTTAAAGTAGTATTTAAAATAACATTTGAAACAAGTGAAATAGATCAGCAGGAAAATTTCCATTAATATTATTATTATTATTATTATTATTATTATTATTATTATTATGATTATTATTATCCAAAGCTGGTTATTGTGCATTTCTTTATATTCAAATGTACATTACATTCATTTCTAGGCAAATTTTTCTTTGGTTGTTTTTTTGTTGTTGTTGACATTGACATGTTAAGTGAAAGTAGAATGCTAATTTTAAAAAAAAAAACTCTAGATGATGCAGATGATGTTTGTTTACATGTGGCACTCGACGGTTCCTATAGGCTCAGTGCTGTATAAAAAATTGAACCCTCGATATACCGGAATCCCCTTAAAATCAAATTTGTTTTGGAGTCACGAATATTTGCTTCATTAATACCATAATGTTTCCCCAGTAAACCCAAACCCTCTCTGCTTCGAAAACCGAAAAATATTTCGATCCCAAATTTCAATTTTACACTGAAAAAGAAAAGCTCACAAAACGGAAAGTCACTTTAAACTTGGAAATGTATTCAAGCTCCTATATTCCTGACACACGCTGGAGCAGACTATATACGGTTATCCAAGTAGTATTCTAGTAGGGTAATCGGTGATAACATTTCTGAGGGCACGCGAGGTAAAAACAACACTTAGGGTTAATCCGCAGTTTTTACACCATAAAAGAGCCAACTTTGATGGTAAATTATCAATAACCATACAATTGTAGATAAGTTATTTTGGAAAGATTACGTTTATCTGCTTATTGTCTAATTGTAATTGATGCTATTCATTTGTATAAATGATCCATGGGTGTTTTTGTGTGTGTGTGTTTAAAAAAAATCCACAGGTTTTATTAACCAGGCATGCGGCCTCGCTTTTGATGCTTTGCCGACGGAGACCAACAAAACAGTATTTTAAAAGTCAGATTCAGACTTGATTTTTCAAAGGAGATAAATTATTACATATATATATACCTTAGTAGCCATGACTGTCATTTGTTTTCACTCACGTGTCAAGACGTCAGAACGACCAGCTAAGCGTCGTAGGATTGAACTTTCCTTACATGATAAATAAAATTAGTCTAATCAGAGGGTATGAATCTGTGCCAAACCCTACTTTGAACAAACTAGGAAAAGAATTTGGCACAGAAACATTATGAATTATACAGAGTATTTAAAAATAATGGAGTATACGGAGTATTTAAACATTATGGATTATCATTCATAATTCTAATGGAGAAAAAGTATCTTGTTCTTTAAATGTTTCTTGAGACGAGAACTGTATTTCCGTGTGGAACAACTGTTTTTATTCATGTGAGCGGATGTAATGTGCGTTGATCAGCTAAGTTTTATTAAATGTTAAAAAAACTAGCTTTCTTAATGTGTACATTCTTACACACACATACACAGCAGTTCTATCATAATTATATTCTCTCTCAATTTACAAAGCACTTATAAAAACAACATTCTTTTCCACATCTGCGAAACCCTCAGTGTAAAACAAAAACCTCTCAAAACCGAAAATTAAATGTGTTCCCAAGGGTTTTTCATTTTGAGGGGTTTCACTGCGTGTGTGTGTATATATATATATATATATATATATATATATATATATATATATATATATATATATATATATATATATATGTGTGTGTGTGTGTGTGTGTGTGTGTGTGTGTGTGTGTGTGTGTGTGTGTGTTCCATCAACATATATGATGATATTTATCTCGCGACATCCAGACGATGAGCACGAGATTCCAATTCCACAACTCCCGACAAATGACGAAGGAATGACCTCGTGTGGTCCTCTCCTCACAACCCGTCGAAGGGTCCCTCAAAAACCTTCCTATTCCGTAGACCTGTTGGTCCAGAGCCCTTGCCACGAATTAACCAGTATCGTCCCTAGAATCAACGTCACTATTGACCGCAGTATACAGGTTACACAACCCCACAGCATTCGGCGACATCCAAGGCCAAAGAACTCCAGGTAAACGGGTTCTACTGTCGATGCTTTGTGCGTGCAACAGTGAGTGAACAGAAATCAGTATTTCTAAATCGCCAAGGTTAACAGTAATACACTTCTGGGTAACGCCGTAAGCAGCAATGAAATTCATATATATTTTCATTCATATATAATGCATAAGCATTTTTGCGCATACAATTCCGTGACAATTAGTACTATACCTATCCACGAACAAATGTCAAATTATTAAAATACCGAAGGGGGACGGCATGGTCAGGAGTTGTAAACTGAAATTGGGTAGAAAATCCATTGATCAAAAACAAGCACATGAGCAGTATTCTTATGTGAAATAGTTTATTTCTTAGTGACTATTTGAAGAAGAAAAAAGTGGTCCTTATAATAGATAGATTTTGACAAGCCTATTTCCGATGCTTCTAAGGTAGCATTAAACAGTTTCAGGCAACGTCTACGTGGCACCGCTTTAGACGAAAAGCGATCTACTGCAATGCATTGCAATGGAATCAACATGTATAAAATATTATGCTCGTAAGAGCAAGTATAAACTGTGGACATATAATATTTGCATTACCTTTTCTTCCGGTTATTTCTCCCATTTAACACACACACACACACACACACACACACACACACACACACACACACTCCAGCAGTCAGTGAAAATTAATTTAAGATGCTCAATTTTCAACACTATTACAGACGAATACCAAATTATATTGTGAAAATGACAGTAGCAGTGGCTTCATAAAAGAGACACAAATATGTAAAAGTAATCAACTGAAAAGTGGACCATGAAGTGGCCGTTTTTCGCAAACAAAATACGTACTTTGAAAATTACCAATCAGATGCCGGTCGACAGCAGCCCATAACAAACTGCCTCCTTGAACTTAACCTCAGATCCACCCCGCACAAAAGTTTTATGCACAAAACTGATGGTCCGCATGGTCTATCATAGGCGGACATACATTTACGAAACCTTTACTAATAATGATCTAGATACTGTGGGATAGCTTACCTATCCCTCTAGTATTAAAACATTACCATATGACCAATCAACTGTTAAGTGATAACTTAGTTGTATCTCAGGTGATTCTGGCGACTCAACTTAAACTATAGGTTAGTAAGTAGTAAATCTAAAATAAAATGGTAATACCAAAAATCGTTCTGGCTGTAATTGTTTATTTTCATTACAATGATTATATTCCTTCCAAACTTTTAACTACAATTTCCAATAACAATGCAGAGATGGTGTCCTTGCGTGGTGTCAGAGTTGGAGCAATTCATGGTACTATTTACGCTTGCCAAGCTATAATTTGACAAGTCAGAAATTGGGCAGGAAAAGTAACTTTCCAAAATCACTTGTCCTGGGCAGGTGGGTGAGAAAATGTGTGCTAAGTCCTGTATATTTGGAATGCTCGAACTACTTTCTAGGAATAGGTAGTTTAATAAAGCCAATCATACCTATCTGATCAGCACAGCAGGATTCTGCCTCAAGGACTTGCACTTCAATGTGGCAGTAAAGACATAAGACAACAAAGATATCTAGTATTATTTAATTTCAAACTTTGTAATCAGTTTTGGCACGAAAACATTTTATGACTTAGGGAAATAAATTATACCTTGTAAATATTTGTACCCCTTTTTATATATCATTACTTTTGATCACTTTTATGATGGTAACGCACGTTTTGAAAAGATGTGGAAACCTTATAGCGCACTTACCATGATGCTGTCAACATGTTCTGGGGAAAACGCTGGCTTTTATTCTTTATTCATTCATTATCTCCGGCCAAATGAAATACTACAATAGTCAACACACACACACACACACACACACACACACACACACAAACACACACACACACACACTCACACACACATATATATATATATATATATATATATATATATATATATTTATTTATATATATATATGTGTGTATATATATATATATATATATATATATATATATATATATATATATATATATATATATATATATATATAATCGACACATTTGTCTTCTGTTATCCTGTAGTTATCTTCGTATTCATAGAGGTAACACATCTTTCAAAATTTTTCATAATTCGTCTGAATGAACGTTCTGATGCAGAATTTATTGGTACTCAGGAAGCGGTCCATCTTTTAATTTAAATGTCCTTCCATTTGTTTATTATGCTATGTTCTGATTTTTTAATTGCTATTTGTTAATATTACTAGACCCTGTAATTTAATAATAATAATAATAATAATAATAATAATCTTTGTTTGTAATGCAGACCATCAGCCCAAAATAGTTACAAATTAGCATGCGTTATATCAAAATTTAGGGTCAGCCTGCCTAGCATTGACGATAAGTTAGAAAGATAATAAATATCAGTCAGGAGCATAACTTGTAACCGAAACTTCCATGTAACCGACACTTCCATGTAACCGACACTATCATGTAACCGACACTTCTATGTAATTCCTATATCAAGCAATGCAAAATCAATGGGACATTCCTATATTAAGCACAAAAAAATTAAGTAAAAAAAAGCGACAATCAATATAGATATTACACGACATTGTCATTTTCATGAGGTGTTAATAAATTAAAACACAGATTCCGATCTTGTTCTCATTCGATGCTTAGATGTATATAAAGCGTAATTTGTTTTCGAGAATCTAGTGCAAAACTGTGAGACGTACTCTCTCTGCTATTTTGCACTCTCTTGGTATAATCAGTAATATATAAACAATAAATACACTTCCATTTTGTTCCATCCTTTTGAATTATCTTTGTGTGTGTGTGTGCTTGAGAGAGAGTGTGTAGTGCGTTCTGAATGAAATCAACAAAACACATACACAAACGATGATTGTAGATGATGGATGAGGGTGTTTCAATTTAATGTGCGCTGGCAGCAACTTTCACAATTTTGACCCTTTCGATAAATCTTATGGCGCCTGCTTGCAATAAACCTAGCATAAATCTCGGTGCATCATTTTTTAGTAATAAAATATGTCCAACTCTCTAACTGCTGTTCTTCTCTTCCTATTCTGAGCGTGTTTGTGTGGTTTAAAAAACTTTTGGCATCGCTTTCTGCTTTATCCTTGCCGTAACGTAGAAGGAGAATCAATGCTTTCAACAGGAGTCTGAAGCGAATTCATAGGTGCATCTCGGCAACGTAAGAGTTCTTTTCCAGTTTGAATCAACACATTTATTTCGGCTTTCATGAGCGCTTCTTTAGAACTTTGTTAGTCAGTGAATACGTTTGGAGAAATTCTTTTCCATGTGTCAAGGATGCCATTGACAAGCATGACAATAGGTTTTAAAATAGATGCTGCTGTACGAAAAATGGATTTTAACATATCTCATAAACCATGTCCTCGTTGTCGAGCTTCTCCTCTGTGCACAGGACACATCTGTTACAATCCACTGGAGAATTGTTTTCAAAAATGTAGTTTCACGGCGGCATTTCATTTAGAGAACATAATATTTTTCCCAGATCTCCTTTTATACCAATACTGACACTGTCAAAATAAGATTTACTGGCATGAAGATAATGAAGATGTACAAATTCTCGGTGAACGTGATATTTGTTTCCTCCTTCATCAGCTGTGGCAGAATCCACTTTGAAAGAAATGACTATCAGCATCGGAACAGCTGTGTTTGGTATTAAGTTGTACTCGACGACATCAGAGTATATAAACATCAAATTCAGTCCTTCGTTGAATTCGATAGGGGAACTAAAATAATTTTAGAATCGGTCGTTTTTGTTGATATCCTTTGTTGGAGCACCAGATGAGTTTCCATCCAAAAAAGGAAACAAACTGGAATAAAAAGTGATTGACATCAGTTTGGCGTTGGAAAAAATCTAATTTGAAAAGAGGAGAAGTTGGATAATATTCTAACAGCACATTTCGGCGAGTTTTATCCGGTACTTAACCGAACTGATCGTTTAAACATAGCTGAAATCGTTTCGACGAGACGTCGAGCATTACAATAATATTCTGAAGAAATTCTCATGGTATAGATATTCCATTGAGGATTCGTTTGTGCCGATGTTTTAGATTCGTAAATGTCATGATCAATTGTAAGTGTTTTTGAACTTGTTCATTGACGAAAATGGTTTTGTCTTCGACATTATTCAAGATTTGAGTAGCATAAATAATTTCTACCCAAGTCACTTTGCGATAAACTTCGTGATCTAATTGTATAATCTGAGGAAATTTGGCAGTGAAACAACATAATTTGTTGCTGGGAAACACATATATAAAACTGTCACTTGATAATGTCAAATAAAATTGGCTATTCATAGTTCGATGGTTTTTGTTTCTGAGCAGTCACTCGATGTCAAAGGTTGATTTTCCAAGGAGGGTTCTTGAGGGTGACTACTGTGATTAGAGGAGTTGTAACTGGCACTGACGTGACTACATTTGTTGTTGCTATCGGTATATTTCAACGACGGATTAGGACTAAGATAACCAATACAATTGCTGATTAAAATAGTCCGCACTTGATTATCTCCTTGTTACAAACTCAAATTTCCAATGGCTACTCAAGTGACACAATGCACCACAAAGATTTGGCAGAAAAGGACGATTTGGTTTTTAGGTACACGTTCTCCAAACCTGACTATACCCACAGTGGTTGTTGTTGCTACTGTTGTTGAAAATATGAACACTGAGAAGGAGATGTTGTTGTGTTTAACGGCATGGTCGTGACTTCTACTTTTTTATAGTCGATAACTTGTGAAGCTGCAATCGAAATTAGAAACTAGGTGGATATCCTTTCCAACGAACTTTGACTTCTAGGAGTCGATGTTATCCCACTTTACGTGTTCGTCATTCGAGAATGCTTTCGATATCGTACACGTCATCTTCTTTCTTAGTCACTCGTTGAAACTTGAGCAAGTAAAAAGTTCCTTTTAACACTTCTCCATTGATATCTTCCAATTGATAGACAGGAGGTTCACGTCCACGTACTTGTCCTGTGACACGAAACAATTCTGCCATCCAGTTGGGTAAATAACATTTGTCAAAACTGTGTTTGTTGTTTTGTTTTGTTTTTTTCAAATCGACCCCGATCCCCAGTATTTAACATTTCTTTCTTTTTTTCTGATTTTTGACGTTCCAAGCAACTGAACAAACACAGTCACTTCGTTTTGAGTTGACGCTTCTTCTGGAGCACATCCAATGCTACGATGGTACGAATGATAGTAAACTTTGACTTCGAAGTGGTAAAACATCGAATTACTTAAGAGTGTATTGATGTGCACAAAATATTTATACATACGTTCTTTTAAAGTTGTTTGAAAAGACTGGATTTTGTTTCGGGATTTACGATGGTGAAAAAAGGAATGTATCCTCTTTTAATTCTTTTTGGTTAAAAAATTCGGTAACTTTGCCGCCGTAGAGGATGTCGATTGCTTTGTTTTAAGTCAAGTTTTAAAGCTCGTATTAACTCTGAACTTGCTTAAGAAGTAAAAGGACACAAGCTGATTTTGAAAACACATCGATGACACAAAACAAATATTTGTAACCTGATAGTACGACACGAAATGAGATACGTCAGCTAAATCGGCATGCCATTGATGGTCTATTCCTGCTACTTAAGTTTGACTTTTGGAAAAATCTTCTTCGAATGGGTTTCTGTAACGTGCACATAGATTGTTCTTGCAGACGTAAACGTTTGAGTTTGTTTTTAGCTGCACGATACAATTTTTGAATTCATCCATGGCCAGCGGCATGAGCAGGATTGTAGTAAATGAGGGCTGAAATTGTCTCAATGTTGTTGCTACTGCTACTCAGTAAGTTAACCAACTACCAAAGCTCTTTTCTTCGTGTGGTACTTTTTGGGGGATTTCAATGCTTCACGCGACCGAAAACCAAAAGGAGATCCTTGAAAAGGAGTGGTCCGTTTTTCTTTGACTTCTTTCTTTATTCTTTTTTATTATTCTGCTGGCGAAGTTGTGGACATCAATGTTTTGATCTAATTCATTCTTGCAGTAGGTGTTAACTTGGGTATTTTTGCAAGTGGCATTTGAAACTCTTCTTCGAAGTATTCTCCTCTCTTTAACATCCACGTGGCTGTGGTTGTCATCCTCTTGAGAAGGGTTTTACTTTTTGCTTTTCTCTCAGAGTCGTCTCGGCTTAGCTTTCTGGTGAAACAGTATAAGTTCTTGCAATACTTGTCCGTAGCGTTGCAGTTTTGTCTGTTTCTGACAAATCTGTTCGATCCATTAACTTTTGTAACTTTTGTTTCAAATGTGCCATCTCGGTGAGATTCGGATTAAGAGGTAAATGGGGTATCCATTGTTCGTACCAATGATGGAGTTCCATCCATCGTTTGTAAGAAATTAAAGTTATTTTTCGTCCTTCGATATGATCCAAGGGGACAAGTGCGAGCGCCTTCCAGGAAAGTGTGTCCTTTGAATTTTCATTTCATCACTCCTGGTCCGGCAATCGGTCGTAGCAAAGGAGCAGCCATTCTCAACCACGGACCTATCAGCATGGATAGACATCCTCCTCGTTGAATGAGCATTGCTTCTTTCAACTGATTGGTATTTTCTTTTCCGACATTTGTCGAAAAACATAACGACGTCATCCTACTCGTTATTTCTGTCTCTGGTCAAAGGAACCGTTCCTTTCAGACCGTTCAAACAACATTCAGACACGATATCGATGATTTCTTAAGGTGCGTTTTGACTGAGTTGTTTTTTGTGTCGGAGCATTGGATTTAGCTAGTACTGACAAAACATCCCAATGTTTACCTAATCGAGGAGAGATAGCTTTTCTTCCTTTTTTGGAAGATTTCTTTAGTCGTTGTCGATGATGGTGTGCACTTTGTGACATCTTTGTTCAGGAGTAAAATTTATGTGAATCTTATTCGACATATCTTTTTATACTGGAATACGTCTCCACTGATTGTCTGGACGTCGAACCAACCTAACTTTAGCGACTACAGATGCTCTCAATGGACTCAATAGTGCCAGTTCTTGATTGAAAAAATCCAGTACACTTAATAACACACCTGTTCTGTCTTGTACTTTTGTCTCAGGAGAGACCACTTTTTTTACTGCAGCAGCAACCGCTAGAGCAGTAGAAGACGTCAATGGAGTAGAAGTTTCTTTAGAAATGGGTTTCCATGTTTTCATAAAACGAGAAAACACTGGTCTTAAATCATATTTAGCTGGTTGCATCATTTAAAGGAGAAATAGGAGAAAAGAGACAGTTACAGAGCAAGGTTTTGAGAGTACGTACGCGCTCTAGCAGCAGTACCTCTCTTTCTTAAAGGAATCGTTTTCATTTTAGTTTTTTTTCTTCGAGTGTGAACTGACTATTTCTCTCTTCCTTTTGGTCTGTTTTTAAGGTATAATGTTTTTAGCATGGACATTAGTAACCCATTTTAGAAGTGAACGAATAATTACATCCTGTAAAGATCCACGTCCACTAGGTTTCAAAAGGATTTGTCTTTTGGGTTTGAGTATCTATTATTGGGTTAGCCAGTTGTGACAAAGCTACTTTATGTTTTTTCAAAAATGTTTTCTTTTGTTGTGAATGATACCTTGCTGTCAAAGTAAACCATCATATGACTGCTTTGAGACTAACTTTTAACAAATATGAGCACACCTGTTGATGTGTTCGGACTGATGTCATACAGTGCACGAATCAATCTGGCAGGAGGATTAGATTAAAAAGAAGTAATGTTGAATATTGTCAGAAAGAAAAGAAGCGAATGGTGTTTTATGGTTATTTTTAGGCAAACAAGGAAGGAGACGTGTCAATGACTAGACTTCCTTCTTGACACAAATTGAGAAACAAATCCGTACGAAATCGCAAATAATTGGGAATGGTAGGTTTTAAATGTGGTAATTGAGTGGAATAGTCATAATCATAATTGAGCCAAGATGTTCCTAATTTATTTGCCAACACTTGAGCTTGAGATTTATCTCTTGGATTTTTAAACAACACCGCATAGTGTGCATTGAGACTAATGGTGCGATGCACTTTACTTTGTTGAAATAAATTTTAAATAATGTAAATAATACTAGCATTACGATCACATTATGTTCGTGTAAACCAAAGTTTAATTTCTTCTTTGTGTTCTCGTCAAAGATGACAAGATGCGTTTGACTGAAATTTAACATATTGACATTTTAAAACATGCCGTTCACGTTGTAACCAATCTACATTAAAAAAATTACATTTTATGGTACAAAACACATTGACATTTGTAAAAACAAAACACAGGTCAAGGTGTAACCAATGTACAGTTCATGATACAAAAATATACATTTCATAAACCATAGTTCATGTTTTCTCTATTTCATGGCACAAAACATATACACATTGCCCAAAAACACAGTTCATGTTTTTTTCTTTTTTTCTCGTTTTACTTGAATATGTGCCAAGTCTCCGTAAATGTATTCTCACAGTTCAGGAGGAATCCTTTCCTCTTCTAAAGTATCCTGAACCGACCAAAGGAAGGTGGTGGCAGCAAGGAGACCGTTTGGAATGTTCAAGGTAAGCTGTATCTTTATACTCCCATTCGTAAAGTGTCTTACTACAACGGTAACACTTTACTTTATCTGCTTCTCCCAAGTAGACAAATCTTGCTCTGGACGAAGATTTAGGACCAGGTCATTCAGCAATTTAGTCCATTCACATCTGGAATCGACTGACAAACTTAAAATAGCCAGGCAAAGTCGCAGGAAACGTGTGGTCTTCTTCTATTTGTATTTTTCGATGAACTTGTGGTATCTAGAGTGCTTTGTGAGTGTGTGGATAAATTCCATAGA
Organism: Margaritifera margaritifera; assembly: GCA_029931535.1. Taxonomy (NCBI): domain Eukaryota; kingdom Metazoa; phylum Mollusca; class Bivalvia; order Unionida; family Margaritiferidae; genus Margaritifera; species Margaritifera margaritifera. The sequence goes on from JAQPZY010001637.1 coordinate 5,252,002, forward strand.
CAGGTATACAAACGGCATCTGTTTTGATAGTCGAGCAGCTCGGTCGTACTGCATCGCTGATGTCACAGGGTACAGCATCATTCTGATCATAGTGTATTGCATTGCACTAGACGTTGTTTAACTTTTGGTAGGATTCGTCATATTTCTTTCTGTGCGGATTTCATCTTCTCAGTCAACGTCTGTACCCACAATGATCTTGCTGTCTCTGTCTTGGAACTTCTTGAAACATTTTTATGCTAGAGATTGCTGTGCCCGTATTGTAGCGTGTGGTGATCCGGAAGTCGCATTCGTTTGTCTTAGGCGATCTGATGGAACGTTTCTAAAGGTCGACTGACGATTCGATGATCTGACAAACCTACAATTGTGTAAGGGTCCACCGTTTTCACATGAAAGTCTTGATCTTTACCTGACTTTAAAGCTTCTTTTAAGACCTTTATGTTCACCACTTGACTCGAACGATAGCTGAGTGTTAGTCCTTTCACTTTAGATTTGGTATGTACTGGTTACCGGCATTTTTAGGTCCACCACTGGCAAAACTCAGAATAGTCTCTTGCGGATGTTCGTCAATCCATGCTCCTAAACGTTTGTTTTCAATACTTGGGTGATAGTCTCCAGGGAGATCGATGTACATGCAACTATCTGTGTCAAAGTAAATACACGGAATCCTAAAGGTTCCAAGACGGACGACAAGTTTAAACGGACATTGGCTGTCACGCATGCCGCAATAATGACATTTCCAAACTCGTGGGGTGGTGAAAACTCCAAGGCTTCTTCGTAATTCCCCAAAATCAAATCTTCACGTACGATTTCCACGTGTTTTAAGAGTTTTCCTTTATTGTCGGTGAGTTGAAAGTATCGACTTAGATCTAGCAAGTATTCCGTCTTTGAAAATATCGGACGTTGTGCTAGTTTTCCCCACAAACAGTTCAGCATGACTTTTGCAAACGATCGTCTTCCTTCATTCTGTTCGATGTGTTCCAAAGTGACGTTTTCTAAGGTTTGGTATCGTTCTTTGAATTCATCGTTATCTTCTGGAGTCATACACCAACCAAGATAGCAAGTAGCTTATTGCTTCAGTTTTAGAAATTCGTTGACGTAGCCTGAAAAAAAATCCCTTTACTTGAATCGTTATCTTATTGGTATTGCTCTGGTGTAGGAAAGTGTCAACTTTCGTACACTTTTAGCATCTGGTATCCATGATCGAGAGATTCGTTCACGTCGTACAGGAACCGTGTAGCATTCGTTCGTCCTCTAAACAAACTATCTTGTGGATTCAAATGTTCGATGTCCAACATGTCGTACTCTTCGGCGAAGCGTCAAAATTCTTGATCTGTTTTGAAACACCAATCAAAGTCGTGTTCCCACATTTACATCACTTTGTATTCTTGACTTTCTAAATTCTGACTTTCATAGTGGACTCAGAGAAAGGATTGTTCAGGTCTCGTCGAGGAAAGCAAGTAGAACATTCGTGAAATAAACATCCTTGAAATTCGTACACCGTCTGCGAGTTTTCTAAATCCCACCCATCCACAGAATAAGACCCGATTTTCTTTTCTCCACCACTGTTTCTAGCATGTTATATCCTCTTGTTTTGAGTCTCGCTCAAGGAATGTAGCCAGCGAAAAACTTTGGCAGAATATCGACAACTGACCTCTTGAATTGTTTGAGGCGGTATGATGGCTAGTGTTTTCTCGGCATGAACTTCTTTCGATAGACTAATTCACTTGCTTTAGCAATGGTAGAATCTTCCTTCAAGGGGTCGATACCTCCGTGATATATAAATAATTGTCGAAATTTTCGACAAAAACGGTGTAAAATTTAAACATCAGATCGACAATATTAAAACATTTCTTCTCCAAAATCAAAAGGGTCCAAAGAGTGTACTGGGTATCATACGTAGAATGCTTCTCGTTGTTCTGTGTGCACACCGTCAGGGTCGTAGTAGTGAACTTCTGGCAATTGCAGAAGCACGACGTGTTGATTGGCGTCAGAATTTACAAAAGTGTTTAAAATAACCTTTTGCCATCTCTGTCGCTCCAAACATTTGAGACATTCTAGCCTAAGGCATGGCTAAATAACTCAAGGGATGTGTAAACTGTACGTGTCCAACTTTCATGTAAATGACTTTGGTTCTGTTCATGGCGACTGAAGGATATTCGATTCCTTGTTCTGAATAATGTTTCAAACGAAATTGTCCGTCGTAGCCTGAGAAATTGTAAGCCATGACTAAAGCATAATTATGATAGTTTCCAAAACGATGGACTTCCTCTTCTCTCCAAATGTCATCAGTAGGGTCTAAAATCCACTTGGCAAAATTAGTAAGAGTACAAGAGCCACGAAATATATTTTCAAGTCCTCCAGGAATCATGCTGCAATTCTGATAGTGATGAAATAAAGGTTCTTGAATGCACTTAACGCAAGCACAACGAGTCACGCAAAAATTAGGGATGCGACTTCCAGTCTCTTGAGAATATTCAAAGTATAAAAAAAATCCACACGATGGTGTTGTTTCTTTTCCATTTTGTCATGGTCATTTGATACATCCTCGAGTTTGATGTCATATCTTTGGATAAAACTTTGATGATCTAATTCGACGACCTGGTCATAAAAACGACATCTTTTCTTTCCTGCACAAACATGAAACTTTTGGTTATTCGTACAAACATGTTGTCCATAAGTAGAAGACACCTTCAATAATTCACAAGCATTTTGTTGTTGTTGTAGCTGGGCTGACTAATGTTCGTTTGCAAGCAGAAAATTTCATTTTTTCTTGTCTTTCAGGAAATCAATATTTGGAGGATAAACACCCACGACATCTCTCTCCACAATTAACATGGAATTCCAGATGGATAAATCCATGGTCAAATTTTTCGCAATAGTAACTGTATCCAAGAAATCCTGTGTCGGTATTAATGGTATCGAAAAGATCTAGGTGATGATAAATGTGAATGTGTTTTCTGTCTCGGAAGTCCGGTCCTCGAAACAGAAGAGTCACACAAACGAGTTGTGGGTATACTTTCAACGTATAACGAGGTGCCAACATGTCATGGAGCTTTTGCATTTCAGAAACTCCACACACGCTCTCTTTGGAAATGCCAGATTGCTGCAAAAGTATTTCTGCTTCTCTCCGTTGTTGGGGTTTGTCCGAGCGTCTAATGTTCATCTACTAGTATATTCCGTTCCATTCGGCTGCATTGTTCTTCTCAGAATAAGTTCAAACCATCACGAACATATCTCGTCGTAATGGTTGTTAATCTGAACGATACTTTGTTAGGTACTGCAAAGTTCATCCACCGATAAATCTTTGCTTTTTTCGCTGCCTCTTGGAGGTGAAACGTGCGTCATGTGAAGAGCAGCTTTTCCATCGGTAATGTCTAACTCGTCGTTGGATAGTTGAATGTGCTGAATTTTGTCGATGATCTTGGAAGAGGTTAATTCTGCAGGTGTTCTAAATTTGACCCTGATATTAGACTTCAAACTATCCTAGTGATGGAGAGTCTCAAACGATTCTCATCTTTAGCTTGGTACTATCGTTTCAATTTCTGTAATATCGATTCAAATAAATATGTAATGAAACCATCTGCTGCTCTGGTGGAACTTGAGACTTAAACTCTTTACATTTTACAATGTACGTGTAAGCCTTCGTCCAATTTTTTCTGCAAATCATTTTTGGATTTCTCGGTTTTGAAAAGAAAATTACTCAGGGGCTGCCGAAAGACTTTCTTTCTTCGTGGATCTTGACTCTCTGAGACTCCCCCCCCCCCCCCTCTCTCTCTCTCTCTCTCTCTCTCTCTGGGTGTTTTTTCATAGGAAACACTTCATTCGTAATATTTTATGTAGAGTTTATTTTGGTTGTTTTGAAAATTAGTTTTGCTGTGATAAAAACTCTCACAAGCTCACAATCTTACAGTACAAGAATCTTACCTTACACTAAAATCTGACCATTTGAACATACACGTGTTACAACCTTACAAGAAAAATCCTATCTTCATTCCACAGTCATTAGTTTCAAAATTTATCCAAGCAATAAAACTCGACAGTAATATTTTGCATTGGGCGTCCTCAAACTCACAACTTTACCAAAAGAAATCTTAACTTGGACATCGGCAGTAATATTTTGCAATGAGTGTATTAAATCTAAGTGAAACACAATTTTTGTCTCATTCGAAAAAAGTCGGTCAGTATTAGATTCGTTAAAAAACATTGAAACACTTTACCAATTGAAATTCAGCCGTCGTCCAATATAGTTTAAATTTTACACCATACTTTGCGGAATCTGAAGTAAGTCTCTCTCTCTCTCTCTCTCTCTCTCTCTCTCTCTCTCTCTCTCTCTCTCTCTCTCTCTCTCTCTCTCTCTATATATATATATATATATATATATATATATATATATATATATATATATATATATATATGTGTGTGTGTGTGTGTGTGTGTGTGTGTGTGTGTTTGTGTGTGTGTGTGTGTGTAAGAAATTGACAAATGAAAAAATTTGCTATTCCCCTTATCTCTATAATAATCCATCATGTGAAGCCTATGGACAGATTTTTGACATAGGATTCCCCCCTTGTCGCCAGGATCCAACAAAAATTGGTGCCTTATGTTAATTTCCCCTTACCCCTTTGTGAAACCTATGGAGATCAAGAGTCCTATTGTAATTATTGATGGGTAATATCCGTCCTATTTGATGAGTGACCTATCTATTGACACCCATACCACTCTGTCTCTCTCTCTGTTTCACACACACACATACACACACACACACACACACACACACAGATCTAGGCGGTTGTAATTTTAAAAAAGCCACTCGGCATTCGAAGGTTGGGATATGACAAATTTTATACCAACACTTTGAATCAGAATATTACAGGTACATATTCATTTTTCCGCATCGTATTTATTTAAAAACTTTAAAGACCCATTATTAATATGTTGTGTGGTATTATCCATTATGATCATTTATTAATTTTAACAAATAATAGGAAAGCTTATTTTTAAAGTTTTGTTTTCATTTGTGAGAAATCACACACAAACACACACACACACAATCTCTCTCTCTCACTCTCTCTCTCTCTCTCTCTCTCTCTCTCTCTCTCTCTCTCTCTCTCTCTCTCTCTCTCTCTCTCTCTCTCTCTCATGCACGCAATAGCAGCATTCATTTTGTGTTCAAATTCGTGTATTCTGTAAAAACAAAAAGGCATCCACATATTTAAGCGTAAAAATCTATTAAAATAGTTCAGAAAATACAATCAGTGCAAAATCCCGGTTGTCACAACAACCTATGTAGCTTCTGCCAGCCTGACACCCCCCCCCCCCCCTCTCTCTCTCTCTCTCTCTCTCTCTCTCTCCGTATTGTGAACTGAAGGACGACATTTGAAAACTTCTTTGTTCCAAAAATAACAAAAATAAAAAATAAATAAGTCGTCTTTGCTGAAATTTCTTTTTAACACGAGTTTTCAATATCAATCAGCTAATGCATAGACGCTCATGCAAAACAGTCTTCTAGCTTAACTAAAGGTGAGATTTTTTAAATTTAATTGAGGGATATTCAAAACCGCAAACAAACTTTCTCATTTTCCGTAACATATAGGCTAAAACTTGCATTTCAAGATTCACAACTCATTTGCCATTCTCTCTCACTCTCTCAAACACACATACATATGGATGCGTACATAAAAAACAATACCAAATGTCAAATTTCTGCCTCTAATTAGTGACTATATAAAGTGGTAAAATCGGTAGCACGTGGTGATAAGCACTCGTACCATTATCCTATTCTATACGATTACTTTCGCCGAACAATCTTTCTTCCATTTCTTATTCTGATAATTTTTAATATTAGGAAAATACATCGGGTTGGCTGTTGAACGTTTCTGGATACTGCACTAACTGACGTCTGCTGCAGCTGTTGCAAATAAATTTTTAGCGACCGCGCCCAAAAGCCACGCATGCCCACGTGCTCTCTCTCTCTCTCTCTCTCTCTCTCTCTCTCTCTCTCTCTCTCTCTCTCTCTCTCTCTCTCTCTCCACATTCGTTTCATCTGACGTCTAACTTAAAATATCAAAAACTTCATATATTTTCTACTGTTTAATATCATCAAACGTAATCAAGTGTCCTGTGTAGTTTATGGCGACCGATCTCTCTCTCGATCTCTCGCACACACACACACACACACATACATGCATATGATCTTTAATCAAAGCAATCGATATACTTATAAAACATAGTTCTTGTAAATTTGCTATTTCAAAAGGAGCTGAAACAGATGTCAAAGACTCGAATTCTCCCAATTTTCCTACAGCACTCGATTATTTAATTTGATGATTTTTGGAAAGCGCTGAATAAATCACAACAACCTCTTCCATTGCCTACCCACATAGTTTGTGTGCGTTCGTGTGTGTGGTTTGTAAGGATTTCATCCAGCATACATTAATCTCTCTCTCTCTCTCTCTTTAAATCACGAACACAAACAATCCGTGTCACGGTGTGCAATAGTATATCCGGCTCGATTTACAAACTTACACTTTATAAATATATTGGAACACGCACAGGGATTCCTCTACCGAGCGAATCTAATACCTGCGTGAGGTTGGGATGGAAGTCCCTTGTTTTCCCCCCTTTTCCAAGGACTTCTCGACAACATTCGTTGTCAACTGGAAGTTCGCGTAACGTGCCAAGACTTGGAACAATTTTTCTGTAATCAATAAATGAATGACCACAATTTCACAACTATAACTTCACAACTGCATGGCTTTTCCTTGTTAGCACGCCGTGGTATGAGGCACATAACACAATTCGAACACCCAATGCCGGAAACTATTTTCTGATTCCATCCCTGGGTCAATAAAAACAACAGTCTAAACCACGTTTCGCATGTGCACTTCCACCAACTGCTACAATGAAAGGCATCTCTAAACAAAGGGATGACCTCTTCCCAATTATTCCATGGCACAAAACAGTAGTTCTTGTCACGAATATCTCCCACCGAAAGGCACAATCAATCAACACCTCTGAATTAAGATAGGAACTATTTGGCTCCATGCCCACTTATGCCACTTATACTAGTCTGACCCCATCTCAAACTACGAAACCAGTCCCAACACAGACTTCCCATAATCAAACCACTAATCACTAAAATCTAACGAACCTATAAATTGAGACGTAAATACAAATGGAACATACCCAAATTTATTACTATACATAAGAAATAAGAAACCAAATTGGCATTTTATTTAAATTAATTATTATTTCATGGAAATATAATGACACGTAAGAGGGGGATTAAGTTTGTTAGGTGTGAACAATCGTATCCTGTCACAGTATAATTTGGTGCCTTGTCCAATAAATGCTTTAACAACGAAATACGAATGAGGCGGACATTATAAAATTTTCAGTCAATCAAGATTTCTAAAGCATTGGAAAAAAGTGAGAACGAATGGACTTACGAAGCACTCGAAGGAAATTAATCTATACACGAAACTCCTCAAAATATGAATTGGTTGGCTGAATTCTAGCAGATCTTTCTCACAGACAAATACTGTACGGCACCGTGTTTGAAATCTCATAATCTTAGATATTTACACCGAGTTTCACGATCCGATCTGAGTGTTTTGATTTAAAAAATAACACCGTGGACAAGATAATCTGTGACATTGGTACTATGCTTGGCATACAAATGATGACAAGTTTTCGAGTGGATGATGTAGGAGTTATCAGTTTTCTCTGAATTGTTGAAGTCTATTTTATGATTTCTGTACCTTTCAAAAATGCAGATATCCATGTATCACCTACTAAAGTTTATTGCAGTGTACATTTTTGTTATATTTAAAATAACTTGTTTATGATATTTTTGTCACATTCATTTATGTCCAGACCAATGTATTACCTGTCAACATTCCTTGTACACTTCCTAAAACTAAAATAAGTTATTTCTACCAATTTAGCTCTACTGGTTATAGACCAGTAGGGTATATGGGATGGCCTGTTGTCCGTCATCCGTCCGTCTGTTCGCATACGTTTGTTATCGCTACTCCTCCTAAACTACTTAAAGGATTCCCATGAAACTTTATACACACTTTCGTCCCATGGTCTAGATGGTCCTAAATAAAAAAATGGCGCCTCTCAGAGATACAAAATAGCCGCCACAGCGGGATTTTTTATTAAAAGACTTCTTATTATATATAATTGGTTCTGTATACAAATGGCGGCGATCTGACATCCAATATGGCCATTACAGCACAATGAAAAATTATATCGACATGGGGTTTCACCAGAAGACTTCTTATGATGTCTTGTTTGTGTGAGATAAAAATGGTACCGCTCGGAATCCTAAATGGCCGCACAGAGGCCATCTTGAAAATCTTTGAACTTGTTATACTCACCTGATGTGTTTGTTTGTTTAATATGTATGTATGTAATTTGGGCCGGTGGCCTATATTACTGAATAAAGTATTCCTAGGATGTAAATTGCCGCTCACAGTTATGTGTGTATTTCTGGAATTTTAAAATAACCTTTTTTCCTGCCCCATGCATTAATTACAACAGCTATGTATTGCTTATCAACAATTCCTTGTACATTTCCTGCAATCGGATTAAAATTGAGATATCCAACTTCGTATTATAGTCACATAATGATTATAATCAGATTTATATTTCCTGATCTTTTAAAGAACATGTTAAAAAGTTTGTTATTTCTGTCCCATTCACCAATGCCCAGAAATATGTATTACCTATTTTAGTTCCTTGTACATCTGTACTGAGTTAGTCATAATGATGGTGAGTTTCCGAGTGGTTGATGTAAGAGTTATCAGTGTATCATCGACCGTGCTCACATTGTTGCAAAGTAAATAAGAAAGGGAATGCCCAGTTAATCATTCGGTTCCAGTCATACAAGGCGAGATCGAAGGTTATTCGTGCGAGGAAAGCTCCAAAGTGAGACCCTGAAAAGCTAATTTTGGTAGAGGACCTGACCATGTACTGTTTAACCTGGTTAAAATACTTGGACAATTGAAGAAGGAGAAAAAGATTTAATCCTACTGGATCGTTGATGGAACGATCTACATACAATATACGGAGGGTATGCTTAGAAAGCGAGTAATCACTATGAAAAAATCTCAGAGGCCAGTAACTTACAAGTTTTAGATGAATTGATTGCAGAAATAGATGCTGCAGAGGGTGAAGAGTCCGCACAGAAAGAAGCTGAAAAATAACAGTATACAATGCGAACACTGAGCCTGACCCTGGACGTAAATACTGGACAAAGCTAATTTATTGACTTTACCAAGATGGTTTTCCTTTGAAGTTCTCTCATTTTATAAATGTTTCATAATTATAAATAATATATACACTCGTCTACTTATTACTAACTCGTGTACAACCTTTTAATTATGTTACTCTTTGCACCTAAATTGTTTGTCTCTACCTTAAACCTCCCAACCGTAACCCTTTTACATAAAATGCTTAAATCAGTGATGTCTTTTGTTAACACTTTCTTTATTTGTTTTCAATTTATCATTTTGTTTTCTTCATAATTTATGTTTGTAATTCAACTGTCTCGAGTCGAATCTTCTTCACAATAAAACCCGTGGCAGGTTCAATAAGACCGATATCAACACTTAGACACACTAGTTATCGGATACTAAGATTCAGGTGTCGTTCTTGCTTATCCCATCCCTATGATCTACTGCCTAATCTTTAGTATAATTATTTTCATGGGATAAGCATTGGACTATTCCTCAATCGAGCCAGACGCCTACATAGGAGGAAACTGTTGAGCTTTAACGATGTTTTATGTGCGAATCTTCTACTGGTTCAGGGCTGAGCAATTTTTTTCATCAACTTGTCCAGGACAAGTGGTTTCAAAAAATTCACTTATACAAATACCTTTTCACTTGTCCCAACTTTTAATCACTTATCAAGATTTGATGAGATGTTTGCACTTTAATCCACAGAAAGAACAAACTGAATCATGTACAACATATTTATTTCTTAAAAGAATTTAATTTGTCAAAAACATAGATTGATATTATACATTTTGTTACATCAGAGGTTTTCAGTTTTACATTGTCCAGGTATCTTTTATGGGCTATTTCTTGCTCCAACATGGTATCACCAGTACTTCCATCAGCAAGAATGGAAAGGAATTTGCTGGAATTCAGACTTTCCCTAACTGCATAGGCCTTGTCAGGTCCAGAACTGGCATGAGACTTGATTGGTTTAATCCTGAATGTGTCAGTTCCACTTACACATACACTGGTTGCATTTCCAACTTATGCCAGTTTGTGATATTGTTTGCAATTACTGCAAAACATTTTTGTTTCTGAGTGAATTAATTCAAGCCAGGGATAAATATCAACCCAATGTGGCTGAAAATTTCTCAGTTTCTTAGTAGTGTCATATTTGACATTTTTTGTTGCCACATAATCTGGCTTGTGTCTCTTTGGAGAATTAGATATCTCACACTCATTGGCAGTCTTATGCTTTACCCCTCCACTTTCACGTTAACTTCCCTTCTCCGACTCTTCCTTATTAACTTCCTTTAAAAAAATAATTTAGTAAACTCATTTTATCCACATAGTAAACGTCACCTTTATTGACTACTTCTAAAGTGATCATAACATACATTTTGTCCTTTATATATGAAAAGAGATAGCTCCTTAATTAGTGTAACTTTTTCTCTTCAAACGCAATATCGGACATGGAAGTTAATCCTCCGTATAATCTATTAAAAATGTAAGAAACATCACTGAAATTTAATCAGTTCATAAAGGTAACCGACACTAATGTCGGCAAAGTGCCTTTCGTTAATTTAATTGGATTGATTCGCTGGATTAAAATCATAGGGTGCGTCGTTTGTGATGATCTGGTTTAAGTAAACACAGTATAAGGAAGCCGTTTAAAACACTGCTAATTAATCATACCGGCTTTGTTTTGTCTCACGTGTTTTGATTGGCCATTAATTTAGTCGCTTAGCCCAATATGCAGTCAAGCGGTAATATAACGTGCACACATGCAAGACTTATCAATAAATAATAGGCTTAAATTCCACCTAGCAAAATCACACCCTGGACCACAGACACCATCTTGTGACGCAAGAGCTCCTACCTGGCCGTTCCTGCCTCCGCCTTTTCCGCGCCCTGACATTGCATCGCAACAGACAGTGTGCTGGGCACACAATTAAATGGCATGAGGGCGATTCGCACCCTCACGCCGATTAATTAAATAGCATGCGGTGCATGCAATAAAGCGCAAGCGGTTCTTACAGCTCTGTTTCAACCGCTTGACGAACCCCAAACTGATGCTACAGCAACAGTTTGGGGGCAAAGTAAATAGTGCGCTGTGCGCATATTAATCAGACGTACATGACGAGATTCGTCGCACACGTCTATAATTCAAATTCAGACTTATCAATACCGACGTACATGGCCGAATGGCCGCACACTTCCGTTAATCCGGAGATCAATCAGAGTTATCAATGACCACTGGTAGGTGTGATACTGGATGTAAATAAATACATGAGACGGGTAGAACCGTAGAATCAAGCATTCAGTACGCCTTGCGGGCATGAAAGGCCAGATAAAGGTAGATACAGTGATTATGGCCTGAAAATATGCACTTTTCCGACTTTTTCAAATAGGCAAAAAGCAAGAAAATTTTACTTGTCCGACTTCGAAAATGAATAGTCCGGGACGTCGGGCTATGGGATTTGCTCAACACTGCTGGTTATAGGTCTTACGTCACTACAGATAATGACAATTAGATTCTTGTGTACACAGTTTGATTATAAATATTCACATAAGGTAGACAATCTTAAGCCCTTAAATCATACCACTAAAAATGTAATATCTAAGTTGTGTTTATATGCGGTGTTTAGTCCATTAGTATTATCAGTAGTCATGTTTGTAATGTGCATTTTACTCTCAATTATGCTTTCATAGGATGTAGAACTAAATTCAGGTCCTGTGACACAGGTGGCTGCATCATCATCATCTCACTTATGTAGCAACTCTACTCTAGCAGACAATACAATGTCGTTCGTACATTTAAGCATACGATCTGTTCGTCATAAATTAGACTACATATCAACCTATCTTGATGACTTTGATATAGTTGAAATAACTGAACCCCATCTTGATGACAGTATACAAGATGATGATCTCATCATTGACGGATTTCATAAACCAGTCATAAACGATAGGTACCAATCGCGGTGGTGGTGCTATGGTCTATGTAAACAACAAGTTAATGTTTAGAACACGGCTGGAATTCTTAGATAAAACCATAGAAGGTCTATGGATAAAACGTTTTCAACAGCGTTGTAATTATTTGATATGCGTAGTTTACAGACCACCATCAACAGCCAGAGTATCTGGGATTCCTTAAACAGTTCCAGTGAGCGTTCCCTTAATCGCTCAAAAAACATTATTTTACTCAGGGATCTAAATGAGGACTTACGCATCGCTAATTTGAGTAATCTCAGGGATCTAAATGAGGACTCACGCAACGCTAATTTGAGTAATCTCAAGGATATAAATGACAGTCAATAGTCTATAGAATATAATAACTGATCTTACGAGGATCACTAATATCTCACCTACGTTATTTGACCCTGTCATAGTATCTGGCATAGTTGACTTGAGGCGCTCGGGTGTAATTCCTGTTGAACCATCTAAAGTGACCATTGAGCTGATTTTTGTTCAAACTACAAAAGAGAAGTCTGGTTATATAGCAAAGCTGATTTTAACAAATTAAATGAGATTATCTCAAATACAACTGGGAAAGTGTATTTCAAAGTTGGTATAACATTAATGAAGCTGCAGTTAGATTTACCTCCTTGCTTACAGATTTTGTTAAAAGATGTGTACCTTCAAAACTTGTCATAATATGTCTGAACCATACAATTTTGGTATGACAGTAAGTTGCGCAGAACCAAAAAAAGCGAGTTCGTATAAAGAGAAAAGCAACAAAGAATAATAATCCACGTATATGGTCACAAGTTAGAAAACTCAGAAATAGGTAAACAACCAGAACAAAATTTGCTACAAAAATTTTTCTCCTCAAAATATGATAACATTGAAAACGTGGGATTCAACTTCAAGAAATGTTGGCATCTAATTACACATTTAATTAAACAAAACAGAATAAATATAATACCACCATTAAAGTATACAACGGACGATGGAACTATAGTAAGAGCTTTTACTGATTTAGAAAAGCAGAATGTTTAAACAATGTTTTCACTACAATATCCAAAGCTGATGATACCAACGTTGAACGGACCTCAAATCTATTACAAGATGAATGAAAAATGATCAGAAATAACGATTATAGAACACGATAAAAACTATACCCAGTCAAAAGGCGTGTGGACTTGATAAGATCAGTGCTTTAGACAAACGCGAGGGTGTGTTTATAGTATTTTGTTATGTTTCAAAGGCTTTTGATCGCATCTTGTTGTTTGGATCAAATGACCTAACTACCCATATCTTTGAAATCTTCCAGACTTATATTGAACATGCTAAAAGATTTAAATAATTGTCCAAGACAAACTACCTATTGGTGTGATCTCCCTCCAACACCTGCCGTCTTTAAATTAGTTGTTTTACACTTACTTTGTATTAACTTTTCTTAATTTGTTTCTGCTCATTCCCTATACTAATATGATAATTTGTCATTATTCATTTGTATTAATGCACTGTGTTTCTTATCCACGCACACACACACACACACACACACACATATATATATATATATATATATATATATATATATATATATATATATATATATACGTACTCTTAGTCATTGCCATTTTTCATGATCTACTTGTGTATTTGTGGAAGGGCTGATGCGAAGTTGTGAGAACTTGTAACCCGACCCCATGTGCTGTATATAGGACAATAAAATATTTTTCAACCATCAGTGTTCTTGTAACTTGTTGAAGTTTATTTTCTGATTTATGTACCTTTCACATATGCAGATATCCATACATCATTTATTAAAGTTTCTTGTAGTGTACATTTTCTGATATTCGAAATAATTTAATGAAGTTATTTCTGCCTCTTTCATTAATGGCCAGACCAATGTATTGCCTATAAAAATTCCTTGAACACTAGGTTTCTCAATTGGTTGATCATCGGACCCGTAATTCAAGGGTCGCAGGTTCGATACCCGCCCAGCCCAGCTGCCTCGATGTGTCCTGGGGAAGGGCATTTAGTTCCCATTTCCTCGGCATGATATAACCAATAAGGTGCTTAAAGTCCCATTAAAAAACCTACCAATCAACCAGCCTTTGACATTTCCTGACTTTTGAAATAATTTCTCAAAGTTATTTCTGCTTTTCTCGTTAATTGGCAGAACTATGAATTACCTGTCAAAGTTTCTTGTACATTGTGACTGAGGTTGTTATGGTGATGATGAGTTTCATGTGTTTCATATTGGAGTTATCAGCATTCTTGTAACTTGTTGAAGCTTATTTTCTGATTTCTGTACCTTTCACAAATGCAGATATCCAGGCATCATCAATTCAAGTTCCTTGTAGTGTACATTTTCTGATATTTGAAATAATTTCTTGACGTTCTTTCTGGCCCTTTCCTTAATGGTCAGAGCCATGCATTGCCCATCAAATTTCCTCGAACTCTATGCATCTCAGTTAATGATTATCGGACGTGTAATTCAAAGGTCGCAGATTAAATACCAGCCCAGGCCAGCTAGGGTCTCTGTATATAGGAGGAATTTGAAGTAATTTCTGACATTTAAATGTCCTTTTTTTCAAGTGCTGCATACACATATAGATGGTCACATTACAAGGTTCTCAAAAGATCTAAAAACTGAAGAATCATTTGACCCTTTGCCCCAAAATTTCAAGAGTCAAATGAAGATCACAAGAGTCAAAACTAAAATCTCAATAGTCATTAGTTTTTGACACTTGTGAACTCATAGCTGGGGTTGTTCATTAGTAGTGGAGCAAACTGATGTTTAGTTTTTTTGTCTCATGTTGAATAATGGGAACACTTGTACAGTATTTTGTAAGAAACAGACAAGCAGACAGTGAGACAGACATGGCCATTATTGATTTTTGTATAAGTGTTTCTCTGTCTAATTATGTATAATTGTTTGTATACATGTATTTAGTATATTAAACAGAAAAAGGATTATTTTATACTTAACAATATTTGTTTAACTTCTGAACATATTCGATTTTTAGCTCCTCAAATAGATTTGTCAACCTGCTATTCTATCGCATGAGCTATAGTCTGGTATCTTGTCTTTGCCCTGCGAGCTTCAATAACAATCAGATGGTCAGGGTTTTTTCATCATGACTTTGAAGTCTAGAACTGGGTTTGATTGTCCAGTGTTTATACACCAGTTACATATCATCACCGTATTTCCATCTTTCACAACATGTTTAACCCACAGAAATTCACTTCTCTTAAATTTTCTTACAACTTTTGGCGATTTATTCTCCACCTCAGAATTGTTGCTAACTTTCTGTTTCTTTGCAGTTTGAGGGTCGGAATAATCATCATTAGCAGATTGTTTCTGAGAATGAGACAGGAAAGAAAATATACTTCTTTGAGTTATTGTAATTTAACAGTTCAGAAATACATCTAATATAACAAAATGATTTCATTTCGTTATTCCATCTGGAGTAATTCCAAAGCACAAAACAAATCACTGAGCGCAATGTCTGGTAAATTCTTACTGAATGATACATTAATTAAAACACCCAAATTTTAAACGTTTCACAGACAGAAGCAAATTAATCACCAATAAAATACAATAAATTGTCTACATACCTATTCCAACTGACTTTGTGAGCTACCAATTTTTCCACAATTTTATCTAATTGATTATGATTTGATGGGCAATCAAACAAAGGCCACTGTTTGATCAAAAGTTAATTCCCTCTTCCTCCAACTATCATAAACGTCAAAATATAATCTCTGAACAATCTAAATTATTAACCTTTATTTAGTTATACACACCTAAGCGTAACATCAGTGACCTGTTAGCTCCACCCAGTTGTTAATGATCTTACATAGGTGCAATATTATTGGCTGATAAGGTATAAACAGTAGTCTGGCAATTGTTGATCACTAGTGTGTACAGGAACTTTGTTTATGACAGCGCGTGCTCAGCAGGAAATTATTCAAAAGGCGAATCAAGGGTAATACGACTGATGCTCCAATCCAAATCAACATGCATCATAAAAACGTACAGTTGGCAATGTCCATGCATCAGAAATGGCTCTCATTTAAACTTCCAAGTGTCAAAACCCAAAGGTACGCATCTATTGAGAACCCCGCATAGATGATCAATTCATTTACTGCATAATATGACAAGGATGATAATATATTTCAGTCTTAAACTGAAGTGAGAAAAATAATAAAAGCATTTAAACTAACTCTTGATTAGACAGATTTATTTTATTACTTTTTCAGACATTCTGAAACGAAGTTCAAACAATGTTGATGGAAATGCACCATTACTGATGTTGGTATACATGGACTTCAATATGATTTGATATTCACTAGTGTAATCTTTGACAAGCAGAACTATGCGCACTGTTTACTTATGCACTATACAACTATACAACGGTCTATCAAGTAAATTAAGGGTGGATATAGGACTCATAGTACTAATTATAGCGAAAAAAAATGGGAATCAGTCTAGAAACATTTGAACATAAAATAGAGTATATACAGGTTTGGAGGACCGTGATTGGTTGAAAATGTAAAGTAAAATTTTAATTTGAATACAAAGAATTTTTTGAGAGCTTGTTTTCTTTGTAAACTGAAGAAAAAAAAATAAAACAAACAAAGTTCTACTGATGCAATTTCCGTCATTTTATTGTTGAAAACTCAGTAATGAAATTATCAACCGATTCTTTATAAGTGTGAAACGGAAAACCTGTTTCAAACACGTGAAGGTAACAAAAAATGATCTGGCTCACATGGTTTTCTCCACAGATAAACTTGCATTAAGGATGGGTCTATACTGAGACATATAGGTTTGATCATAAGCATTTATAAATTTAAAATTATTTAATTTTTAATATAATGTTGTTATAATAAGTTAATATTGGAGTACAATTAGTCCTGTGAGTCATATATAAGTTACATACAACTTATTGACATAACTTCTCCAAGTTATTTATGATAACTTTTCAAATTGCTAATAAAGACTGCTAAATTATATATATATATATATATATATATATATATATATATATATATATATATATATATATATATATATATATATATATATATATATTAGGGGTGACACGATTCATCGATACTTTTGCCATATCGATACACGTATCGATACAAGAGACGAAGAATCGATACAAAACAATAAAACAATACTTACCCTATATAAGTTACTTTAATCTTCAGCAGTCATGAATAATTATTAATAGTTTGCCTTTTTATTCTTTAAACTGAGAATTTATCTGAGACAGCCATCGCAGGCACAGGCACTAATATTTGCCAGTAAAAAAGAAAAAACTTTTGAAAACACCCACTCGCCTTTTACAAATTAAATCAAGGTTACGTGGTTCGAAATGTGTCCCCCCCCCCTTGCTGATTCCATGCTAATTATTTTATCCCATCAGCATGTTCAGCCACTGATAATATATATCAACATAAAGGAGACTTTCCAAATTTGTTCCCCATGTATGATTGAAGTACTTTATTGATCATTTAATAACCACTTTTACACGAAGTTACTCGGTTGCTTCGTATCTTGTCTATATGAATCGAATTTGAAGGCTACACTTTCGTTGTGTCACTCAGTGAAATATGTTACATTAAATTCCGATTGGTAGTTATTGTTTGTTCCAGTCCAGGGTAAACAATAACCACCAATCAGAATTGACTGCAACTTATTCAGTGTGTTTCACACCGGAAGTATTGGCATCCAAACTCGATACAAAGCACAGAGAAACTTCGTTCAAAATTGTTATTAAATGATCTCTAAATTACATGGAGAACGAGATTGGAATGTTTTCTTTTACGCTGATATAGGTAATTAGTGACTAAATGTGCCAACAGGATAAATAAAATGATCACAGAATCAGCAAGGAGGCAGATTTCAAACCATGCATGTTTGTCACCTTGTGTTAATTTGTTAATTTTGTATAGGAGGGGAGTGGGTATTGTCAGTAGTCTTCCTTTTCACTAACAGAAATGAGTGCCTGTGGCTACGGCAGTAGTTTTACATCTGCAGGAAGTACAATGTGATCAATTTTGGTTGTTTGTCATCTATGTTCCCACACCTGGACTTGGTCTAGATATATTTTCCTTGCAGGTGGAAATTGCACTATTTTTCTATTTTGAAGATAACACCATCATGTCTTCCAAATTTAAGTGAAGACATGAAATTGATAATAAGATGTTTTAAAAGCATTCATGCAGTGCAAAACAAAGGGCGTGATTAACAAGACGAGTCCTGGATCCGATCAAATGGAGAAGCCTCAAATGACCTAAATGATTGAAATAAAATCACTGACAACTAACATTTAGTCTGTTTGGAAGTATGTTTGCTATCTTGTCAAGGATGAGAATGGCATATGAACAGATGCAAAATCTATGTCGGTCTGTAATCTGCATACTAGACATACAACCAATATGTCAACACATATAGAACAGCACAACCCTACCACTGAAAGACCTTCTAAAGACGAAAAGACAATCAAGTTGATACGTGTATCGATAATGTATCGTATCGTAGGCTGTGTATCGTGAATCATATTGATATGCGGCACAGGTGAATCGTTTCACCCTTAATATATATATATATATATATATATATATATATATATATATATATATATATATATATATATATATATATATATATATACAAAGAAAGGTATGAACCCTTTTCTTACTGCAACATAGGTCAAGTTATGAAAAAGTGATATTTATTTTCAATTTCAGCATTAAATAATCGACATATTCTATCTTCATAACAAAATATAATGCTTGTATCTTCCTATATTTGTTCTTAGCTGAAATTCCCAGCTCTGGTTATCAAATTTCCTAAATATGTACTACCTAAAGCAAATGAACATTACAATGTATTAATCTTCAGTATTATAATTGAAACAATCACAGCACTAAATAAAGCATTATTAAAACTGTTCCTTTCCACTAAACTTCAATACACGCGGAAAAAATAAAGGTTTACATATAGTATTTTAAAATAAAAAAAAACAATTATGTAATTTCAAAAGAATGCTGATGTTTTGTGTATTCAAAACCTATGAGAATTAACCTGATACATACTTCAACGTGATAACTTAAAAGCAAGTGTCTATTATCCGGGCTTGTCCACCTAATATCAAAGAACTATTCACCAAACAACACCTAATACCAAAGAACTATTCACCAAACAACACCTAATATCAAAGAACTATTCACCAAACAAAACCTAATATCAAAGAACTATTCACCAAACAACACCTAATACCAAAGAACTATTCACCAAACAACACCTAATATCAAAGAACTATTCACCAAACAGCACCACCAAAGACACTCTACATATTTAGGTATGCATACAGGGTTGAGCAAATCCCATAGCCCAACGTCCCGGACTATTCATTTTTGAAGTCCGGCAAGTAAAATTTTCCAAGTCGCTTGTCCGGGACAAGTACTTTTTGCCTATTTAAAAGTCGGGCAAGTGCCTATTTTAAAAAAGTCGGGCAAGTGCCTATTTTAAAAAAGTCGGGCAAGTGCCTATTTTCATGCCATAATAATTTTGTCTATCTTTTTCTGGCTGTTCATGCCCTCCAGGCATACTGAATGCTTGACTCTATTCTCTCCATGTATTTATTTTTACTATATGGATAAAATGAGTTTACTAAATTATATTTTAAAAGGTATTTAATATGGAAGAGTCGAACAAGGAAAGTTAATGTGAAAGTGGAGGGATAAAACGTAAGACTGCCACTGGGTGTGAGATAACTATTTCTCCAAAGAGACATAAGCCAGACTATTTGGCAACAAAATGTCAAATATGACACTACAGTAAAACCTGTCTTGAGCGACCTCTCCTATGAGCGACCACCTGTCATTTACGACCACAATCGTAATGTAAGGACCTGCAGAACGCGACCAGCGACCACGATTTATTGGCACAATATGCATTTCGACAATACTATGAACGACCGCATCGGAAAAACTGAGATAAACACAAGTGAACTTTATTTAATCCTTTAGACTGCAGGCTAGCTACCGCTTTCGTAAATTTTACAAGTCATACATACAGTGTTATATGTTACAGACTGTAAACCAGACTAGAGTATCACGAGAACTGAGACAAACACCACTGACCTTTATTTAATCCTTTGTAGCAACAACCGTGTAAAAGGTCAAGATTGTTCTGAACAAAAACAAACAAACAAACAAACAAAAATTAGGCTGGCTACCTGTTCCGTAAATTTTACAGGTGATGCATATAGTGTTTTTATGTTATAGATTGTAAACAAGACTAGAGTACATGCAGATTGTTCATTCGGAATTACCTCGGTTGTTTCTGAGAGACTAAATTATGATCCGTAGGATTGACCGCGAAGTTGAGAATGACTGATTGTTCTAAAATAACACTGCTATGAACGATCCTATCACGAGAACTGAGACAAACAGTACTGACCTTTATTTAATCCTTTGTAGCAACGACCGTTTAAAATGTTAAGATTGTTCTGAACAACAACAACAACAACAACAAATAAACAAAAATTAGGCTGGCAACCGGTTCCGTTAATTTTAGAGGTCATTTATGTAGTGTCCTTTGTTACACACTTTAAACCAAACTAAAGTACAAGTCACTAACTGCCATGGTAGTGCCAAAGTCAATGTAGCGGTCGCATACATCGTTTGTCTTTGGAGTTAATCCGTATGCCTCGGGTGAATGATGTCTTTGTCTTTGTTTTTAATACCAGTAGAGGAGAATCGTTTTCCAGATTCGATTGTCATTGTTAAAGGGTTGAGTTGTTTTTCTTTTTTAATGTTACCGTGATTACGGCCCTCACACCAAGCCATCATCTGTTTACCTTAGTGCCGCTGGTTACACCCATTTGTTTATAGTGTTACTCCCTTTATGTCGTTGGTGAATTAAGCCTTTGAATTTTGTCTCTAAATAAATTTATTCTGTTTCTGGATGAGTTAATTATGTCTTTTTTTTTCATTCATTGGTACATATACATGGTACATTTACATTGTATATGTTGTATATTTATTCGTTATTTCCCCAAAGCCTGATCAAAACCGCTACAGTCGTTATTACAATGTATCACTGATAACATTAACACCTAGCACCTTAATAACAATGGCAGAATCTACAACGAAAAAGAGACAAATTCTAACAATGGAGGAAAGAATAAATGTAATAAAAAGAAGTAAAAAAGGGGAGGCCACTCACAAAAGAGCAGCCAGTTTAAACGTCGGGAAAACTCAAATTCAAGGTGTTATAAAAGACAAGGAGTCAATTTGATAGATGATATCTTTATTGCTATATAAAATTATTTTCAGCTAAATGCATGCAAAATTTTAACAAAAAGTATAATAAAGAATGCAATATAAACAGTGCTGAATTTCGACCTTGGAAACTGGTCTTTTTGTACAAACCTGTTATGAGAGACCACCTGTCATGAGAGACCGCTTTTTGTTGGCAGAAGGGGTGGTCTCTCAAGACAGGTTTTACTGCACTAAGAGACTGAGAAATTTTCAGACACATTGGGTTGATATTTATCCCTGCCTTGAATTAATTCACTCAAAACAAAAATGTTTTGCAGTAATTGCAAACAATATCCCAAACTGGCACAGGTTGGAAATTCAACCAGTGTATTTCTCAATGGAACTGACAAATTCAGGATTAAACCAATCAAGTCTCATGACAGTTCTGGACTTCACAAGGCCTGTACAGTTAGGGAAAGTATGAATTCCAGCAAATTTATTTCCATTCTTTCTGATGGACGTACTGATGCTACCGTACTGGAGTTAGAAATAGTGCATATAAGATACCTGGACAACGGAAAACTGAAAACCTCTGATGTAACAAAATGTATAATACCAACCTATGTTTTTGACAAATGAAATTCTTTTAAGAAATAAATATGTTGTCCACGATTTAGTTTGTTCTTTCTATGGATTAAAGTGCAAACATCTCATCAAATTTTGATAAGTGATTTAAATTGGAGACAAGTGAAAAGGTAGATGGGACAAGTGTATTTTTTTATGAAAAAAAAATTTGCTCAGCCCTTGCATACAACATTTCTTCTCAAAAAGTTGCTGTCCCAGCTCAGTCATGACCCCATACCCTTCTGAACTTGCACTTTTGAAAATCCTCTTGAGAGCCCTGCTTTGTCACCAGTGAAATCTTTGCATGTACTCTCATATACTATGATCATTTGAGTAATATTGACCACTGTCTTGTAAGAATTGCCTATAAGGAGTTTATTCACAATTGGTGACGGTATTCGGTGCTGGGCAAACATTTTCATGGGTTATGTCATTTGTGTGTATCTTTAAGTGTCTAAAAAAACTTGACCTCCACCCAAACAATTTTCCACATATTTCACATATGAAGGGTTTGTCACCAGTGTGTATCCTCAAATGTGTTGACAAATCAGACGTTCGTCTAAACAATTTCTCACATATTTCACATTTGAAGAGGTTGTTGCCAGTGTGTATCCTCAAATGTGTTGACAAATCAGACCTTCGGCTAAACAATTTCTCGCATATTTCACACTTGATGAGTTTATCGCCAGTATGTATCCTCAAATGTGTTGACAAATAATGTATATTACTAAACAATTTTCCGCATGTTTCACATTTAAAGGGTTTGTCACCAGAGTGTATCCTCAAGTGTGTTGAAAGTTCAGACCTGTGACAAAACAAATTCCCACATAGTTCGCATTTAAAGGGTCTCTCACCAGTGTGTATCCTCAAGTGTGATGTCAAATTTGAGCTCTGGCTAAACAATTTTCCGCATATTTCACATCTGAATGGTTTGTCACCAGTGTGTATCCGCACATGCACGGTTAAATGACATTTCACGGTAAATGCTTTACCACAAATTTCACATTTGTATGGTTTTTCGCCAGTATGTATCCGATTGTGTTCCGTCAGAGTAGTGCTCTCCCCAAACAATTTTCCACATATACTGCATTTGAATGGTTTTGCACCAGTATGTATCTTCATGTGTCGTGTCAAATTAGAGTTCACGTTAAACGACCTACCACATATTTCACATTTGCATGGTTTTTCAGCAGTGTGTATCCTTAAATGTGTGGACAAATGACAGATTCGGTTAAACAATTTCCCACATAATTCACACTTGTAGGACTTATTACCAATGTGTATCCTTCTTTGTTTTTCCATCACTGACCTTCTGAAGAATGATGGACCATTCACTTCACACTTGTGTAGCTTATCCCATTGTAAACTGTATGCTTGCTAAACAATAGAGGTATTTCGTTGCCAGTGCGCATGCCCATTGTCCTTCAAGTGATGTAAAAGTTGGCTAGGTTTGGCTTCGGTATAGGATAGGAAAATTCCATCCGCGGGTCAAAAATTTTGCGTCATATACGAGGCTGTGGAAATTTCCTAGCCTTCACTGTAGCATAATGATGGGTTCTTTTTCTCACATTCCTGAACGAAAAATGAGGGTCGAACTAAAAATGACGTATGGTGAATACTGCTGTAACTTTCAAACGGCAGAACACCCATTGAAAATTTCCTTACCCTAAGATGAGTTTACATTGAAAAATGTCACAGATCGTATTTTCACACTAATTATACACATTTACTGTGTGTATTGTGCCATTTTTATGTTATAATACATTTGTTGGATATATCTTTGTAGAACATCCATATAAATTCAAGGTCGCACTTCTGTAGTATATAACTTCTATCGTGTATTTAGTCATTTTGGAGCACTATTTTCCCGACAGTCGGGCACCTCGAAATGACAACATACAAGACAGTTGGGTACCTCAAAGTCGCTAAATAGCTGACACTCGGGTACCTCAGAATGGCTATATACGAGACAGTCGGGTACCTTAAAATAGCTATATACTTGACACTTGTGTATATAGTTTCGGCCCACCTTTTAAGCAGTATGCTTGTTTTTTCCGGTCTTGGACAGGCTTCAGCAATCCTACCATCGCTGTAATTGAATAATGGAATGCTCATCTATATCCGGATGAACAAATTTAGCGCCTGGTACAGTGTTTTCAGTCAGAACAATAATAAAGAAAAGGTTTCTACCCGCCATTATATTTGGTGCCTTTTGACCGAAATCGAATTGCTGACTATTTTTAGGAACTGATGTCACTGCGTGTGATATATCACTGAGGTAAAAAGTACAAGCGCTAAGGATAGTTCCGACCTGTCAATAAAATCGGGCACATTAATTATTTTTGACCAATCAAAAATAGGCATGGAATTCACCGCGTAGTTAGAGGTGAAACTAATAAAATATTTATTTTTCTTTTTTAGGACTGAGATTATACATAACAGGAAGCTATGCACTGACATTTATTGTATTTTTGTCATGCTGAATTCAAATAAAACTTATCTCGCACAAATTACTGATTTTAAAAAACCCGCAAAATGTTATGACATCAATGAAGTAAGATAAAAACGCTTCACACTAATCAGCGACCAAAGGTAAAAGCGGATGCAAATATATCCCATGTCAACGTGCCTGTAGTTGTTTATTTCGACATTCCATTAATATTTCTTTCTTTTTCAAGAGGTTACGATAAATGATCGTTTTACATGGATCTGATTTTTTTTTAAAATTTACTGTTTTATCAATGATACCCTTATAAAATGCTTTTATCCGTCCAACTGAGGATATATCTTAACGAGGCGTAAAGAACGCAAAACACTCCCTTCAATCACTCAGGAAACTTTGTATAAATTAATTCTTTAACATACGATCTGAAAGGTTCTTGCAATTAGGTAGGAAAGTTTCAGAAATATTGTCGGGAATATTTACCAATTAATCTGTTGCTGATGCTACTGAATCTGACATTTTGACGATCGTTTGTGACCCGGAGCAACAGTATCTGAGTGAGCGGAGCTTATCGCTCGATATTGGAACTATCCATTGGGAACTGAAGATAGCTTGCGCGAGGATATAAATGTGAACAGGTCAAAAAATAAAGTTCACTTGTGTCTATAAGATTAATCGGGATAGACAAAAGATCATGAAATATTCATCTATTCAACTTTGATCTAGAAGTGATTTACTCTTCAAAAATAAAAATGAGAATTTGAATTTTAACAAAAATAAAACTTACAACAACGGTTTTTAGACTCGAAATGGACTAAAGAAGCCGTACATGAAGCTAGCTTGATCAGTGCGAAACGGCCTGTTACTGCTCGTTTTAGTACGTAAATGTGTTACAATTAATATTTATCTTCATTATTGTGAAAGAATGTTCATGTGGTGATTGAAATTGGGAAGCTTTTACTATTTTATGTACATTATGCTTGCAGTAGAAGGTCAAAAAAGTCTACGAGTCAGGATAAAGGTTACGTGTGAGGCAGGATAGAGCTATCCTGCACCGGTGTTCCACACTGGAAAACACGATCATACACATATAGGAATGTGAGAATGAGGGGGCAAACTTCAGTCGGAACATCCTCAGTCGAGCTATGGTCTGATGGGGCAATCCTAGCAACTATTCCGAAGGTCATCGAGAAGTTGTTTGTGTACAAGAATAAAAATTGGTACTAGGGTAAATTGGTCATATTCCGACCACTCTGTGATTGTTACTCATTTACATGTAGGAGCCCCGGGTGGCCGAGTGGTCTAAGGCGCTCGCCTTTACATATCACTGACATCTCACGTCAGTCCGCGTGGGTTCGAGTGTCGGGCTCGGCAAAGGTGGGTATGTGAGAAAGCTTGCCAGTAGCTCCCTGTGGGTCGGTGGTTTTTCCCGGTGTTTTCCAGGGTTCTTCCTCCACTAGATATACTGGCCGCCATGTATAACCTATCATGTGCTGAAAAATGGCGTCAAAACCACAACACAAAACCTTTACATGTATACACATGCGTATCTGACTGTTAATTTTACTCGAGCCGGTCAAAGGTTGACGAGAGACAACTTAAGCAATGAAAATTGACAACCAAATCAAACAGGCTAATTCCGAACATTAAGTTGATAATTCCGTGCACAACAAGTGGGTAATTCCGACCATTGTAACACATGTATTAATGAATCCCTTTTGTATATTCCAATTTTTGTTTAAGTGTAGTATATTAAAGGGTGAAATCATTTTTTTTATATACAGTGAAAGTAGTTGAGAGAGAGAGAGAGGGGTGGGGGAGGGGGAGGGAAGTGGATACAGGTTAAAGAAAAATAACGCTTTTAAAAATATAATTTCATATGAATTCTTACAAAATAAAAATTAATTTATGTTCTTGAAGTTTTATTTTCCATCTGGAGCTAATTGCTAATTTTTTTTTATGACTGTTCTGCTTTGTGTATTGGTGTACGTGTGTGATGGTAATTACCCAGCTGGTCAATATTACAGGGGGAAATTCATGACACAAGTGAAATCTTGAAATAAAATTGGCCTGTTTTGTCTGTTCATTAGTGTTTTGTCTGTTCAGTAGTGTTTCACATATTTTGTTAGATATTAAGACTTGTTTTATTGTGAACAGTGGCGGATTTCCCATCAGGCAGACATGGCAGCTGTCTAGGGCGGTAAAATGCAGGGGGCGGCATATTTGAAAGAATGAAATTCCGGCTTTGTTAAATATATATATATATATATATATATATATATATATATATATATATATATATATATATATATATATATATATATATATATATATATATATATATATATATATATATTGTGAAAGAAAAAAAAAACTCTAGCTAAATTTTGCCATAATTTAAAAGCTCGGGTTTAATGGCTTTGTTTTGGGCCAGTGGTGGCAAATCTAACAGTGTCTAGAGGCGGCAGAATCACAAATTCGTCACTGATAGTGAACACGCATCATGTTAGGGATAGGTTTAACTGTCCTCAAAACCTGACTGATAAGTTTCCTTAGTCATGCTATATACGTGTTACTTTCGGAATCGACTCTTTCAGATTATAGCAGAGAAGCAAGCGATGATGAGATGACGTAATTTGCACTTGGGAATGCCCTATGTTCTGGAATCGATATCAACGTCATTTACATATTCATGTACAAAGAGACATGCCATTTAATTTGCACGTAGGCATTGTGCAATAGATGATTTCAATAGCACTCAATATGCCAGTGGTCGGAATAATCCTACTAGTCGGAATTTGACCATCTTACCGTAAAAAAAAGTGCCAAAGAGGACTCGAGTGAAATATTGCATGAAACAGTTTTTAATGTATTTCCAATTTATGAAATTAGTCTAAATGAAAGATGTTTTTCTTCTTTTACGCTTATGATTGAGTACAAATTTGAAGATGTGTGCTAGGAATGAACAGCAGGAAATTCTGCTGAATGACATCTCTTGCCTGTTCCGTTTTTACGGTACATCATCAAAAAACTTGCATTGCCAATTTAGCAAGAAAAGTAGGTCATTACAACAGCAATTTACTATTCGTGAGTGTTAACATAAGGGATAAATGCACTTGTGAAAGTGCATGAACATACATGCAATAGTAACAGTGTTTAGAGACTGGGTTGCATGTGCTGAAAAATGGCGTTAAACCCACAAAACAAACAGTCGCATTTCAATAAAGTCAATAATCCTGTTTAAAACCTTTTACTATTATTCGATGGAGAAAACCAGGTCAGCACATAGATTGTAACAGTTTCATGCCAAGTAGCGAGGAATTAACAGTACAGCGCTGATCCAGGATGCAATGAGCTTACTCTTTCATCAAATGGGGGGGGGGGGCAACAAAACAAAAACGGCCCGCCGTTTCCTTCTCGATTTAAGTTTCTAAACTATTTTAACTATAAAAGCAGTGGTAACAACGTTTATTGCGAAAAATTTATGTTTGGTTGATGAATGACAAGAATAAAGTGGCTTACCGTGTAATTAATAAATCTGATTCACGTTTTCAAATAACTCGGTCATGATCAGTCGAAATCTGTCGAGATATGCCTAAAGTTTGGCTTAATTTATTCTCTCACCAGCCTACTAACCCACACCCCTTTTTGATTGACCAGCACTAATAGTTACTCATCAACACAAAGCAGGATTTAAAAGAAACGGGTATATAAAGAAAAAGAATTTAAATTCCTGATAAACAAAAATTAACTTCTCTATCCTTTACCTCCCTATTAACCCCTTACAAACATAAGAGGACCAAGTAGAGTTTCGAATATAATTTACTAGCCTTTATTTTAATTCGCTCACTAAACTGCTCAGCAACCATCACTACCACTACAGCAAGTTGGACGTGGAAAAGGGTTTAAGACAATTACAGCTCAATCGTGGCAATCGAAAGCCTGACGTACGTGTCAGAGAGAGAGAGAGAGATCAAGTATATAATTATTTTTAAAACCCAAATGACCCTTTTCACAGCTCACCTAGATCTCTTGGAAGAAAGATACTAATCACCACTGCCAAATAAAACAAAAACCAACCACCTTCTTAATAAAATTTAACTGCGTGTGTGTTTGAATATTTTAGACATCCTTAAAAAGAAACAAATCATGACATAGAGACATTTGCTTTTTTTGTGGGTACATTCTCGTGAATAAGAACCACAATGAAATTATAAAAAAAAATTAACAAAACTCAATTTTGTCTTCCTTAATTTTTCCAATTTGTTTACATATTTACTGGATTGGGTTTATCTTTTGTGTCAGTACATGTTCTAATATTAATGCAAGGCTGTGTTAATGAAAAAATACACAATATTATCTGAACACATTATTGGAATACTATCCTTCTTGTAACCGCACGATTGAATCGCGCGGATACAACTGTAATACAGTACTGTATGTTTTATATTTTCCAGTCTTAGATGTAATTCTCGCACTAAAAGGCTACTTACTGTTAGCAAGTTGCATTTAAAAAATATTCAGTGTTAACTCAGGTAAATTTTCATTTATCAGTTTTTGACAAATGTTACAAATTTGCCAACCCTAACACCGACCTTATCTTGGCTTAATTGACGCGCGGCGTGAGAATATTGCTATCTCGAGTTATTTGTTTCTACAGTGTCAGGCAGAATTTGGCAGGCGCCAGATTTGGTTCTTAAATCTTTTTGTTACAATTTTTACAATTCTGTCAGCCATACAATGACTTTACTTTGGATTACCCAATGTTACAAATATTGTTTTTTAGCCTAGAGTTAAGACGTGTGAAAATATTACATATGAATAATTTTTAAGAGCAGCTTTATTTTGCTACATTTTCAAACTAACGAATTTGGCTTTTATGAAGTTAAGATATTTTGTGTAAGATTGTAACCTCTTTCTGTACGGGTATTTTGAAAACAGCGAAACTGAATTTGAAAACGGCAAAACTTAACTCTACATTTAATATGATGAGGGAAATGTCCCTTATGAAGAAGCACGCAACAGTTCGAGTTTTGTTTTACCTAGACATTTTAACTATGAAAAGTCAGTATGACATACATGAGAGAGAGAGAGAGATTTTCAATACAGCAAATTTTATTTACACTGACTTGCCATGAAATGTTTTTTATTTGTAAATATTTATTGATGTTAGACTACAAGTTATGGTAAAATATATTTTTTTTAGACACAAATATCAAAATACTAATTATATTTTAATATTTGTATACTACAGTTCTACATGTATGTCATGTAGACATACTGATCACAGCAAAATCATCATGATATACACAAACATAAAACACAGATTAGCAATGATTGAGTAGTTTCTAAGAGAATTGGATGGCCATGAAAAAGACCCTTGGAGAGAGAGAGAGAGAGAGAGAGAGAGACTGAGAGTGTGCAGCTCAGAATGAAATCTGCAATAAAAGGGTCGATGCCTTCTTTCAAGCCAATGGCATACAAAACATGCCTATCTATGCCATCTATGTTGCAGAAAGAAATCGAATAAGACTTTGGAGGTATAACACAGATCGTCAATACACAAGGGAAAGGACTGTCAAGTCTTACAGTCTTTCGTATCTAGAAAACAGTCATACCTGTGAAATGTATGAAAAACTAAACATACAACGTCCTGAAATATGCAGTAAGACAGCACACAACTGGTAAATATGCAAAAACAATTGTCGGCAAACACAAGTGGACTCATTGATGCCAGGCTACTCAATGTGCTGGGATACGAGGACACAGCACTTAAAGAAGCAGCAGCACTGGAACCTAACAGCCTCCCGATGCGAAAGATTCTGTGCCCCAACGCGGTGCTACAAAGGGGTCGTGGTGACCTTGTAAATAACCTCTCACATTTTTCAGAGTCCAATAAACACATCTCCGTAGAAGCAAGAAAACTAACCAAAGCAGAAGACAAAACTTCGTGCCAGAATGTACAATCGCATTTGTCAGCTCGAAAGAAGAAACGTGAACCGCAGCTAGAGGTTGCCAGTGCTAACTGAGAAGCCCTTTGCAGCCAAACTTCCCAGATTTATGAGACCAGCAACAAATTTCCACGAGGATACAACCCTTGTCACACAGCTGTAAAGCCTCCTTTGTGAGCAGAAAATCAATATAACCTCGATTCTCACTGCACTGAGGTTCATCATAAGCATGATTGTACTCACAGTCACAGGAGGAGGTGGTGTCGGCACGCTCAATGTCACCTCAAGCCCCGGCACATAAACCAGATTTAGGTGGCGCAACCTGGACCAGCTGGCGGGGATGCTGAAAACACCATGGTCAGATCCATCATGTTGTTCTTGTTGAAAACCGCTGCCAATGCCATCAGCTGGATGGCCGGAATGTGGTGCTTGTCATCACGATAGCTGTCACGTTCTTTGCCATTCTCTGCTCACATATGAGTAAAGAATGCTAGGCACTAAGCAGATAAACCAGATGGTTGCAAGTCCCACTGAGATACCACCCATATGTATTGCCGTTTTATTGGCTTCATGGTCCTTAGCTTCTTGCGATGCCCACGCTTTTTTCATGGTGTTGGTTTGTGCATACTTCATTGGCTGTGGTTGTTAGAGCATACTCTGCATTTGAGTGGGCATCCTTATCGAATTAATATCGACATTGATGCCTATCGCTATGTTGTCAACTGATATAAGAAGCTCATTTTTATACTCCTCAAACGTGCCAACTTTGAGCTGCATATCAGTTAGGATCATGTTCAGGCTGCCCCAGACAATGTAATCTAGCTTACAATTGGCATGTTCAAACAATGACTGTACTTATTTAACAACCCGGATGGCATTCTCAGCTTGGCTGGCCATCTTTTCTATGCTTGCGGGAAAGTGTTTTTGTACATTATAGGCCTTTTCTAGCTCCATTTCGGTCTTTCAGCCCAGGATTGCCCAAAAGTACACTAGAATGCTTTCATTGAGATGTCCTACCCTGGCTTGGGTAAAACCTTGTGACTTGTCGAGCAAAACATGCACAAAACCATGGTTAGCTTTGCTGCCCTGTGTGAAATAATCGACTGTGTTTCCTTGAATGATCCAATGTGTACACACTGGGGTCACATACAACACCATGGATTGGCTGGTAGCTGCTGTTGACACTATAGTTGTACATTGTACCCAGGCCTTGGCTTCCGATATGCTTCTGTTGCAAGTCCAAGTTTTTCTCCACATTAAACTCATTGCAATAGCACTCATAGGCAAGCATGTTGATGCTGTTTTCAAGCACGTTCTACCCTATTTGGCCCAGAAAGGCAAACCACAGACGATTGAGAATCCTTCTCACATGGTAGTATACATGGAACCGATAAAAGCTGTGTGCCATCTCAGGCAGTCCTGCAGCCTCGGCAGGCAACAGGTGGTCATGAACACTGATTACACGACCAGTCGCCACGCACCAAATGGCAAAGTTAACTTGCTTTTGCCAAAATTTCATCTCGCTCTCTGCAGTTTCAGAATACTAATTGTCCACAATGTCCTTACACTCTGCAAAAGGTAGCATGTACTAATCAGCTACGTCAATAAATTTGATTGGGAATGAAACACCATCCTGCACATACACATCTAGGTTGAGCAACAGTTGCTCTCTCTGTGTCGCTGTAGTTAAACACACCGCCAATGCTATATTTCATGCTGCTATTAAAGTGAAGTGTTTGTAGTAATACCATCTCACGCACTGTGCTGGTTCTAACAATGCATATTGTATTGACTAACCCAATAGGTACGTGTGTAGAGCTCCTGGAGATTTTGTACAGACCAGGTTGGTTCAATACTTCAGCTGCACTTGATACACTACCATTCCTGTCATGACTGCGGACAATAAGTGAGCAACAGGGCGGGTCAGCATCATGATTACAGACGAGACCTAAATGCTAATAGTCCGCATCTTTGGGTTCATTGACCTTGTGACGTTCAGATAATGCAAACGTGTATTACCCAATCCCCCAGCGTTTATCGACATCCCGTGGCTTTATGTCCACCTCGATGAGATAAATACAACAGAGAATATTCTTGATGGGAAAAACAGTACTCTGCTAGAAGTTATTTCTGTGGACGGTGAGTCCTATGGGGACATGCGTATTGTCTCCTGTGGAAAACCACATTGAGGCAAATTATGTGAAGGCAGCATCCATGAGCTCTTGATATGTATTTTAGATGAACAGCAAACACCAGTTAATATTCAGGAGTGCACATTCACCCTTAAAATTACACATTAGTGCTCGCACAAGAGCAAACGACAAACATACTACGAGTCTACGTGGTCTTGGCTTCTTTGGTGGTGGTGCTGAGGTCGCCTTGGGTCTTTTTCCACCATTTGTCCCAGAGGCTCCAACTTCTGGCCACAAAATTGTCACTGTTAGCACACTCAGTGCCACCTTAAAGACTGTACCTAACAGCCAACAGAATCACGTCAATTGTTGGAGTTGTGGCATTAAATGCATCCTGTTTGTATTGCTGCGATTCAGTGCAAGACTTTCATAATGTTGGTAGTTTTACATTCAGCAACAATAATGACACTATCACCATCCTATGCACCAGATTTTACTTTATTAACCTCCATGGGAGATGTGGTGACAAAATGTGTACATTGCTTGAAATCTATGTATATGGAGCCTTAATGGCACATCATAACAGCGCTGCCGTTCCATCTAATGTCTCACCTGAAAGCCTTACAACTAGCATTGCGTCTATATTTGCCACCGGGGACACCATTAGGTGCAAGAGCAACAAAGTTAACACACAACCACCAGGATTCTCAGCCACTCAAACCCTATTGGGCTTTCGCAGTTAGAATGTGTGTAGCTTAAAACATGCTCAAGAGCGAGCCATGGGGAAGCAACCAGATATAGAACACGAATCACTGATGCCATGATGGAGTATTAAAGCAGCTGGCAAAAGAAGTTGACATTGACAGGACGCACAAACTCTGGTTGAAGAGTATTTGTGCCTAAATGGGTTGATACGTACCAGTTCAAACTGGGATGGAATGAAGGTGTAAAGCAAATGGACATTGAGTACTGGGGTACCCAGAGCACCCTAAGCCAACCCTCAGCTAGTTAGGGGTAATTGAACAAAACACAAGAGTACTGCCCTGTGGCCATGATTGCTACTACATGCAGTGCCATCACTCGGCTTAACAGACAAAGTAAATGTGCTAGCTTCAAAAAAGAAGTGCTCTGTCGCATCATGGTAATCAGCCAAAAATAAATAAAAAAACATTTGCTGAAACTATGGACAGAAGGCATGCTGGTTTAGACTCTTGGCAAGCATACTGACATGCGTGTTGAAGATTGTGTCATTTTTGGATCTAATGATATCAAGGGAACTTACATATTATTGAACCTAATCTCAGTCATGCCAGTACACCGCAGAGGATCTACCCTCTCCTGACCAATTAAACTTTCATAGCCCACTTCTTATAGAGGAATTATTATATCCCTATACCCATAGCTCCAAGACCCAAAAGATTTTGCCTTAAACAAAATTCTCGGAGGTTGAAAATGCCCTTCGTGCAGAGGCTGAACAGAAATGTAGACTATGCAAAAATTACCGGCACTCAGTTACTCAGTTAATGCAGTGAATGGCGTTAACACCGCACTGACTGCTGTGTCTGTGGGCACTGGCATGGTAGAGACTTGCACATGGTCAACAATCATTGCCGCTCCCATCACAGTTGCCCTTGATGTCACAGCTTTCGGCTCCAGGCTGGTTTCTATGGACAGAAATTTCATTAGCCGCCGCCTCAACATGGAAGCAAGAAAGCATGACATGACGAAATCTGCGTCTTGGCTGAAGCCAAGCTCAGTACGATCTTGGACCACATGTTCAAGGTGATGGTAGATACTGCTATCTCCAAGATGGAGTTTAGGCTCATACTTGACGAGGATGATAAATATGTGATGCCTAGAAATTAAATATGATCTGGCACACACAAGGTCTACACTTCAGTTGTCATTGACAAAGTGGCAAAAAAACAAAAACTAACTGATGACCCACAGGACAGCAGAGACTTACAAGATCATAAAAGGCCTTGCTGGAAATTCGTAATAAGCCGTGTTTTGGCTGTCCAAGAAAAAGAAATCATGAAAGCAACAAAACCATTGGAACAACTACCTCCTGGCTCAACACCTACCGCCATACAACACAACCTTCCAATAATGAGCAAAAAAATGTGACGCTAAAGCAGTCAATTTTTGCGCCTGCTTTTCTAAGCACATGTTTGAAAGAAAATGGCATTAAACCCACAAGACCAAACCAATCATTATTGGAAGTACTGGACTTCCTTGGTTGCAAAAAGGAAAACAATATTGAATCATGTGTCATTTCCTGCAAAGTCGTATAAAATGTACCATCCAAGGCAGTATGCTGGTAGAGATATAACAGTCTAATGTGTTAGTAACTTAGTCAAATCTTACCAAATTATCCACAAAAATTATGTTTATTTCCAGTCCGACTGCCTACTGCCCATAGCATTCAAAGGATCACTGCCAGCATCTTTCTAACAGTACATGTCCACTGACTCTTAGAACTGAAAGGGATAGTGTGACTGACACTGATTGGTGAGAACTAAAGATGTATATTTTACCACCTTACTGAGTGGCTAACTTCAAAGGGTACATACACTAGTCCCTTTAGCTCTTTTAAGATTGGTACAGCTGAATACTGTACCCACCAATTTAAACAAGTATAGGTCAGTTATATACCACTGTGTTGGCAATACTGATGGAGAAATTTACAGAATTAAAGAGATTTATGGTGAATAGATTTTACAGACTTTGGAAAAGTGTGTTTTAATTGGATGATCCAAAGGTAGGATTTGGACCTTCATTCTTTTGGTTGCGAGCTCAGCACATTACCTACTGTACCACCATGGATCCTTTCAGTTATGTAACTGTCCTAAAATTGTGTGCACCAAGTTACCATTGTATTGTATTATAATCCAAATATAGTACAGGTCCCATGTACAACATTACCTCTGGTGTCTGCTTTAGTTCTGTTGGTGTCTGCTTTAGTTCTGTCAGTGTCTGCTTTAGTTCTATCAACCAATTGAAACATGGTTAGTTTTATGCGCTTGCTCTATGATATGTGCAAAGTGCCAACAGTGGGAGCTTACTGACCTTATGTTTTCCTTGCTTCCTGCCACATACAAGTATACAGAGTACTAAGTTTCCTGCCACATACAAGTATACGGAGTACTAAGTTTTCTGTATACATGTACATGTAGTTACAGTACATGGATGCTTTGTCAGGAAGCTGTCTTCTTTATGATAGCAATCTTTCAGCTGTAGACATACGTAATAATTGTATACGTAATAATTGTATATGTTCTTATTTTCTTTCTATCATCTGTGTTTGTTTTATAGAATGTTTCTGCAGTGGCAGCGCGAGGGTTAAAAGCAGACCTGCTTTGTATTATCACGTTAATAACATCTTTTGTATCAAATCAAAAAAAGTGGGTGGAATAAAATAAAAGTTCAAAGACGTGCAAATCCTAGCTGCATAAGAGCTAGCAGTCATGGCTGTGTGTCAGGTGAACTCATTTAAATTGATCGATCGAACACTTTTATAAATATTACTATTTAAGTAATATAATTAAACTACCTGAAATTAGCCTACTCATTCACAAAGATAGTAAGGCAACCAAGTGAAATGAGTACTTGATGAATATAAAGCTTTGTTTCACAGATACGGTTCATTAAGGAGAAGCTAGTTCCAGAGTTTGTATTGAACTTATAATTTCTAAATTGCCACTCAGAGATTTCCTCAAGGGTGAGAAGTTTCACTATTACTTGCAATGAAATCACAGCATCCATATTTTATAAATAGAACAATAAATAAATCGATTTTCGACGTTGACGATTGACGATTGTTTCACGAAATAAGTGTTCTGAGTTTTTTAAAAAAGGGAATCTTGTTTTGTTGTGAGTCAACAACAACAAAAAGCAGTGACGTAATAGACAATATTTTCTTGTACAGGTGTTGTTTGAACCTCTTGGACTAATGTTGTTAACGATCTTTCAGAGGATAGGTATCTTGAAAATAAAGGTAATTTATACAAAAAAGCGAACAACTACATTAGAAAAAAAGCTCTTTATTGACAAATATTCCCAATGCAATTATAAAACAAGTATTCAGCCATTAAACAGACCTGTTACCCCCCCCCCGTGGTCTTCTCGATGTCCAGTGGGGATGGCATCCCTTTCTAATTTTGTTTAGGTCTCTCTGTAACTAGTACCCTCGCTTAAAGTGTGGTCTATGTTTTTGGACCCTGTTGTGCGCGAGTTATCAAGGGAGAGGTATATCATAATTTCATTTTTGTTATATGAATAACATGGTATCATATCTGTTATTAACCGGCATTTATCTTTTCATACAGTATGTGACTTTGTGAACTGTACAATTCCATAAATTCATGTAATTTGTATGTACAATATACACACACAATTTCTTTAAGTGAACAGCGCAATTTTATATCTGTTATGCTAACATAAAAATATTTTAGTCCATGTTCATTATTTACATAATGTGCATAGTTAACTACCGGGTAGGCAACATGTGGAGGACTCAATACTTTTTGCAGAATTCAGCATGTCATTAAATACACAGTATGTTCTGAAGATTATTTGTAGATATTATTTCTTTAACCTAAATTGTGTGGTAGATACAAAATGTATTGTTTTGTGGTATCAGAATTGCCCATGTCAGTGTAGGTCCAAACTCATTTACATAAATATGCACACTGTTAATAAATATGTCATCTTCATAACTGATCTTTGTCTCTACACCAATCCAAAACCCCACTCAGTTTATCCATGTGACAGAGACTTCTAAATTTGAAACCACAAAGTCCATGAAATCCAAATCCCCACTCAGTTTATCCTTGTGACAGGGACTTCTAAATTTCAAACCACAAACTCCATGAAATCCAAAAATGAAGAAAAAGAAAAGAAACATTTGAACTGTATCAGGAATTTAAAAATTTTATAAATGTCAGCTTGCCCAGGACTGGAAAATTATACTTGCCCTTGGAAAATATGAGCTTGCCCCAAACATAATATCCCAACATGAGTAAATCAATAAGATAAAATAAACTTTGTTATATTTTAAGGAAATCTAGTTATATTTATTAAACTTTTGTTTTGTTTTTATCTTTGTTGGCACCTTAAAACCATGTGCCGATAATTAAAGTTATACAAAAATATATATGTAAATAATACATGTAGATAGATATGTAGATTAGAAAGAGTTTGAATGCAGATATAGTTAGAAGAGCAAAAGCAGATATGTACATGTATATAGACAAATAAATGGACAGGTAGAAAAGGGTTTGGAAATAGCTAGATTTGTAAGCAAGAGAGGGAGAGAGGGCTAGACTGTTTGTATTGATTTATTTATACTCACAACTGACGGATTTTTGTGAACACTTAATTTATCCATTTACTTGAAAATTATCATCAAGTCACCTTGAAATCGGCAATATGCATCAAAATATTTGACAATCCGACTTTTGAGAATGATTTGAGAACACTTATTTTTGTCCATTTAATTGTTTGCCAAGCAGTAAGTATGTATTTGTCTCTTGTAATTATAACATAAACAATGGATCATAAACACCGCTTGTGGGTGCCACATTTTCACAATATCATTAGAGATGAGTGCTTTTTATTTCGAAACACAGCTGTCAAAGAAATCTCATGAGTTATATTATTAACAATTAACACCTACTCACCTTAAAATTGGCATCATGCATCAAAACAATTTTTCAAAAGCAGAGTGTTTAGAGTCGGCAATCTGACAAACTGCTCGTGGCTAACTTAGGGCTTGAAAGAAGGCAAATCCAGGATATGTACAACTATTACGATTAAAATGTAACTGATAAGTTAAAATAAAAATATTTTTTTTATTATTGTCAAAGCTCGCTTTGAAGATTAAGTATTCACATTATCATGTCTGCATGAGAAAATGCAAGACTGACCTTGACCACAAGATGGAAATTTTGTTTATCTTGCATCTCTCTCTCAAATATCTGGACTTGCCCGCAGACAAGTGCCTTGCAAACTTGAGCTTGCCTGAATTGAATTTGAGCTTGTCCCAGGAGACAGGCAAGTGGATTTGTAAATTCATGTGTATGCATATAACTTTACTGTATGCATATAACCTTTCTGTATGCATATAACCTTTCCTCTTAAATGTCTGTTTCTCATGCATGGTCTTGACTTTGTAACCTTCTGAACATACATTTTCTAAAATTCCAATAGCTTTGCTTTATCTCCAGTATGTATTTTCATGTTAAATGCAATACCTCTATTCAACTAATATATACCACTGTCAAATAAGAATGCTCAGTAAACAGTTTCTCACAAATATTCACATTCAATGTTGGTATTAAACTTTGGCTAAAAAGATTTCTACACATTTCATATTTCATAGATTTTGTCACTTGTGTGTATCTTCAAGTGTCTTGACAAATTAGCTCCCTGGTTGAAACTTTTTCCACATATTTTACATTTGAAGGGTTTGTCACCAGTGTGTATTCTGAAGTGTGTTGATAAAGTATATCTCCGGTAAAACATTTTCCCACAAATTTCACATTTGTATGGTTTGTCACCAGTGTGTAACATGAAGTGTGTTGACAAACTAGAGCTCTGGCTGAAAGATTTTCCACAAATATCACACTTATATGGTTTGTCACCAGTGTGTATCCTCAAGTGTGTTGATAAATGAGGTCTGTTTGTAAAAAAAATTCCACACATTTCACATTGGTATGGTTTGTCCCCAGTGTGTATAATCAAGTGTTTTGATAAACTCGAGCTGTAGCTAAACAATTTTCCACATATTTTACACTTGTATGGTTTGACACCAGTGTGTATTCTCATGTGTGTTGATAAATTTGATCTCACATTAAACAATTTTCCACATATTTCACATTTGTATGGCTTATCAACAATGTGTACCCTCAAGTGTGTTGCCAAATAATGTTTATGGCTAAACAATTTCCCACATGTTTCACATTTGAATGGTTTGTCACCAGTGTGTATCTTCAAGTGTGTCGATAAATTATATCTCCTGTTAAATAACTTTCCACACAATCCACATTTGTACGGTTTGTCACCAGTGTGTATCCTCAAATGTGTTGACAAATCACATTTCTGTTTAAACATTTTTTCACATATACTACACTTGTATTGCTTGTCAGCAGTATGTATAAATAAGTGTGTTGACAATCTAGAGCTATGGCTAAATAATTTTCCACAAATTTCACATTTGTATGGTTTGTCATCTGAGTGTCTGATCGAGTGTTTTGATAAAGTCGAGTTCTGGCGAAACATTTTTCCACATATTTTACAATTGTACGGTTTCTCACCAGTATGTGTCCTCGTGTGTGTAGTCAAAGTCGAGATCTGGCAAAACATTTTCCCACACATTTTACATCGATATGGTTTCTCACCAGTGTGTGTCCTTGTGTGTATTATCAAAGTATGTCTCTGCCTAAACAATTGGTCACATATTTTACATTTGAAGGGTTTGTCACCAGTGTGTACAGTCATGTGCACTGCCATGTTTGACTTGTCAGAAAACAATTTATCACACACTTCGCATTTGTATGGTTTAACACCAGTATGTACCTTCAAGTGCTTTGCCAACCGAGCGTTTACGTGAAATGATTTCCCACACATTTCACATTTGTATGGTTTTTCACCAGTGTGTATCCTCAAGTGTGTTGACAAATGATGTCTGTGGCTAAACAATTTTCCACATATTTCACATTTGAAGGATATTTCAACGTCACCAGTGTGCAAACTCGTTACATTTTCCATCTTAAAGCAGTCGTACAATGATGTACAGTACAATTCACAATGATATGGTTTGCCTCAGTATATATCCCAGAGTGAATAGTCAAAGGTCACTGTCGTTTCGATGAACCAACAAAGGCTTGATTAACGTATTGTTTTCGATAATGTTGTCGATCTGCCACGGTTCGTGCCTTTAACGTAAATGTGAACGCTTGCATTATAATATTGCGAGAAACTATTAAAATCGCCACATAAAGTGTTCAACTATATCTACTTAATTTACTCATAGTTAAAAAAGTTTATAAACTCTCTAAGTTCTATGCGAGCTGCCGTTTTCACGATAATGTTAAAAATTTGTTTATTTCCGGAAAGCTATCCATGGTTCGTGCCACTTAAATAAAGATCACGTGACGTAAGATCGGAATTTAGGACAAGGTGTAGAAATTGATAGTTTATGGTGATTGTGTTATATAATATTTCCATCTGTACCATATTTCACTGGTTTCAAACGCATACTGACTGCAATAAAACACTTATAAATAATGATGACAAAATATTTTTTTAAAAATTTCAAAAACATGATGCATATTTTTCAAGCTCATTTTTCTCCCTTATATTAAAATGATCCAATGAAAAATTTCATACAGATAGTTTTCCATTGGATTTATTTTTTCTAACATGATATAAGAAATGCATGTTATAGTAACCAAGGTTTTACATTACCAATGACGTCTCAGAAATATCTGTCGTGGGTTTCCTACTAAAAACAGGTACAGAAAACCAACATGTGAACATTGGCCCAGAGTCGAACAGATAACACTCACTCCAGGGCCACAAACTTGTGGCAAATATGGCATTAGTTTAATTGGACAGTTTAATTGTGTTTTCTTTTATTTGAATTGTACTATGTATTTAAATCGCATTTCTTCGAATATTTCTTAATCAGCACTTACTGATACTGTCAACGAACACTGGTGACCCGGTTGATGACGTCATGATCTCAAAACAAGCGGGTGAGGTCGCGAGAAACATGACGCACGAATCAAAGATGAGCACGAGGTTAGGATGATTCACATATAAACTTTAATTCAACCTTAGGGTACAAGGCACAGTTTTTATGCACAAATTTAATGCTGCGTCCACCTGCCCAATACAAAAAATTCATTAAAAAAAAATACACAAGTGAGGTCAAAAAGGTCCATATTTTTGGATAGCTATAATACAACAAAACATAAGAATATCATTCACTTGACCTGACAAATCAATGGAAGTTCATAGCATAACAAGTATATACACCCCAACCCACAATCTATGCATGCATTTGTCATGTCCGAAGGCTATTTTTGACACAAAGTGATGCTCACAATGCAAACGCAAGCCCTTTCTCTAGGTGATAATTTTGAAACACAGTGTGTACTAAACAGCTTGATGCAATTTGAAATAGGTTGACATCCAGGCAGTTTTTTAAGATATTCTATTTGCCTTGAATCTACGTGTATACTGCTATGCTGGCTAGCTTTGCTTCCTAGCCGACTATTGGTATTTCACTGTCTACATATTGTGAACTGACTATGGGAGGTGTTCATGCCTCACATCAATTTGAAGAACAACACAAGGCCGAAACACCTAATTCACAAATATATCCATATCTTTAATTATTAAACAATAATAGCTCAAAAAGTCACATCATAGCCTTAAGTTAAGAAATTTGACAGGGGCCAATTTATGAAACTGTCCCCTGCCACCTTAAACATACAAACGAGTCGTATATGGGAGGTTTTTCTAATTGCATTGCTTCATTACACTGTATCTCAGGAGTTGTCTCTCTTTGATTACGACCTGTTCGATGCGCAACATTCCTCCCTTTTTCAGATTACTGCTCAAAACGTGAACATTTACTTATAAAGTAAAATTGAATTTCTTTCTCTCTAAAATTAAGATTTGAAGAAATCTCAGAATAACTTTTAAACTTAGCAAACTTTTTTAAATGACTAGAACTCAGTTTTCACTTACTAGAATAGACTCTTAATTTCTCATGGATGTAACTATTTCCATGGAATGAAATCTCAAAATTAAAATTCGCTATTATTTAGTGTCAGTTGTATAGTGGTCTGATATGGGTACAAGGAGAATTTAACTTTAGGCCGCCATGTTGAAATGTTTGAACACAAATGGAAATGTAATGTTAAAAACTTCCATAGGTTTAGCATTATGGGCCGATATGAGTACAAGGGGAAATGTAATGTTGGAAACGTTCATAGGTTTAATATTGTGGGTGGGTATATGTACAAAGGGAAATGTAATGTTAAAAACAACAACTACTGACCAATATGTCGTTGGAGTGACCAAGACCCAGCGATCTACTACCCAGAACCCAATTATCAACTATCCAACACCCAATTATCTACTACTCAGCACCTACATATCCACTATCCAACACCTAGTTATCTACTATCCAACACCAGTGATCTACTATCCAACGTGCCGTTTGGACTAACCATCACCCAGTGATCTACTATCAAACACCGGGTTATCTACTATCTAATTCCCAGCGATCTACTATGCAACACGCCGTTTGGAGTGACCAACACCAAGTCATGTACTATCCGTTACCCCACATTTACTATCCAACACGCCATTTGTAGTGACCAATACCCAGAGATCTACTATCTATCACCCAATTATCTACTATCCAGCACCCAGTTTGTAGTGACCAATGCCCAGTGATCTACTATCCATCACCGAGTTATATAATATCCCAAATTTAGTAATCAACTATTTAAACACCCAGTTATCTACTATGCAACAGGGGCGCCGGATGGCCGAGT
The DNA here is from genome assembly GCA_029931535.1 of Margaritifera margaritifera. Classification (NCBI taxonomy): domain Eukaryota; kingdom Metazoa; phylum Mollusca; class Bivalvia; order Unionida; family Margaritiferidae; genus Margaritifera; species Margaritifera margaritifera. The sequence goes on from JAQPZY010001637.1 coordinate 5,295,193, forward strand.
GGTCTATGGCGCTCGCCTTTACAGATCACTGACATCTCACCTCTGTCCGCGTGGGTTCGAGTCTCGGCTCGGCCAACGTGGGTATGTGAGAAAGCTTACTAGTAGCTTCCCGTGGGTCGGTGTTTCCCGGGTTCTTCCTGCACCAAATATACTGGTTGCCATGTATATAGCCTATTATGTGCTCAAAAATGGCGTTAAACCCACAAAACAAACAAACAAAACAAGCCATTAGTCAACTGCTATTCAACACCTAGTCATTTACTATCCAACACCCAGTTATCTACTATCCAACACCTAGTCATCTACTATCCAACACCTAATTTTTATCTACTATCCAACACGCCGTTTGGAGTGATCAGCACCCACTCATCTACCAAGGGTTGGACGTAACACAAGGGATGTAAATATAATTTAAATCCCTTATAAACAAAACAAACTTGTATATCCCCCTATAACTTCCGTATTATCCCCATATAAACATAGTAAAACCGCTATTCCCCTGTAACTTCTCTATCATCGCTTTATAAACAAAATGAACACCCCCTATGATCCTTATAATCTCTATAAATCTAGCAGCGAATTGCAAGAAGAGAGAAAGGGTAAAAATATATACACCACACATTTAGTGAAAGAAGAGAAATGAGTAGCCTTCCATAGACATTTAACAGGATGAAGAGATGAACAAACACACACTTAAGGACAGACGTTGACTTACTTTTACAATCCAAATACAAACATATCCGATATTGACATTAATCCTATATGAAGCCACGTGGAGTTTAGAATTTGTAATGCTAAATTCATCTTTGCTATCCTAGATTTATTTCTCTCACTAAACGGCTAACCATTGTCGCTTGATAAACACTGGCAGAAGTTCTGTGTCAAGTGAGCTAGATTTGGTTCTTCAGTTTCTTATAAATTTACGTTTTGCCACCTTAGATTTAGACTCTGACTGACCTTTCCTTACCCAATGTCGGTTCACTTCGTTGTACATTAAACTTTAGATAGAATAATTTGTAACAAACCAAAGATTACCATGAGAGAAAATACAATTTTCTGTTCGAGTTTGAAAACGGCAAAATTAAAGTACATTTTAGGTACGGACAATATATTCAAAACACACACACACACAGGTTTTAAAATGGAGTCATCTGGTTTTTGTTTAAATTTATCATAATATCAGTTGGAAGAGCCTTTACTCCCATATCTTTGTATATTTTAGTAATGATTTTTCTGTTTCTGAATTTGCTGTATCATTTTTCCCACTGAATACAAAACTTGTATCATACACCTCTAATTGACATGTACGTCTGAAATACTGACGCAGTTGAGCATCTTATATCAGGTGGAACTGATTCCAGCGGGTACTTTTTTATTTCTTCATCTGCATATTTTTAGTGTCTATTAGAACCTTTTCTATTCAGGATTTGTCTATCAAGTCTTTCACCTAATGCTTAATTTATTTAAATTTTTTTATTCACGTCTTTATTGATTTCGTCTGTGTATTGCTATCTTTTGTTTTATGTCATTACAATCCACTCTTAATCGTTTCACCGCTCTAATTCAACAATACATAGTAGTACAATACCAATATTATTAAGAAATTCTTTATCTCTATATAAACCTTGCTGTCTATTAGAGCCTTTTTCTATTCAAGCAGATAGTTCAATTTTCAGAGTCAATCGGTTCAGTTCTATTAAATCCTTTTTTTATTGCTTAAATCTAAAATAGATAAATCGCAAGTCGTTGTCTAAGATATAGTCTTACTTTCAATAACATTAACCTCATTTTTGAGTCCTCTATATTTCTATTTACTTTTTTGAAGTCATTCTTTCTCTGTAATTGTGAAATAACTATACATTGACAGCTGTCACTGTCACTCTGTCTTCCAACTTTTTCGCACCAGCTTTAAAATCCTTAAGTAACTTGTCAATATCTTCATCATTATTTTTCTTCTGATCTTCTAATTCTTTCTGCAACTGTTAAAGTTGTGATTGTACTGTATCGTAATTTTCTAGAGACTTCTTTATTTCCTCCGTGTTACTCTCTAAGGCTGATTTTTGAGCATTTATCCTTGATTTAATTGGCTGCAATAATTGATGCATGGTTCCTTCAGATGTTATGTTTGATTCCACTCTAACAGTTTGTAAAGCTTGAAAAGATCTTGATTGAGTAATTAATCTATTGATAAATAAACCCTAATCATCTTAAAACTTTTTGTTGTTATCATGTTTTTCTTTTTGCAATTCTGGAAATTTTGTAGAATTTTTTGTGATACTCTGCTCCACAGCAGTTAATTTAGTATTAACTTGTTCTGTCCATGTTTTATATCTATATAGCGCTTTTTTCATCAAAACCTTTATTATTATTGTAATATAATTGTTGTTCAAGTTTAAGTCATTGTTTATAGATTGATTTAGTGCTTTATCGGTTTGATCTTCTCATTGACAAGGACGTCTTAAGATATTTCTGACATTTAAGTAACGCAAAGAGCCAGATATTGTAAAGATATATATATATAATTGGCAGACCATTATAATCTATTACTTTCTGTCTTCGTCTTTAATGTTTATATTAAATCTGCATTTAGTGCCTCTTTGTAATTGCTTATATGGTCTATTAACACCTATGATATAAAATCACCATGAAATATATGTAAAAGGAAGGCACTCTAAACGAGTAGAGTTGGAGTCTGTAACAATATTGGTTTGAAATGTTTAGCTGGTCAAGAAAAACTTATAAGTTTTTAGGCTTAAAAAATCCCAAGCTATATCTGATTCGGTAGATGTAAGTATAGATCTCACTGTATTAATTCCTAGTAATATAGAACTGTAGTTTGTTATACACGGTGTGTAATTATTACTCGGAGATTGTTAAACTTTCGAATTATGTTTCTGATATTCAATATATACGCTTTATTCATTGTCGCCATTGGCAGTCATTCCCTTTTCCGCTTGGCTGACGTGCACTTTAAGATTATAGAAACCGTCAGGTATTGATATGGTCTTGGTTTCATTATAAAAAAAACATCAGGTATTGATATGGTCTTGGTTTCATTATAAAAACCGTCAGGAATTGATATAGTCTTGGTTTCATTTTTATCGTTTATATAGTACAATATACTGATCATCTGAAATATTGTAATAACCAACTGAAAAATATATTCTCTGTAATGAAATGTATAATTTAGTCTTTTTGTTATCAATGGGATTTGAAAAATATATATATCTTTATCAGACCGTCTTTCCACAGGACTGCAGCTTGTCTTCACCATTTAAGTGACAAGAATCCTAGTGAAGCAGCCATGACGTCCTGTCGTTGCAACCATTTGTTGTTTTCACCGTCATGTTAGCACCTAACCTCGCAGACCCAACACCCATTCCATTGGAAACACTTGCCATACCAACCCCTACAAAGTTTAAAAAATTAGATGCTGTTTAACACTTTGTACACTTCGGTAAAGTGTCTATCTTTTTAACAGCATTATTCGTAATTTCATTCATTTTCATGAGCCAAAATTAATTCTATCATCGTAAGGTATTTCCATTTAATTAATTTATTTTCTGTCTGGTGATAACCATGGTGCTATTAGATAGTCAATCCTAAACTGACTCAAAGAAAATAGAATAACCAATATCAGTATTTCTTCCATATCCGTGATAATTGGGGAATCTATTTTAAAACTAAATATCACCTTAAAAGCATAATGTAGCATACTGTAAGAGCTGAGTGTAATGCTGCATGGAAAATAATATTAATTATGGTTTTTTGTTTCGCTTGCTATTTTTTAATATAGATTGTATTCAATTTACTCATCACTCCACTATTAAATAATCTATTGATATAAAGCATTTCTGGAAATGGATTTACTTTATTTGACTCTTTGGAGGATATCTTAACGGTCCTCGATGCCTTTTTAGATTTTTCTCTTTTGGGGGTGTGTATATAAAACATACTGACAACGACTTTGATACTTTAGCTGAGCTAGCATTTATACAAATATTCATGTGCGTTCTTGATTTGTTTTTAATCCATTTTACCCAACTCCTTATATGTTAAGTGTTTACCAATTATTCTGTTGTATGTTCCATTAACTATGCTAATTTTTAAATCTTATGTGTAGGTTTCTGTTATTTTGTCTTCAGTCCTCGTGGCTGAAAACCCGATCCTAGCAAAGTACTTGTGTTCCATCCCGTCTCTTAATATCTTGTTTGGATTCTAAACGACTTAATTCTTTTTCAAGTTGATTTTTTGCCCATTTCGTAATGTAAAGTGGCAGCGCAGTGTCGTTACCAGATTTAAGAACCTTCTAAAGATCATGATGACGTTCCCTATGATGATCGTACTTATGCTCCTAGTAGTGATACTATTACACGTGATCCTACTCCTAGTAATGATACTATTACACGTGATCCTACTCCTAGTAGTGATACTATTACACGTGATCCTACTCCTGACACTTCACTGGTACTACTACAACAATTCAACAAAAGGTTATTGACGATTTATACAAAGAAGACATCATACATAAGTGTAAGTGAAGTGAAAACCAGTATTACCTAAATAAAGTAGTTTTTGAATTACAAATAAAACATTATTTTATTAAGAACTTGGTAATCCTGCTGTTCAACTTTCTATAGTTGGCAATTCAAAAACAAACCGTTATCATTTGACTATATAGCTAGTGAAACAGCCGAAATACGATTTTTGGAATTAATAGGTTGGCATATATAAAAATGAATGGACAAAGGCAGTAGAAATTCTACCAATAAAGATTTCAAGAATAAAAGAAAACACAAACAGGCACAAGATAACAAATACTGTTTCTGAATTAAATTTGTCAGACCCGTCAGATGTTATTACAAACCAGCATGAGAATTTAAATAAGGGAATAATTCTTTTTAAGATTTAGATTGAAACAGTAAAAATGAGCTAAAAATGAACTGTGACCATAGAAGGGAATGTTCGTAGATTGCATGCTTATCAAGAAGAAAAGAGAAAGTAGAGGATATGTGAATGTTGTTGTAATTTCAGAACTATAATAAATGAAAGCAGATCTTGGCTTGCTAGACAGCAATATAAAGAAAATAAAAAATTTGACAAATATATTGCTAAAGAACTAGATCCAATTAACAAAGCTAAATTAAATGATTTACAGCAAAGTTATGAAATCCAATTTTGCAATTGTACTATAAGCTTTAATTTTACATTAACAGCAAAGATCAGAGATTAATATTTTTAAAAAAGCAAACTGCAAGCATAGACATAATACTAAATACCTGTTTATTTCTTTCATTATCCATATTATCAGACTCGAGATATAGGGTTGTCTACATGAATCTTAAAAGTATTATCATCTGGGTTGTCTGTCTGTTGACGAATTCATATTGGTGGTTTATCATCTTTTGTCACCTCGGTATTTACATCTGGAGTTACTCCGAGTTTGAATGAATCTGATGAATTTTGTAAATTACTATAATTATTATTACCTTCTATACTACTTATTTTCATCATTATATTATTAGTACAAATATGCCTTCGCTAGCAACTGCACAACTGCATCGTTTAGTCCAGCTTTTTAATCTGAAATATATTGCTGGAACTTTTTGTAATGTTTTCATCTGAATCATAACGTTCTTCGCCTAAACTGAAATATTCAAACATTTTGTTTTCTTAACTGTGTCATGAACAGTATATTTGGACTCCGTAACAGATTTTCAATTTTGTACTTGGCCACCTACAATATAAATCATATACGATTTTAAATTTTGATTCAGACGCACAATTTCTTCCTTTTTTAGTCCGTTGCTATCTTGCAGAAAGGAATAAAGTCCATCCTATTTCTTCTTCTGGAGTTATTTCAAAGTTATATTGCTGAGGACATCCTGTATTCCAACATTTGCCTGGTTCATATGTTTCCTGTTTTCTTACCTCATCTTTAGTTATGTCTCTCTCAAATTTGTAATAGGCTCCAAGCCCATTAACACATGCAAATTATTCACCCTTAAATATCTTCAATCATGTTGTGGTGGGATATTAAAGCTAATAGAAATAATTATTTCGAATTTAGTAAGATCTATATTGTTGTTTGTTCGATTAAATATGTGATCAGATGGCAATGTTATTGATCATTCAGACAACAGTTTTCATATATGAAAGTATATATGAAACACACACACACACAAACACACACACACACACACATATATATATATATATATATATATATCTCTATATATATATATATATATATATATATATATATATATATATATATATATATATATATATATTATTAACCTTTATTACTAACTCTGGTATAATTTTAACTTATAAATGCCAATAAGATATTTCACAACTTGATGCCCTCAGTATTGTCCCGTATAATTGATTTTGCAAAAATTTCAAATTACACCGTGACTCATACATATTGACGGAATCATCACTATAAAATTTTAAATGCAGTTTTAGAAAATGTTTATTGGCTTGTACGCAAAATAGTAATTGACTGTGCAATGTATTTTTATCTCGTTTAATACATTTGCTATTCCTTTATCAACTAGTGCATGGTACTTGGTTGCAGGACAAGAGTAATGTGTACTATTTGTTAGCTTTCCAAGTATTTGAATTTCATGATTGATTTATATCAGACCTCTGGTCAGGCGCTGGCTTTTTATCTAATTTTTTTTTTTTTTTTTTTTTTTTTTTTTTTAGTGTGTGTGGGGTGACCCTGTTATCAAAAACAACAACAACAACAAAAACTAATTTAAAGGTCAGTGGCCTGGGCCAATGGCTTTTAACGACCTGTGGCTCAAGATCTAGGCAAGAGGAGTCGTACAATTTACAAGAGCAGTGACCTCACGAAAGCCAGAGGTAAATTGCCCAGGATTTTTAGTAAAATGTTGGTGACCAGTGGCCCAGGAGTTTTCGTAAAACTCTGGCTACCGGTATGTCCGGGTTTTTAGACAACTATTCATAGAAAATATTGGGTCATTAAAAATTTAGTAAAATAGTTAAGATGCAAACACTAAAGATTACAAACTGGGTGAAAATGCTTTAAAACGGTATTGTTATGGCCAAATCGATTCGAAAATCGACCATAAAAGCAAAATGATGGGTCAAAAAGGTAGGTAACTGGCCTCGCATGAAGGATATAAGGTAAGTTTTGAGATGTTGAGCATACAGATGTTCTGGTTCAGCGATAAACCTCTTTCTCTTATTCTGTCCACAACTGTATTTCGTAGTGTTACTTTTGACTTGATCGATGCACAATGATGTCATCTGAAAAATTACACGCACCTTCATAATCTTGAGGGACCTTTTGAAGAAGATATTGTTACTTTCTGATACTGACATAATACTGACATCAATATTTTGTAATACACATTTTCAATCAACGATAACATCTGAATGAGTTTGAGTTTATTCTGCTTGCACTACTTAATTATACAGTCTCTCAGGAGTTGTTGCTCTTTATTTATGACTTGTTTAATACAGACGTCTCAAGCCAAATAAGTAGCACACATTTACAATGCTTCTGCCACACCGTGCTGTAAATTAAGAATCTGTGTACCACAGAGTGGCCAATACCTGGAATGTTCGTACCGTTCTCTAAGATGAGGTCTCTAATGAAACCAAGTGTGTGTATATACATGTAAAACACATCAACTTTGTTTCACTGTCATATAATGTAACACCCTTTGGACTTTAGTAATGACTAACGTAACATATCTAAATAATAATAATAATAGTAATAATAATAACAACAACAATAACAGCAACTTACTATAACAATTACAATGGATGGCCAGTGCAAATGCCCACATATTTTACTGCAAAATGCAAACCCCAGTGACTTAACCAGCCACTATTCCGGCGTGCCTGAACTCGGTCCTACAATAATAAAATCTGAACTCATTCAACAGCCTTATATATAAAATATAGCCCCGTTGAGATCAAGTATTGTCAAGGGGTTTTGTACCCATAATACATCATTAGACACTATAGAGGTACAGCAGTAATGTCTTGCATTGGCTAGTGCCCACTAGCAAACCCTACCCCACGTCATGCCGAATGGCAAAGACAAAGGCTTGAGTATTGCTCACAGTATGGCGTCCTCCAAGAAGTGTAACGAGTTAAATGAATACACTCATATTTGACAGTATCAGGAGTGCCCAAAAACCAAACAAGACATCAAATGTTAAAGGGCAGCATACTGAACTTCATTTATGTGTTAATGTAAAGAGACAGACAATTAACAATTAAATGCATGTCTGAAATAACCTTTATTTGCGTACATTACAATACTAACTGAGATGTGAATAATGTAAACAATGCATACAGCATCATACATGCATTTCGCATTAAGCTGTTACTCAGGTAGTCTTTAGTTAGGTAATATAGACCACTGGCCCAAAATTACAGTTAGCATATGAGTGAGTACATTAACCTAAAATTTAGAATTGTATGAGTACGACCAGTTATTCAAGCACAGATTTCACATGATATCAAATCCGGTCAACAAAACAGAGTTCCTTAGGGTCAGTCAGGCCCGCACCAATTGGAGATTTTATTTCAAGTTATTCACTCTTTGACCACTGTGTCAGCGATGGTGTGGTAGTGGAACCTCTACAGAACTGTTTATATATTGAATAGATAGAAGGATGCTTCAAACAAGCCATATCTCTGTCATTGGCATTGTTCTACTGCCTAATACCTAACTGTTGAGTGTTGTATTTTTGAATAGCGATCTTTAAGAACACTAAAAACACAACTGTAATCTTAATAACAGCAGTGTAATCAAATTAATTTGTTTCTACATACGTGCAAGAATATGTCGACCTCTTATTTGATTCAGATCTCTGGATTTATGCTGTTAGCAACGACCAACTTACCTAATCAGCCCAATTATTGCAGATGATGTTTGATGTTTTGATGTTTTCGTCTTTTTTTTTAATACTTTTTTCCCGGGGGGGAGGGGGGAATGACAAATCGATGAAATTATATACTCACAAATATGTATCTTTTAAGACGATTTTTGATACCAACGAATTTAAAGTGATTCACAATAAGAAAATATTGACAATTCACACACAAAAATTGCTGTACGACGAGCCTATCTTTTGAATGAATACAAATCGAAAGAAGGAAGCTGATTGTTTACTTTTGCCTAGTGCAAATATAATAGTCTACATCTTTGCACATGTACAAAAGGTGATGTAAAACAATTTTGCTGATTTTCATATTTACATTAAGTCATAAACGATAACACATGTAATCTTGTGAGTTTCGTCTGCTTATTTTCTGTTCTATAGACACTCCAGTTTCATGAGCGCAGCCATTAACCAATCACGTGATATGTCAGCCATGACGATAGTGAAAGGAACATTAGACACCGCACGTGCCTCGATCAAAACAACATCTTTTTTTTTGTTTACATTTTATCCTTGCTCGTTTTCTCTAAAAAATTGGCATGGATAGTGATGGAAAATATAAAAAAGGTGGAGGTAGTTCATGTTCCGTCAATGGATGTTCAAATAATCGTCGCAAACGCAATTTATATAAGAAATCAATGTGTTTAATACACGGACAAGTGCTTGAAGAGTCTGCGTGATTGGTTCCATTTAAATTTCAGTCTATGCCGTCAGATGGGCACACACGAGTATATATTTTTGAATTCCAATCTTAGCAGCAAACTTGAAATCACTCGTAATATGACTTCCAAGAGAAATTAGAGACTGTTGCCTGGAATCTTTCAGAGAAAACTACCCTGGACTACAACATGTATCGGTTATAAATCGCACAATACTGCCAAATATATGGTATAACTATCTCCACATGGGCAAATTATCTTTATTTCAAAGGCATTTGATGGACGAGCAAGTGATAAATTCATAGTTGAAAATAGCGGATTTTGAAATTACCTTCTCCCTGGAGTGTTGTTAATCTAGATATGTAGCTAACATTGTTTTGTGGGAAGGACTAGTAAAGATTCCACAGGACTAGTAAATCTACTAGTCCTTCTTGCTACAAGGAAATTTATGCTGTATTCTAGGCCTGAAAAAAATCAAACGCACATTTCTACTAGCTCAGAAAAATGGTAGCTCGCAAAGAATTTAGAGAGTTTATAAACATTTTTCAATGATGATAAAATTAGGTAGATATAGTTATATAGTTGAAAACTTTCTATGATGATTTTATTAGTTTCTCGCAATATTATAATGCAAGCGTTAAAATTCACGTTGAGGACATAAACCATGGCAGGTCAAGGATATTTATACAATATATCGAGGATATAATAAAATTTGGATGCCAACAGGAACAGCAATTACTTATTCTATCACCTAATAGGGGGAAGGGTATAGAAGAATTCGAGGCCCTCTAAATAAAATGGCACAATAAATCTGAAAAGAGAGCGTACACTCAATTTACAATGGACTGATCACTCAAATAATATGGAAAAACAGAATTTAATGCTAGAATGCGTATTGGGGCAGGAAAAAGTCAATTTTTCCGCTAGCGAATAGAACACGTTTGATGTGAACAATCGCCTCCAATAACAGAGGAAGTTTCTTGTGCATGGGCTTATGACGTGGAAGTCGGACTGGGTCTGTATTATTTCTGTTCTAGATGTTCTGGAACCTTGCTTCTAATGGGAGGAATAAAGCTTTCTTTTTTGGACAAGGTTAATTCCATCCCAGAAAAGGTAAGCAAGGCAATAGTGACAAGCTATGTATTACTGCTATTAAAATCAAGTTTCTCACCTGTCTGCCATCAACACCAAGAGACACAATTTTTAATTTTTTTAATTTTTTTTTAGATCTTGTGATAAAATTTCCTTTGATTCTACGAGTAAAATTTCACCAGTGCATTTTTTTTTTTGGGGGGGGGGGGTATATGAAAAATATATTTTCTTCCTGGTTTCTATGGAGGTTGAATGGTTGTTATGGACCCAAAAAAACTTTTTGGAAAGTTTGATCATATATGGCTGTTATTTTAGATCTCAGAAAGATATTTTTGATCTGGTTGTTATAGTAACTAAGATTCTGTCACTCCATAAGTTCATGCGGGACAGATAATAGATGAATAATGTATGATACTCTATGTATCTGTTCTCGCTTTGTATGACGTTGCTAGCAGTTAAACACTCCTCGTGTTCTTAGCCAATTTCACAAAAACATTTCATGTGAAGAGTTCATTGGTACCAAAGTTTTGTGTCATACTGAACTTATGGAAAGTTATTTTTTAAGAGAAACCTTCATAAAAGCAGTATGTCTGCATGCCCTTTTCTCTCATGCATTCCTGACCCCATACAGCTACAGAATCATGCACAAAAGTTGATGCAAATTCTATAACAAAGATGGTTAAGGCAAACATTCTCAAAACACCAAACATTTCATATCAATATCATGTAAGTTTTGGTTTGGTATGGTGCTTTACGGTACAGCAACACAAGTAGGTTATTTAGTGCCAAGGCAATTTGAGTAAAGTGCCTTGCCCAAGGGCACACCACAGTAGCTGAAACAGACTGGTCTGGTGGTAGGATTTTAACCTGCACCCTTTCGGTTGTGAGTCCGGCACGCTAACCAATGAGCCACCTATCACGTAAGTTGAAGTCTTTATCCATATATGTGTCAGTAAGTAAAAGCCCGAAGAATACCTCCTAAATGTCTGCAACTTCCGATCTCAATGGTACAACCAAACAGTGAGATGTGACACAACCTTGTGGCTTTAAGTAACAAGAGTACCACACAGCACTTTACATGCCTATATCATGACATTGTTCCTACCAGTGACCTTGACCTATAAGCTCAAAACCTGCCAGCTGCATAATAAGATGCAGAGATGAGTAAAATTTCATCAAAATATCTTAAGATGGATAAAAAGTGACAGCCTGGGGAAGGAAACAAACAACTAACTTACACATTATCCCTTTGTTTTTTACCTTGACCGTGAAGACTGTGGGGTATGACTGAATACACACGAAATACTGTTAAGTCAAGCATCTATGTACACCGATTCCACATTTTTTCCAACAAGAATGTGGTCTATGCCACGTGTATGATTTTCAAACTGGATGATTGCTTGGGTTAACATGAAATTCAGTGTAATTCAAAGTAAGATACAGGAAAGAAAAAAAAAATAGAATTAAGTAAATGATATGCCATTATATATCATCGTGCTATAAAGCTATGCCACAACGGGACCGGTATGACCTGATCCAGGGGCAAATGTTTTAATTCTGTAAATGTATATTTCTCTTTTCACATCCAGTTAGTGTATATAAGATTGTATGGTGGAAATCTTGATAGATTCTAATTTATGAGCCAAGGGGAAGTCCCCTCCTTCTGGGGCATGACCCAGGACATGTATTGGATTTATCTCCTCATGCCCATTTAAATGTATACATGGTTGCTGGATGGGAATGTTAATAGTTTCCAAGTTATGGGCCAGGGTTAAGTTCCCAACCCCCAAGTCTGTGCTGGATATATGTCTAATTTTTTGTCATGCCCTTGAAACATATATATAGTCTGTGGATCTCAATAGTTCAAAGTTATGACCAAGGAGCAAGTCCCCCGCCCCCACCCCCCCCCACCCCCAGGGGTCTGTACTGGACATATGTCTCATTTTGTCTAATGACCTTCAACCAACATATGGTTAGACATGGGAATCGCAGCTGTTTCCAAGCTATCACCCTGGGACTATTCCCAACCTAAGGGGCATGCCCCATGGTTTGTATTGGATATGTCTAATGTGGCACCCAGACAAAAGCGTGCAGGACAATAGTGTGCAGACAAAAGCGTGCAAATACAAAAGCACACTGAAAAAATCGCGCAAACAATTAATGCACATTTTATGTGTCTTGTCAAGAAATTACTAACAAATACTGCATTCAAGATCATTAAGCATACTTTATTTATTAATATCTCAATATGCAGAAAAACAGCGTTAAAGACCAAATAACATCATCCATTCATTAATATCTCAATATGCAGAAATTCAGTGTTTATTAATTTTTCAAACGCTCAATTATTACAAGTGTCTTCTACAGTGCAATGTTATGCGCGATCCAGAGCAAATAGTCCATTATTGACACACTGCTGTATGTCGGAACTAAAGCTTGCTGGTGCCAATTGAGTTGAACATATTTCAACTTCAACGTTTCGGGATGTCTAACACTAGATTGATAGCGTTCAATCTGCAGCTCCAAGTGATTCTGTTCCTTGTGGAAATGGTCGATCTGATTGTAGACCAACAGATGATGACAAACGAAATGACTGTTTACAGGAATGAATGATGCCAAGCCTCCACCGAATTGTTGGTATATGGCAGATTGTCTTTCACGCGATCATGCATGTCCCACAAGTCAACTGGAAATCTCGGATGTGCTCGACCGCATCTTCGCTGTCACTGTCTTCAGACGTACGCGTCTTCCCAATAAGTGTAGAATGCTGCCAGTGTGTCAGCAACTGGGACACAGCAGAGAGCTAACAGCATTTTGACATGCATGCACAAGTTTTTATCATCACGATACGAATCTGCTAAATAAAATTCTTGCACTTTGTGCCAAAGACACTGGCCGCGATGGAAAAAAAAATCTAACTATCTGGGCTACCTGGAAGATGGTTTTGCACACATTTTGACTAGCTATCACGTAAAACATGATCTTTCTACATTTGTGATTCTGTTCTTTCCACGACTGTAAATGTTTAGGCCTAAAATATTTTGTGCAATTTATAGTTTCGGGTATGCAACTAGCTTTGAAGAATGACTCCTCAAATAATATTCGGATATTAGAAATTTATATTGTCTTTGCGCGCTTTTGTTGGGGATTTTAAGCCGAGTTCTTTTGTTGGCAAGATTTTGTCCTGCACACTTTTGTCGGGACAAAGTCTCATGTCCTCAAATTCTATATATGGTTGTAGGGAGTTTCCAAGCTGTGACCTCAAAGCAGCATTCTCACAGCACCCACCCCTGGGGCAAGACCACAGAGTGTAACACAAAAAACTGTTACATATGTTATAGCTCTGGCCTTGACGATGACACAAACTTTCTGATCTCCATCTACAATGCTTAAAATGATGAAACGTTAAAAAAAAAAAAATTCCCGGCCCCTTGTAGCATCCCCAAGGGTTAAACTGAAATCTTAAAACCATTGTTCACATCTAAAGACAACGCCAGTCATATTCCAGATCTGTATCTTCAATGGTGTAAGAGATATATTACATTACAAATGGATGGACAGACGGGCAGGAAGACATAATTCCCACCTTTTTTAATGCACTGGGATAATAGTCATTCAACAGCTTTGGGGACTTATTTAAACATTATGGTTTTCAAGGATAATTTGGACAATATTTGAAATGCTACAGGGCTGAGCACATTTTTGTTTTCACTTGTCCCACCTACCTTTTCACTTGTCCCAAAATTTAAATCACTTGTCAAGATTTGATGACATGAATGCACTTTAATCCATAGAAAGAACATACAAAATAATGTACAACATATGTATTTCCTAAAAGAATTTAATTTTTGAATAACATAGGTTGATATTATACAGTTTGTAACATCAGAGGTTTCCAGTTTTCCGTTGTCCAGGTATCTTATATGCACTATTTCCGTTGTCCAGGTATCTTATATGCACTATTTCTTGCTCAGATACGATAGCATCAGTACTTCCATCAGCAAGAATGGATTGGAATTTACTGGAATTCAGACTTTCTGTAACTTCTTCTCATTTTTTTTTTGCCACAGAGTCTGGCTTATGTCTCTTTGGAGAAATAGTTACCTCACACTCAGTGGCGGTCTTACGTTTTACCCCTCCACTTTCACATGAATCTTCCTTCTCCGAATATTCCTCATTAACTTCCTTGCGAAAATAATGTAGTAAACTCGCTTAGTAAATCCGCATAGTAAATATAACCTTGCTTGACAATTTCTTCTAAAGTGATCATAACGCACATTTTATTCTTATGTATGAACAGAGACAGTTCCTTAATTAACGTAATTGTTTCGCTTCAAACGCAATATCAGACGTTAAAGTTAATCCTCTGTATAATCAATTAAAATTTTAAAAATCATCACTGCCATTTAATCAATTCATAAAGGGAACCGACATAACTGTTGGTAAAGTACTTTTAATTAATTTAATTGGATCGACTCGCTGGATTAAAATCAAACGGTGAGTCGTACATGAGGATCAGGTTAGAGTAAACACAATATAATGCAGCAATTTAAAACACTGCTAATTTATCATACCAGCTTTATTTTGTTTCACGTGTTTTGATTGGCCAACAATTTGGTCGCTTAGCACAATATGCGGTCAAGTGGTAATAGAACGTCATGCAACAGTTATCAATGACCACCGGTAGGTGTGATGCAGGATGTAAATAAATACACAGAGAGGGGTAGAATCAAGAATTCAAGATTCATACCGAGAAAAAAATTGGAGAATGGCACATACAAAGCAGATGGCCAGAAAGTCTACCGGATTGGAATCTTCGCCCCAGGGATTCATCTAGGACGGAGGATGGACTGCTGTTTCTTTGTATGTTGCTACCTTTGATAAGTATCTATGAATAGAACCTAAATATTTAAAAACTGAACTGTGAAATATACTTTTATGAAATATGGTATGACATATGCAACTATTTTGTATGCATAAATGTGTGCATTATAAATAAATATTGAATATTAACAGTGAAAATCATTAACTTGTGAACACTAGACCTAAAGAATTCAATTCAAGGAAGTTGCACGAAAAGCACGGAAATGCCAATTTTACAACATTACTTCCATGCAACAGTCAAGCGCATGGAGGGAAATAGAAAGCAGACGCCCTGGAACACAAGGAATAGACATATCACATTTGCGAACAGAAGATAGACCAACAGTATCAGAAATACTAACATCACTATTGGTAAAGGGAGTAAAGATGGACGACACAGAGGCTATGACACAGAATGGAAATGGAATATATTTAGTACACCCAAAGGGAGAAAATACATTGCTGAGAAAGGGTGCAATACAGATAGGAACGAAAACAAGACAAATAATAGACGCACCAGATATAGAGAGAGATATCGCACAGAAATATGTAGATACTTATATAACTGGAGTTCCCACAGAAATACCACCGAGGGTTACAATGGAATAAATGGAACAAAAATTCAACTTGAAAATAGAGGACGCACAAATGGCAACCTACAAACTCTTTCAAACGGTACAAACAGGAGCCAGAATTATACAGATAAAGCATGAAGAGGTAAAGAAAATCACAACATTTTTAAATATTCACTCGTTTCTCGTAAAAACGTATTGAGGCTGTATATATCACAGAAAATGCTCAAAATGCAAGCAAACAGGACATGATCCAAGGAAATGTACTCAAATGCCACAAGTGCCAAATAAAATAGAACCAAAGACACCAAAGAACAGGCCTCAAATCTCAGAACAGGATGCAAATTTGTCAATTACGCCTCAAATGACAATAGAACCAAAAGGAAAACCCTCTTGGAATGGAAGCATCAAAGAACAGGCCTCAAACCCCAGAACAAGAAGACAATTTGCCAAGAAAATACCCAGCACAGTTAGTAGCACCAGTGCAAATGGTGATAGACACAACAAATAAGAACCAACTATTTGTAGCTCTACCACCCAACAGAAAAGAATTACCAACAGGGAGAAGCACAGCAGAAGATAAACAAATAACACAAACAACAACAACAGAAACGATTATGCAAAAAAGTGAAATATATATTTTCCAGAGGAACACAAAGAAAACAACGGAAAATACAATAGCTAAAGCAGCTGAAGGAGCAAGCAAACAAAAAGAAACCATTGCAATGACCACAAATGGAAACCAAAATGAAACATCAGTGAAAAGACAAAGATAAAAACAAAGGAAAATAAGACCAAAATCAGATGGAA
Organism: Margaritifera margaritifera; assembly: GCA_029931535.1. Lineage (NCBI taxonomy): Eukaryota > Metazoa > Mollusca > Bivalvia > Unionida > Margaritiferidae > Margaritifera > Margaritifera margaritifera. Next base: position 5,312,122 of record JAQPZY010001637.1, read on the forward strand.
AAGAATACTATAAACTGGATTTTGTGGGAATAGACCTATCAGACTATATACTGGATTTTGTGGGAATAGACCTATCAGATATAAACTGGATTTTGTGGGAATAGACCTATCAGACTATAAACTGGATTTTGTGGGAATAGACCTATCAGATATAAACTGGATTTTGTGAGAATAGACCTATCAGACTATAAACTGGATTTTGTGGGAATAGACCTATCAGACTATAAACTGGATTTTGTGAGAATAGACCTATCAGACTATATACTGGATTTTGTGGGAATAGACCTATCAGACTATAAACTGGATTTTGTGGGAATAGACCTATCAGACTATAAACTGGATTTTGTGGGAATAGACCTATCAGATATAAACTGGATTTTGTGGGAATAGACCTATCAGACTATATACTCGATTTTGTGGGAATAGACCTATCAGACTATAAACTGGATTTTGTGGGAATAGACCTATCAGATATAAACTGGATTTTGTGGGAATAGACCTATCAGACTATAAACTGGATTTTGTGGGAATAGACCTATCAGACTATAAACTGGATTTTGTGGGAATAGACCTATCAGACTATAAACTGGATTTTGTGGGAATAGACATATCAGACTATATACTGGATTTTGTGGGAATAGACCTATCAGACTATAAACTGGATTTTGGGGGAATAGACCTATCAGACTATAAACTGGATTTTGTGGGAATAGACCTATCAGACTATAAACTGGATTTTTGGGGAATAGACCTATCAGACTATAAACTGGATTTTGTGGGAATAGACCTATCCAACGAAAATACATCGCCAAAACAACCACAACTGAAAAGAACAAAACAAACAGGAAAAGCCCAGAGAGAAAGGGTAAAACAGAAGCAACAAACCTGGAATAAACATAAGCCCAAAGACTGAAGAAAAAAAAAATATATATATATATATATGCATGTATGTGTAACCTGATATATAATATCTACAACTACTTGTACTAATAAAATATTGAATAATATAAACAAAACTTTATAAATAAAATCCTAACATACCATAAAATATGATATACACTAATAAAATATAAAATAATATAAACATAACCTAACAATAATCTAATCTTAACATACAATATGAACTAACAGTGAAAGAGAAGAGGGAGAAAGATGAACATACATGCACGCAAAATACAAGAAAACAAACTCTTAGATATAACATAAAACTGAAAATGAAAATTTGATCCACATAGATACGAAACACAAAAGTCATACACACAGAAAATATCAGGAACTAGAAAAATTAGAGAAATTAAAACAAGACCAGAACGCAAAGATCACTATTTTTGACAATTCACTTAGGGGAGAAGGGAATGGAAACCCGACTGACAGGCAATACCTAAAGGGAGGTGAGTATGAACCTGGACCCCTAGAACAAGAAACCTTGGAAATTATAGGAAAGCAAAAAGAGGAACCTCATATAAAAAAAACTTACTTTAAAAAGTTAACACCAAAATTAACATTAAATTATTTTTAACCTTTTGGAATTTGGAATTTTATGAGAATACTTTAAGAAAAATCTTTGATTGGTTGACAAATTACACCTTCCATGAAAATGTTTGCTGATCACATAAAAACACAGATTACAAATTTACATATATGTATTTTTGAACTCGGAGACCTAACTAATAACAACACACATGAACTAATAACAACACACATGAACTAATAACAACACACATGAACAAATAACAAGACACATGAACTAATAACAACACACATGAACTAATAACAACACACATGAACTAATAACAACACACATGAACAAATAACAACACACATGAACAAATAACAACACACATGAACTAATAACAACACACATGAACTAATAACAACACACATGAACTAATAACACACCTGAACAAATAACAAGACACATGAACTAATAACAACACACATGAACTAATAACAACACACATGAACTATATTAACAAGACTTTTATTTTTCATTTTCAATATTAATTATATTGCTATCACATTTATAAAGAACAGAAACTCTTAAGTAAAACATTATTTTACATCTACCAATTAATATGATATTCCAACTAATTTCAAAGTTTTCAAAAAATATAAATTGTTATTTTCCCTTCAATTGTAGAAGGACTGTTTGTAAGAAATACACAACTAGTGAATGGAGAAAGAAAAATAGCAAACAAATCAATATACACTTGAAGGGATTATTATTATTAGTAGTAGTATTATTAGTATTATTACATTGTATTATTATTATTATTATTATTATTAAAGTTTCATAATTAGAAATATAAAGTTTTTGAAGGTTGCTTTTTAGTGTAAAGCTTTCAGAAGATTCCAGGCTATTTATAATAGCTGAGTGCCTCTGAGTACTAGGTATTCAAAGTCCAATAAACATGGGAAGAAGAAAATGTGAATTCTTCCCTTCAGATAATAATTTTAACAGATACTGAAATTGTTATCTACATTAAGATACTGGACAACACTTTTGTTGTTTGTCCTTCGAGTTCAAAGATGACCATGACATCATCAACTGGTTTGGTTTCTGTGAGTACGTGATTGGCTGATCAGGCCAATTTGTGCTCTGAACCGTCTGTGGCACACTGGACAGGAGATGCCACTTGGGTTTGCTTGATCAATAGAGGATATGCTGCAGTTCTGAGATTTATGTTGCTCACGCTTCTGCCCTGCCTCTGCAATTCTCCTCAGTTCAAAGTCAATAGCTCCAGTATGGATGAGACTGCCAGGTGAAGTGATCCTGAGTGAGATCTTCCCAAAACTCAGGGTCAATGTTGAAGTGTTTCAAGGGCAACATGAAGGAATCTTTGAAGCATTTCTTCTGACCACCCTGAGATCGCTCTCCCTCCTTCAGCTTGCCGTAGAAGATCTTCTTTTGTAGTTGCTCTTCTGACATCCTGGTGATAGAACTATTACATGCATTCATACAAAGCATGATTTTTCTCTTAACAAGAACACAAATTTAAATGTACAATTCAACAGAAACTAAACCCATTCATTGGATGTACTGTAGGTAAAGTACAGATCAAATAAATAGAAAACATTACACAAAATCCTTCACCATAAAGTTCACAATTAGTATAAACAGACAAATAGGGTTTCGATCCTAATATGTGAAAGTCACTACCAGACTTCTATTGAGTTTGCTTGAATAATTCTGTTAAAACAAGGATTTTAGGGTTCTTTATTTGATGTGATACCTAATAAGAAAATTAAAAAACTGTGATGAATAAGGAATATAAAGTAAAACAAATTCATTAAGAATAATACATTGCTGAATACGTCTGCAATACATACAATATGCAAAGAAAAAATGTTTAGCAAAATAACTGGATTGTGGTTTAAAAATAACAATAATGGTTTGTTGTATTGACAGAAGAATAAATATTGATGCAATGCATGTCACAAACTTGTAAAAATGCTTTCTTCCTAATTGATATATATGGAGCAAGCAATCTATTCTTCCTAACTGATATATATGGAGCAAGCAATCTATTCTTCCTAACTGATATATATGGAGCAAGCAATCTATTCTTCCTAAATGATATATATGGAGCAAGCAATCTATTCTTTCAGATTGAAATTATTGGGGCTCTAAATGTATCAAAATAAAATACCTGAAATAATACAGCATAGTGCAATATGTATGACTGTACCTCTCTCTCTCTCTCACACACACACACCAAAACACTGATGCAAAAACAATTGTGTCAAGAATTAAGTATGCACCCCCCCTGCACCAACTCTCCATGTTCACTTCTTGTAAAAGAGAACTTTATCTATCATCCTGAATCCAAATCCATACTTCCATCACTCATGTGTGTGAAAATGACATTATGATTTAAAGCTGCTTCAAACATCAGCAGGAAACCATGTTAGAAATGCATCAAATTGATCATGAATAATCCAGTGTTCATAGTTACCTTTTTTGACATGCCCCTCTTTCTCTCATTTCAACTTACTCAAAACCATTTTCCAAAGGTTGGAACCATATAGTTCTGCTGTATCTGTTGTAGTGTCTGCAAGTTTTCTTTCTCCATCTTCTTGATTTATGTTATTCCACCTATACACATTTCTTCTTCTGGGATGTAGCTCTTCATCACGCTGGTGTTTATATGGTGTCATCAGCTTCTATGGTAACAGAAGTAGTTGTTCAAACATGTATACAGATCCACCTATGTGCTATTTATAGAACTAAACAATGACATTACCAACTTTCAAATCTGAAAGTTTTACTCCAATTATTTATGTAAGCCTACACAATCAACAGGTCCTTTATGGATAGTTGTGTTTTTACATGGACAGCAATTTCCTAAATGTTTCTTTTTGTTTATTTTTTCATAATACAAAGTAGTGCTCCTTTAGCCTGTTCCTTTTCAACTACATGCAATACAAGCTGAAAAGTTTTATAACATAATAGAAATTTTACATTTGTTAAGAATCTTAACTTTTAATGAACTCAAATACAACTTATAAGTATTAGTTTGATGCATACTACAACATGATAACTGTAAAATATGTCTATTTTCCAGGGCTTGTTTATCTAATGCCAAAAACTATACATCAAACAGTAGCAAATTTTACTAAAAGAAAGACAGAAGCTCTACTGAATTAGGTATGCACATAAACATTCTTCTGAAACAAGAATTATCCTTGCTCAGTTTTGACCTTGTAAACTTCTAAACTTCCATTTGTGAAAACCCTATCAACAGCTATGGTTCGTCACCAGTGTGAATCTTCATGTTCACTGTCAAATGCATACTTCAGTAACATAGTCCACTGTCAATTAGGAATTTCTGGTAAACAATTTCTTACATTTTTTGTTGGTAATTGGTTCTAATTAAACAATATTCCACACACATTTCACATTTTATAAATTATATCACCAGTGTGTGTCCTCAAGTGTTTTGACAAATGAGACCTCTGGCCAAATAATTTCCCACATATTTCACATTTGAAGGGTTTGTCACCAGTGTGCATCCTCATATGTGTTGACAAATTAGATCTCCGGCTAAACCGTTTTCCACATATTTCACATTTGAAGGGTTTGTCACCAGTGTGTATCCTCATATGTGTTGACAAATGAGACCTCTGCCCAAAAACTTTTTCACATATTTTACAATTGAAGGGTTTGTCACCAGTGTGTATCCTCAAGTGTGTTGACAAACTGTATCTCTGGCTAAATAGTTTTCCACATATTTCACATTTGAAGCATTTGTCACCTGTGTGTATTCTCAAGTGTGCTGACAAATTAGATTTCTGGCTAAACAAATGTCCACATATATCACATTTGTGTGGTTTTTCGCCAGTGTGTATCATGAAGTGTGTTGACAAAGTACAGCTCTGACTAAACGATGTGCCACATATGTTACACTTATAGGGTTTGTCACCTGTGTGTGTCATCATGTGCACTCTCAAGCCTGACTTTGCTGTGAATAAAATGCCACATACTTCACATTTGTAAGGTTTGTCACCTGTATGTGTCCTCATGTGTTTTGTCAATACAGATCTCTGGCTAAATGATTCTTCACATAGTTCACATTTGAAAGGTTTGTCACCTGTGTGTATAATCATGTGTGATGTCAAATTAGATTTATCTGAAAACAATTTACCACATGCTTCACATTTGTAAGGTCTGTCTCCAGCGTGTACCTTCATGTGCTTTACAAAACTCAAATTTATGTGAAACGCTTTACCACATATTTCACATTTGAAGGGCTTGTCACCAGTGTGTATCATCTGATGTGTCGACAAATGAGGTCTGTGGTAAAATAGTTTTCCACATATTTCACATTTAAAGGGTCTGTCACCAGTGTGGATTCTCAAGTGTGTTGTTAAATTAGATATCTGGCTGAACAATTTTCCACATATTTCACATTTGAAGGGTTTTTCACCAGTGTGTATCCTCAAGTGTGTTGATAAATTTGATCTCTGGCTGAAAAATTTTCCACACATTTCACATTTGAAGGGTTTGACCCCTGTGTGTGTCATCACGTGCACTGTCAAATTAGTCTTATCAGAAAACAAATTACCGCATAATTCACATTTGTGTGGTTTGTCACCCGTATGTATCTTCGTATGCCTTACCAAACGAGAAATTAGGTGAAACGATTTGCCACACATTTCACATTTGTATGGTTTATCACCGGTATGGATGTTCATGTGCCTTAGCAAACTAGCATTTACGTGAAACGATTTACCACAAATTTCACATTTGTATGGTTTATAACCGGTATGTATAATCATGTGTGTGGACAAATTAGAGTTCCGACTAAGCACTTCCTCACTCATGTCGTATTTGAAGGGTTTGTGACCAGTGCATATACCTACTTGTTTTTCGATCTTAGAGCCTCGAAAGAAGGCTCTAGGAAACAACCGTTTATTGCATGACTTGTCTCGGTATGTATTCCAGCATGAACTGCCAAACGATCACGGCTGGTGCCAAGTAAGAGACAGGTAGAATTTTCTTGCCATTACCCAGTTTAATTAACGCTTGTACCAATGAGTGTAGTATATTCGGGATGACTGAAACTGGTATCACGGTACAAATTGTTTTTTCATAGACCTTAATGTTAACATTTGGTGAAATAAATGTACCTTCTCTCCGACTTTAGCATGCATGTCACACACTGTCATAGAGAGCAATGTTATATTGTCAATTTGACAGCGATAGAACCTGGTACTCCATTGCATTTAAGAGAGATAACTCTGCTGGAACTAGACAGGGGTAAGAGTTATCCAGTCACAACAGACACATTTTCAGTGATATGTATAACATTTTAATAAAATCATAAAAAATAAAAAAATTGATCTACATATGAATTAACATAATCTCAGATGTTGCTAAGAGACTCAATTTTTTTTAAAGCCAGAAAGAAACTACAACTCTTACATAATACACCAATCACAGCTAGTTTTGTTGTTTATTTCTGAATACAATGTTCCCCTACACCTTAAGCCCCGCCCCCCCCCCCCCCCCCCCTGGGCTTGCGCAATTGGTACCGTGATACCAACTACTTCGTAGTCCAGGTATGCCATGAAAACAATAGATACATGCATGTAAAACGTAACAACTTTGTTTGGCTTACATGGGCTCGTATTGTTGCTTACAATGTACCTATCAGTTATACATGTACTATATAAAACTACAAGGGAGGACACTTCTCTCCTTTCTCGCGCGAGCTATGTAAGAACCGACGCTAATATTTCAAGCTACACTTCGCGTAGCGTAATAAATTTGGTACCAATATTTAGCTCAGGCATTCGACTTTTTATGCCTACGCAAAGTTTGACTTACTACCACACCTTTAAGGAATGCCAGACCATTTTCCCACGCTACCGGTCGACATGGCCATGATCGCGCGCGCTTAATATGCAGGTACAAAGCACTGCATTGAATTCTGCCCCCTTTATTGGTTGCCTAAAAATCAGATTATCAGGAGGCGTAGTATGTCATTTTCAGTCTACCAAAAAGAAGGCCGTATTCCGTTCAGCTCGTTGCACTTGCAAGTCAAGCGGGCGCGATCATGGCCATGTCGACCGGTAGCGTGGGAAAATGGTCTGGAATTCCTTAAAGGTGTGGTAGTAAGTCAAACTTTGCGTAGGCATAAAAAGTCGAATGCCTGAGCTAAACATCATAGCTTTGTGTAGGTATAAAAATTCATTACGAAGGGTAGCTTGAAAGTAGTAAGGTGGGGGTATCGAGGGCAGTCATGGGTACCCTGGGGCAGTAACGGGATTTAACATGCCGGGGGCGATCTGGGGCAGTAACGGGAGTTTAACATGGTAGGGGCGATCTGGGGCAGTAACGGGAGTTTAACATGGTGGGGGCGATCTGGGGCAGTAACGGGAGTTTAACATGGTGGGTCTATCTGGGGACAAAAATAAAAATGGCGGCAACAGAAAAAAGGGGGGTAAGCAATCATGGGAATAGAATTAATCTTTCTTGAAAAAGGGTGGTCCTGATAAGGACCGTTGGTTTTTTTGTTTGTGTTAAAGTTCATTTAGAGGTAGGGGCACCTCCCTGGCTTTGCAGCTCCCCCTCCATGTTTCTTCTTTTGTTGTTTTTACAAAGGTTAAAAAGAAGGGAGGATGGTCTGCTTCATATTCCCACTCTTCTTGAAGCATGGGGTGGGCTCTGATCGGGATTTTGCTCTCCCTCTTCTCTTCTTCTTTCTTTATCATATCTTGGATGAGGTGTGATAACACATCCAAGATTTGTTTAATCTGGCTCAGGTTTCTCAATCTACTCATCTTTATTGAATAAAACTGGATAGCTTAACCGGTGAAGACGTTGTTTTAATATGCTAGAAGTGCGGACGTGAAGGAAAACATCCCTTACACCTAAAAAAACAAAAAAAAACATCACCCCACTACCCCGCGTCTGACGTCATTCTTTCTACGTCATTCTTGGCTTCGCAGAGTTTACACTCCATGACCCCTGACTCTAAAAAGCGCGGACCTAAAAGAAACTACTTTTGATAAAATCAAAAACACACACCACAAACATACAATTTTTTATTTTTTTTTATAAACCAAACACACACCACAAACATACAATTTTTTTTTTATAAACCAAACACACACCACAAACATACAATTTTTTTTTTTTATAAACCAAACACACCACAAACACACAAGGGAAAAGGGTTTTTGTTTGGTGGGCTAACACAAACAAAACAAACATACAAACATATAGATATTGGCAATATTTGAGAGTAGTAATCTTTTCTAGAGATTGGGTGGCCCTTAGAAGGACCGTTGGGTTTAAGAAGTTATGTTTTTGTTTTTAACTTCTTAGGGTGGATGTAGCCGTGGTAGTAGCTCCAGCAGGTCGGCCACGTTTAGCGATAGGTCTTACCGCTTTCAGACAGGCAGGTCTCTTTCGGGTGAAAGAGAAAGCAAATTCCTCGCAGTCAATCTTGCAATGGACTTCGCCGTCAAATAGTTTGCTGGACTGCTGCTGCTGTTGCATAAGTTGTTGCTGTTGCTGCTGCTGTTGTCTTTGTTGCTGCTGCTGTAGGCGTTGTGCTGCTTCCCATTCTGTTCTTTCTCTAAGTATTTCTTCTCTCAGGACCTCTTCTACTAGATCATGAGCCATTTGAATGAACGTCATCGTCTTTCTCTCTGGGTTGGTCTCCATCAAATGATTCTTCACCCTCATTATGTTCACCATAGCTTCATTCAGCTTTGTAATCTTGGTGGCAGCCATCTTCTTCTTCTTTTCTTCTTGGAACTGTTGAGATCTTGACGAGTCAACGAGAATGACTACACTGGCCAGTGTACCGCCTTATATGCTTAACGCGCGGACGCGATGGAAAACATGGTAAGGTTTTTTTTCAGATCGACAGGGAGATCATAGATAGAGGTTTAGATCGATAGAAAGAGAGAGAGAAAAAACATATTCATTATTTTCAAATTCAATAAAAAAACCCCACAACACCATTTTTTTTTCAACAATCCACAAAATTTTTTATTCAACAAGAACTATTCTAACATTTAAAAAAACTAACCATTCAACCATAAATTTTCAAACAGGAACATATTTACAAGGTTGACAACGTTGGGAAGGTAAAGTAAATGTCAAACTTTCTACATCGACATCATTTTGATGTACACTACGATTGTGAGCTAAAGACAAGAGATAACCATAACGTTGACAAAACCATTGTTGTACTTTAGCATCATTTCGAACATAGTCACTATCAAAATAAGTCAGTAAATGTTCTAATGAATATCCAAGACTACGTTGATGAAGATAATGAACACAATATTGTCCACACACCATAGAATCCGATCCTTGTAGTCTCACATTATTGAATCGAGTCGAGACGGCATTTCTTCTCATAAACTCGATGATGTCTTTTTCCAAAGGAGGTAATCCATAAGAATCAAAATATTCCACACAGTGATCGTTGGGAAAGTACACGGCAATCCAATGGGTTCCTGGTAGATCACTGTCGTCAGTATTGATGACATAGGCATGAACATTTTTTGGTTTACGATGAGGTAGTTCATCTTTAGCACATACCACAGGATTCCAAGAAGAAGTATAGGAACCGCGATTCAATAGGTAATGAAGTTCCCTGGTATCCATTTTTTTCTTTTTTGTCTTCAACAATGGAAATAATGAGTCACCAATGCACACCTGACTTTAAACTTGAATGAATCTGTCTTGTAATTCCACGAATATTCACGTCGGATAGGTTCTGCACTCTGATGAATGAGTCCTTCGATCCGTTTGATCTCCAGAGAAGTAAGTGGAGGAAAAGAAGAAGTCTGCAAGACTTTATACCACTGTTTCAACACGTGTTCATCTGAGAGTTGTGACCAAGCCGTTTCCAAATATTCATCCAATTTTTCTTCACCTGTCATCATCATACATTTGTCGTGTTGTATCTGACTGGGATGATCGTTTTGACATCCATAACATTGTTCTTTAATCAGACTGTTAATGATTGGACTCAATTCCTGAGCATAACAGGTCACTAACTGTTTTTCGTGTTCTGGCCATCGACAAGCCATAAATCCAGTAAACACAGGAACTGAATTGATTTCTTCTTCTTCTTTTTCTTCTTCTATTCTAGGTTCAGAATGATTCACTTCACAGAATCCCTCATCTATCTCCATAGGTTCTTCTTCGTGCTGCATCTTTTCTTCTTCTAATAGTCTAGAATCACTTCTCTCAAGCTGTCGATTTCTAGAGTGTTATCAAATTCTGCATACAAGACGACGTTCACTGTCTGAGGTAGAGGATTTGCAAACTGAAGTTCCACTCGAAGGGGGCCTGATTTTATAGGGTGGAAATGTCCTTCATCGCTGCCTTGGTCCGGAGTGAAATCAAATCCCCACAAGGCATACCCTCCTGCATAATCCTCGTACGTAATGCCGTGGCTGGTGTTGGTACCTAACTGTCCTGTGGCTTCATACAGGGTCAAGTAAGATCGTAAGTAATTTTTTGCGTTGACGCTAAAGTCAGGTTCAAAAGGTCTGGTACACAAGATCTTGCCATCTCGACTGACTTCTATCTTGGAGACGTTGAAGTGCTTAAACTGGAACGGATTCTGATCGTGGACTCCGTTGAAGGCTGAATTTCTGACCATACCAAGCAGCAAACGTTTGGGGAGCTGCCCTTGGAAGATGTGATCTTCGACTATGGATCGGAGTCCAGCGGCCACAGTAAAGGTTTTCACTTCCACACGTCTAAGAGGATACTTGGCAGTGGTTCTGCTCAAGGATTGACTGATGTCGTTGGCTACTTTTGGTAAGACTTCTACACGTCGCACATAAAGTTTGGCTTCTTGGATGACAGTTTTCCACTCGTTAGCATTAGCCATCAAATGGAAAGAGGTACTACTGCGATTCAGTCTCAGGCGTACATCCACTCCGTTCAACAAATACTTGTCTTGCAACCACATGTCCAAATGTAAACGATCCATCAATTCTAAACTGTGCCCTCTGATTTTCTTTCGACGGTCGTTAAATCCCACATTGTGCGGCTCTGCTGGAGATATTCTTGCATGATCAAAATCAGCACCCTCAATCCTGGCCGGTACTGACACCTCTGTGTCGTTGAAGGTATTCTCTCCTGCGGTGTCAGGTTTCCAGACCACTGAAGCATCCAGATGAGTGTTCTTGGCTTCTTTTCCATACGTCAAGAGATTTTCCAAGTAAGCACGGTAAGGGTAAGTATCCAAACTGCTGCTGACCAGTTTGTTATTCAAGTACAAATCTATTCCACTGAACAAGGAATGCATGAAATTATTGACGGGAGCGACTCTGGAATTGCCATCAGGAAGGCTGCTGTCCGCCGTTTTGATCACTTTGAGTTTCAGGAACAAGTAGCTGTCATTCAGATCGATGTAATCTTCGGTTTGTCCTTTGATTTCAAATTCGATAGGAGCTGAATCCGACAAAGACGATACAGGATGAAATTCCACCCATTGGGATTCTTGCATCGTCATCATGGTGGGAGGCATGTTAAACATATCCAGTTCTGACTTGGTACATTCGCAAGAATCTCGGTGCATCATTTTCACAGTTTAATAATCAAACACGTCTAATTCTCTACCAGTTCTTCTTCTTTTCCTATTCTTTCTGGAACTACTACCGTGTGTTCTTTTATGAACTTTGAAAGGATTTCGATGTCGTCGTCGTCTCTTTCTACCTTGTCCTTGCTGCTGTGAAGTAATGCCAGAGCCTGAAGCGTGAAGCGTATTTATAGGATTTTCTCGGAGACCTAAAAGATCTTTACCAGTGGTCATCAACACATTTTTGCCTGCTCTCATAAAAGCTTCTTTAGGATTTTGTTTGTCGATGAGGACATTTTGCAAACATTCTTTTCCTTGTGTCAAAGCAGCATCTTTTAAGGCATGAAATCCTCGAGTCACCATCGGTTTCAAAATAGGAGCTACCGTCGGAAAGGCTGATTTTAACATATCTCCTAAACCCATGTCCTCGTTGTCGAGCCACTCCTCGGTACACTGGATACATTTTTTTGTTACAATTCGTTAGAGAACTTGTTTTTTTCGAAAATGTAGTTTCACCGTGACTTTTCCTTGGTCAATGAATGGTACATCTTGTCCCAAATCTCCTTTTATACTAATGTGGACACTGTAAAAATACGATTTACTGACTGGAAGATAATGAGGATGTACAAATTCACGGTGAACGTGAAACGTGTTTCCACCTTCTTCGTACGCACCAGCAGCAGTATCCACTTTGAAAGGAATGACTCTTAGTAAGGGAGCAGATGTGTGTCCCACCACGTTGTACTCTACCACATCGGAGTACACAAACATTAAATTCAGTCCTATGTTCAATTCCAAAGGGTGTTTAAAAGCATCTGCGGATTCTATGTCAGTTGAGATGTTTCGATTGGTATACTTTTTATTTCCAGCCAAAATGGCATACAATCCAGAAGAAAATTCGATGCTCATGAATCTTCTCTCCTCGGAGGGTATGTTTCTTTCTTTAGCAGTTTTGTCGTCAATGAATTCACCATTAGCTTTATCCAACATAGCAAATTCTATGTGGAACGGCGTGCCACCTCATTGAAACCGATTCGTACATGTTTTTAGTTTATTTCCAAGGCTTTACCAAATTGCTTTTCAATGGTGGACTCAAGGGTGTCCCACAAATGTCGGCTACTCAAATAATACCCCGTAGGAATTCTCAGGGTATAATGCCCAAAGACCCTTATGTCAGAATCTTTTTCTTTTTTTGGATCTGAAAACTTTTTGAATGCTCCCTTCATGTCTGGATTTTTTTTGTCTCCTTCCCAGATTTTAGGATCGTTTTTTTCTAATTCATCTTGTATATTTTTGTTCAAGATTTGCACGACGATAGTGTTTTGAGTTTTGTTGATGTTCATGATTTGCGTAGGATGAATGATTTCTACCAAACCCACTTCCCAATGAGCATCGTGATCCAATTGGATGGATTGAGGCAATTTGGTGGTGAAACAACATAATCTGTTGTTGGGAAACACATCCATGGAACTGTCACTAGGTAACGTTAAATAAAATTGGTCATTCATAGTTCCAAAGTGGTTCTGGTGTCCGAGGAGTCACTCAAGTGGAAAGAAGAAGAATGATGTTCAAAAGGTTCCAAAAGAGGACTGGTATTTTGGTGGTGGTGACTGGACGAAGAAGGTGGACTGGCGTTGCTCGTACTCCCGTGATGGTGACTGTTGTCCGTTGTCGTCGTAAATTTCAAAGAGGGACTGGGTAAAAGATAACCGATGCAACTGCTCAGTAAAATGGTCCACAATTGTTTGTCTCCTTGTTGTAAACTCAAATTGGCAATAGCTGCTCCGATGACACAATACACTACAAAGATTTGGCAGAAAAAGACGATTTGATTTTTAGGCACACGTTCTCCGCACCACACCCAAAGTGGTTGTTTTTGTAATTCTTGAAGAGAAGAACTCTGTGAAGGAGTCGTTGAAGTCGTCTGGGTGGCTACTGTGTTGAATGGCATGTTGTGAGTTCACTTCTTTTTCTTTTTATAGTCGACGACTTGAGAAGCCGCAATCCAAGAATCAAAACTAGGAGGATATCCTTTCCAACGTACTTTGACTTCTTCTACTCGACGTTTACCTACTTTACGTGTTCTTTGTTCGAGAATGCTTTCGATGTCGTACAAGGTGTCTTCTTTTTTAGTCACTCGTTGTAACTCAGGCAAGTAAAATGTTCCTTTGAGTACTTCACCGTGCATGTCTTCCAATTTATAGACGGGAGGATCACGACCACGGACGGGGGTAGTGACACGAAACAATTCGGTGGTCCAGTTAGGTAAATAACCTTTGTCAAAAGTACGTTTGGTTTTTCCGATGCGAACCCAATCTCCCGTCTTTAACTCCAACAAGGGTGTCTTATTATTTTTCTTTTTTTTTTTTGGTCTGCTGGGGTGAACCAAATAATTTATCAAACACAGACACTTCGTTTTCAGGGCTGACCTCTTCGGGGGCACATCCAATGCTACGATGGTACGATTGATTGTACGCTTTGACCAAACGAGGTAACACGTCGATGTACTTGAGAGTATGTTGATGTGTAAAATATTTCCACATGCGTTCTTTCAAAGTTCTTTGAAAATATTCCACGATACTGGCTTTGGTTTCAGGATTTTCGGTAGTAAAAAAATGAATTTGTCTTTGTTTCAATTCTTTTTGAAAAGCTTGGTTTAGAAATTCGGTGCCTTTGTCCGTTTGCCATCGTAAAGGTTGGCGTCCACTTTGTTTCAAGACCAATTTTAAGGCTCGTACCAATTCGGTACTGCTTTTAGAAGTCATAGGCACGACCCAAGCAAATTTGGAAAACACGTCGATGACACAAAACAAATATTTGTGACCACGATTGTAAGTGGCTAAATGAGAGACGTCAGCTAAATCGGCTTGCCATTGATGATCGATGCCTTCCACTTGAGTGGTACTTCTAGAAAATTTACGTCGAATGGGTTTGTGTAACGTGTACGTCGATTGTTCTTGTAACCATCGTCGTACTTCGGGTAAACGTACACTTTTCAATTTACTTTTAGCAGCTCGATATAATTTTTGAACTCCTCCGTAACCAGCAGCATGGCCAGGATTGTAATAAATGGTGGCTAACAGTTTCTCCATGATGATTTCCTCAAGAATAAGTTAACCAAGTTCCAATACTCTTTTCTTCGTGAGGTATCTTTTTGGATTGTTGTTGTTTACGTGTCCGACGTGCTACTGGGGTAAAGGTAGTTTGAACAGGGGTCATCGGTTCTGTTTTGACTTCTGACTTCACTTCTTTCTTTTTCTCTTCTGAGGGTAAAGGGGTAGACCTCTTCTTTTTCATCCAATCCGGTGTGGCTAACTTTTTTATTTTTTTAAGAGGTGGAGTTAGTAAAAACTCTTCTTCTTCTTCTTCTTCTTCTTCTTTGACGGTCATCCCTGTACCGGTGTCTGTTTTAGCCACTTTAGGTTCGCTTTTCATTAGAGCCTTAAAATCTCTCATAGTGGGTGAAGCTGTTTCGTCGACTGCTTTTTGGCGAAAGAGTTGTAGACGTTGTAAAAGTTGACCGTACCGTTGGGATTTTTCTGTTTCGGACACATCGTTACGTTCCATCAGGGATTGTATTTCTTGTTGTAACTGAGACATTTCGTTAAGATTAGGATTGGGTGGTAAATGAGGTATCCGTTGTTCGTTCCAACGATGAAATTCCATCCATCGTCTGTAAGGTACTAAAGTCAGTTTTCGTCCTTCCATTTCATCCAAAGATACCAAAAAGGTGTGGTCTTTTCAGAGAAGGGTGGTCCTTTTTATCTTCTTTTTTTATCGCATGACCCCTCCTAAAAGTGGTCCAGCAATCGTTCCTAACAAAGGAGCGACTATTTTTAACAACGGACCTATCAACATAGGTAGAAATCCTCCTCGTTGCACCAACATTTTTTTCTTTTGTTGAAGAGGTATTTTCTTTTTCACCATTTGACGAAGAACGTTCCGATGTTTCCCTAATTTTTGTTTCTGTATCTTGGACAAAGGTACCGTTCCTTTCAACACGTTCAAACAACATTCACACACGGTATCGATGATTTCTTTAGGAGCTGTTTGAATTAGTTGTTTTCGCATGGGAGGATTGGATTTGGTTAGGACAGACAAGACATCCCAATGTTTGGCTAGACGAGGGGGAAGTCGTCCTTTTTTGGTGGTTTTACTTTTCTTCTTTTTTTGGTGGTGGTGTGCACGATCGGGAGCCATCTTTAGAGGTGAGGAGGAAGTAAGTCTGAAGTCTTTAGCCTTTTACCCTTCTATTTTATACTGGAATACGTCTCCACTGATTGTCTGCACGACGTACCAACTTCACGACAGGTCTCACTCGACGTTGAGGTGTTTTCAATGGACTAAATCGTCTCAATTCATCTTTGGATAAATCCACAAAACTTTGTAAGATGCCAGTTCTTTCTTGGACTTTGGTTTTAGGGGATGGTACTTTGTTGGTGGCTGCTGCCATGGCTAAATCAGCTGAAGTCGACGGTCCCGACGGGGTGACTTTCGAAATAGGTTTCCATTTTTGCATCAAATTAGGAAACACGGATCTTAAGTCTGGTTTGACAGGCATCATGGTAAAAGAGGGTGAAGAAGACAAAGAGGAAGTGGTGGACGCAAAAGGAGACCTCGTCATCATTGGGGACTGTTGTGATGGTGGTGATGGTAAGGGTGGTGGTGGTGTTTTGCGGGTGTACGTTTGCGTCCTGGCTGCAGTACCTCTTTTACGTCGGGTGTTAGTGGTGGTGGTGGTGGTAGGTGTGGTTTTCTTCTTCTTCTTCTGGGCACGACTTTTCTTTTTCTGAGGGCTGCCTTTCTTCTTTTTTGGGGGGCTGGTTTTCTTCTTTGGACTTTTCTTCTTCTTTTTAGGTGATTTGGATTGGGCATCATTAGGATCCCATTTCAAAAGGGAACGAATCATGACCCCTCTTAAAGAACCACTTCCACCAGGAGTTAAAATGATTTGTTTTTTAGTCCGTGAATCGATTCTAGGATCAGCCAGTTGTGACAATGCCGATTTATGTCTTTGAAAAAAACGTTGAGTTTGATGAGGGATGTGAATGATGCCTTGTAGTAATTGACGTGCTGTCAAAGTAAACCATCGTAACACTTCTTTAAGACTCGCTTCTAACAAATGAGCACGGACTTGTGCATTTTTTTCACGACTGATGCCATACAAGGCACGAATCAATTTAGCCGAAGGATGAGATTGAAAGGAAGTCATCTTCTCTCAAAAAGAGTGTGAGACAGAAATGACGTAGTAGGTTGTTTTTATAGTTTTTTTTAAAAAATGGGCTGAAGGGGACGTGTAAATGACAGGACCTCCTTCTTCACCCCAAGGGGGAAACAATTGGGCACGAAATCTCAAATAGTCAGGAGTGGTAGGTTTTAAGTCAATGAGTAAATACTCGTGAGGGGTTTGAGTGGCATCGTCGTACGCATAATTGAGCCAAGGAGCCCCTAACTGTTTGGCTAACACTTGTACTTGAGATTTGTCTCTGGGGCTTTTAAACAAGACCACGTAATGAGCATTCAAACTAATGGTTCGATGGGCTTTACTTTGTTGAAATAAATTTTGTGTAATGTAGACAATACTAGCATTACGATGGTGTCCTTTTCGTGTAAACCAAAGTTTAATTTCTTCTTCGTCTTCTCCTAACATGTCATCAAAAATAACTAAATGAGTTTGACTCACGTCAGACACGATTCCATCGTCTTCGTGAGGAATACCATCCACAAATGAAATGGTTTCTCCTTGACTTTCTTTCAATAACGTGTAAGACGGTTGCCACTCTTTGTAACACCACACGATACGTTGAGGTGGATGATCGAACAAATCAGTTTTGTGTTCGATCAATCGTTTGACAAATTCGGTTTTCCCTGAACCACTCGGTCCAGCAATCAACATGTTAAATGGATGGCGCAGATACAAAGCATTCCAACTTTGACGATCTAACTTTTCGTCAATCACTTTAACCACAGAAGAAGAGGTAGACGAGGCAGAAGAAGAGGAGGATGTAGCCATGTCTGAGGTAAGAAGATTTTTGAGAAGAAGACAAAAAACCAAAGGCATTTTATACATTTTCATACACGTTTATTTTTTTAAAAAAAAAAAAAAGCAACCAACCAACAAAAAACATATTTTACAAGTCATTAACACCACGAGTGATAAAATAGCAAAGTAAAATCATCAGGTACACAATGAAGGCTCCTACTGAAACAATCAAACTGTCATATAAACACGTCAATGTACAACAATAGTTTCATGTCCTAGTCATGAAAGACACTGTGTTTTGGGTTGGTGGTGGTGGTATTCTTCTGCTCGTCTTTGTTTTTGAATCCTCTGACGGCAGCGGTGGTGGTAAAGAAGGGTGGTGTTCCTCAAGAGGCATTGGAACCACAGTGGTGGTGGTGTCAGGTACTTCTTCTTTTTCTTCTTTTAGGGTTTCCCATGGAGGTTCCCATTTTTTCACTTTTAGACCCTTATGGACAAGTGGCCAAATCTTTGGCAAACTGAGCCACTTCTTGTAACCAATATTGGAAACCAAGGTTTCTCCAGGGTCGTACATCTTTCCAATGGAAAAGGTGTTGGTGTAACTCACTAGCAAAACACACTTCTTGAAATGTTTTATACACAGATAAAGTGTGACGAATGTCTTCTTCACATGGAAGTGCGTCACTAATTTTCATCACCACTCTCAACGCTTTACGTACAATGTTTCTTTCTTGGACTGATAAAATTAAGTTTTTATAGTCTTCTTCTTCTACTAAGTCCGAAAAAGAACACAGGGTCATATTGTTTTTTGGAACTCAACAACTGAGTCCAAAACAACCACGGATCGTTCAAAAGAATCCAAGGCAAACACTTGTCCTCAAAAATATTCCACAATGAATGTCCTGGAAAACGAATTCCAAGATAAGTAGTCACTAAGACACACACCACATAACGTCCAAAATTCAATGGAAACAGTTCTTGTGTCACTTTTTTATAATCCTCTAAGGTCTGAACATGATCTGTGATTTCCTTCCACGGAATCCGTTTCAGAAGTGGCGTATAGAGTTCAGGCATACCCCCTCTTTTATAGCCAGGCTGTCCAATAATAGACACTCGGTGTGTACCGATAAAGCATCAAGGCTCATGTTTGACTTTCCTTCCACGGAATCCATTTCACGAGTGACGTGAAAGGTACAGACGTGCCGCCTCTTTATAGGGGTCGATGGCTAAGGTAGGTATCTTGGGTGGCATGTTTTTATAGCCAGGCTCCCAAGGTTGGTACCTTTTGAGGCAGTCTCCTTCAGGATAGTAGTAGCGATAGACGTTTCCCATGACCATTCTTCTATGCCCTTGGAAGAGGCAATAGTGTAAAAATCGAGAAATGACTTTGATTTTACGTTTCACTTGGATCTTGACAAACTCTTGGTAAATCCTTTGGCGCACTTCCAAAGGCATGCCACTAATGTACTTGGGTAAAGTTTCCGATTTGGAAAGAAGTAACTCTCTTTTGTATTCTTCACGATACTGGTGATAGTCGTTGTTCAGAATCAGATTTCTGATGCGGCGAAAGTAGCCATAGCATTGAAATCGAGGAATCACTTGAAGTTTACGTTTCACTTGAATCTGAACCAACTCATCGTAAATCCGTTTTTGCAACTTCGAAGGCAAGTCACGAATGCGGTCTTCTAAAGTAGTCTTCTTGGTGACAAAATACTCACACACCAACCAAACGGAATTGGTACGTAAAGGATATGAATATGATCCAATACAAGTTTGAGTGATTATCCTATCTAATTTCAAACCACGTAAAGGTGATTCGTCTTGAGGGGTCAGTTCTTCTAACAGTTTTTGGTATTCTTCTATGTTAGTCACATTTTTTTCCTTCACTTCATTCCATCGAATTCTATATTCCACTGCTACATTGTAGGTGGCCCCCACCAATTTCTTAAATTGGTGATGTAGATCTTCATCAATGTCTGACCATTTGAATATCTTTTTAGCAATCAAATGTCTTATCGTCTTCAAATACCATTGGTTACAATAGGTCTGTCGTAAAGGATGTAACTGTTCTTTACGTTTCACTTGAATCTGAACAAATTCTTGGTAAATCCGTTCTCGTATCTCCAAAGGTAATCTACCAATGCGATCTTCTCAGGTAGGAGGAATATACTGAAAAATGCGTTCTCGCAACTCCAAAGGTAAACCAGTAATGTATTCCTCTAAAGAAGAAGTATTCTCCGCCATGGAATTTTTTTTACTTCTTCTTTTGTTGGGCCCCTGGCTCATCGTACCCGTACTGTTCTAAAGCCACTAAAGGTAAGAAGTGACAGTGCGGAGACCATCTGGCATGTTCAATGTAAGCTGAGTCGGTAGGCTCCCAATGGTGAAGTTCCACACCACAACTAAAACATTGAACTTTATCTCCTTCTCCCGTGTATTTAAATCCAGATCTAGCTAAACCTTCCGGTTTAGGTCCTTCTAGATATTTTGGCCACTTGTCTTTGAATGACTCGAGTCGACTTTCATACTTGGAATAACCAAGTAAACTCACAGGTATTCTGATATGCGAATAGGGACCCACATTCACCTTGTTGTCATTAACGTCAATACCAGTTCCTTTAGTATTTCCAGTAAAACATAAAGGGCGTACTGCCTCTTTAGAGGGTGGTCGATGAGTGGTGATGTGACAAGCTACGGAATCCTTTTGAACGTGTGAATCGGGAATACCAAACCGTACAGAATCCGTTTCATTGCATGGTTCTGCATCACACTCCAAGTCGTGGTGACTCATCTTTTTTTTTCTTCTTGCTCCTTGGTTAACGTTGAAAGTGAGAATGAAGGGTTAGGCTTGGAAGGGGTTCCTTTTTTATACTTCTCCAAATCGGCGTGTCCGTAAGGTAAAGTGGTGTGATCTGAAAGTCTCACTCGTTTTTGGTACACGATGCGATACAGTTTTTGAACAGGTCGAGTCACAATTTGATGATTAGGTAGGCGTACAATCTTGTGAGGTTCTAACGTGGCTACTTGAAAATCTTTCACTTGTCCAGACAGTAAAGCATTTTTTAAAACCTCAAAGTTCACGACTTGGTTAGTTCGATAGTTCAGAGTCAACCCTTTGACTTTACAGGAGGTGTGAAGTTGACCTTGAGGGTCTCGGTATCGGTACCCATAATTTTTAGGGCCACCGCTAGCAAAACTCAAAATGGAATCTTGAGGGTGCTCGTATGTCCAGGCTCCTAAACGATCTCCTTGAATGGTAGGGTGGGGGCAACCGGGTCGATGAATGTACATGCAGCTGTCAGTATCAAAATACAAGACGCGATCTCCCAAGACTTCTAACGCTTCGTCGTACAACTTCAAGCGAGCATGAGCGGTCACGTAAGCGGCAATGACAACGTTGCTAAAGTCGTCAGGTTTGACAAACTTGGGTTCTTCTTCGAAATTGACATAGATCAAATTCTCACGGACGATTTCGACGTGTTTAACTAGTATACTTTTTGTCGTCCACCAATTCAAAGTAACGATAAGGATCGTCCACGTATTCCGTTTTGGGTAAGATCGTACGTTGGGCCATTTTTCCCCACAAACAATTCAACATCACTTTAGCAAACGATCTTTTTCCTTCATTTTTTTCTACGTCTTCTAAAGTGACTCCTTCGACGTTAAAGTACTCTTCTTTGAATCGAACTTGGTCTTCGGGAGTCTGACACCACGAAGGATAACCACTAGCTTCTTGTTTCAGTTTGAGAAATTGGTTCACGTACCCCGAGAAAATGCCTGGATGATTAGTGGCGTCGTCTTTTTGGTATTGGGCTGTAGTTGGAAAGTGCCAAATTTCATACACGTTCAATAAACGGTATCCACGATCCAGAGCTCGAAACAATTCGGCACTGACCCACGTTCCTGTCAACGACCGTTCTTCCTTCGTGTGGCGACAGGGATGATCTTGGTTGCACGTTTCGGCACACGTCCGACATAAAGGAAACATTAATTTTCCTTGACAATGGTGAGGCAAGATGGGATGAAACAAGTTTGTAGGAGGTAAGACTTTACATTTGATCAATCCTTCGTATTGACGAATGTGTTCCACGTCAATGTGTTCTGTTAAAATTTCAGGGTGTCCGGTGGGAAAACGAGCATATTTGCACACCCAAGGATACAAAGAACACACGTCGATGTATTTGATTTCTTCTCCTTGGGATTCATTCACGTCGTACAACAAACGAGTGGCATTGGTTCGTCCTCCAAATAAACTTTGGCGTGGATCTAAAGGTTCGATGTCGGCCGCGTCGTAACTTTGAGTGATGGTCTTAAATTCAGGATCGGTTTTCAAACGTCGATCGTATTCGTGCTCCCACATTTCTACCACTTGGTATCCTTGACTTTCTAACTTGAGTCGTCGTTGGCAAGTCTGTTCGTATAACTGTTCCATGGTAGAATCTGAATAAGGACCTTTCATGTCTCGGTCAGGATAACAGGTTGGGCATCCGTGAAACAAACAACCCTGAAACTCGTACACTATGTGCGGGTTTTCTAAATCCCAACCATCCACGGAATAACCTCCAATCTTTTTTTCTCCTCCTCCGTTTCTAACATGTTGTATCCATTTGTCTTCTTTTTCACACAAGTAATGAAGCCAACGTAAAGCTTTGGCAGAATATTGACGACTGGCAAAGAGAGACGTATTGGAGTCGATGATGGCTACTTGGTTCTCGGGCATGAAATTTTGCCTGTAGACTAAGGAACAAGCTTTGGGTAGGGTGGACGCATCTTTCAAAGGATCGACCTCTCCGTGATCGAGAAATAACTCTCGAAACTTTCCACAACAACGTCTTAAAATATCCACATCGGATCGGCAATATTTGAGCATCTCCTCTTGAAAGTCAAAGGGATCGGCCTGGTGAGCGCGGTACCAAGTGTGAAAGGCTTCTCGCTGTTCGGGGCGCATTCCGTCGGGGTCGTAATCACGAAGGTCAGGCAAATGAGGTAGGACAGCATGTTGATTAGCTTCCGTGTTGAAAAAGTGTGGAAAATAACCTTTGGTCATTTCTGTCATGCCGAACGTTTTTGGCATTCGACTCAAAGGCATGGCCAAATAACTCATCGAATCTTTAAATTTGACTTGTCCTACTTTCATGTAGATGAGTTTTTTAGTTTTTTTCCGTTCATGGTGACTTCAGGGCGTTCGGTTCCATGGTTCAAATAATAATGAAGTAAAAACTGTCCATCGTATCCCGAAAAATTGTGAGCTATGACGGTCGCATACCGATGACAACTTCCGTAACGTTGAATGTCTTCTTCTCTCCAAGTGTCGTGGGTGGTGGGGTCTAAAATCCATTCAGCAAACTCAGACAAAGTATTCACCCCACGAAAGATTTTTTCACGTCCTCCTGGAATCCGACTACAATGAGGACAGTGAAAATGAATCGATTCTTGAATGCACTGATTACAAGCCCGATGAGCCACACAAAAATTAGGAATGTGATCACCTGTTTCTTGCATGCATTCAAAATCAAAGAAGATGAAATCTACTTGGTTCTTGTTCTTCTTCATCTTTATTTCTTTCTTCTCTATCTTGTCGTGTTTTTGAATAAAACATCGATGATCAAAATCGACAATCTTCTTGCAAATAGAACATTTTTTCTTGCCAGCACAAACGTGTCTCTCGTTAGTGTTGGTACGAATCAGTTGTCCACACGTAGAACACAATTTCAATAACTCGCAAGCACATTTTTGTTGGTGTCGTCCTTGGGTCTTGAGATGTTGTTGGTAACAAGTAGGACTCACAAATCTGCGTCGACAGGTTTCACAATGAACGTGTTGTTCAGGAAGGCATGGTTGGTCTGATAAACATCCCCGACATCTCTGACCACAATGAATGTGTTGCTCCAGGCTGTTAAACCCTTTGTTACATTTCTCACAGAAGTAAGAGTATCCTAAAAATCCTGTGATACTGGTAATGGTATCAAAATGTTCTTGATGGTGATAAAGATGAATGTATTTTCCTTCAGGAAAATCAGGGCCTCGAAACAGTAGAGCTCCGCGCACTTCTTGAGGGTGTACTTTTAACGTATAATGAGGAGCCAAAACATCTTGAAGTTGCTGCATTTGAGAAATGCCACACACGGTCTCTTTAGGGATCCCTGCTTGTTTCAACAAGAGTTCTGCTTCTTTCCGTTGTTTGACTCTGTTAGATTTTCTAATGCTCTCCCAGGCTTTTTTCCATTCTTTGCTCTTGTTCTTGTTAGCATAGGTGCGGCCCACCACGATAGCTCGAGCCAAACACATCTGGTCATGAGTATTGTTAATTTGGACGACACTCTGTTTGGTAGTAAGACGATCGTCCACCAATAACGGTTTCCTACTTCGTCCGCTCCCTCGAGGTGGAGAAACGTGAGTCATCTAAAGGGTAGCCTTTCCATCGGTGATGGTAAACTTGTCATTGGATTGTTGTACATGTTCTATTTTGGACATGACTTTGTCTGGCGTTAATTCTGCCGGGGTGCTAAACTCAATCCAAACGGGAGTCTTCAAATGGTCATGATGAATAGACAGTCTCAATCGATCCTCTTCTTTAGCTCCACATTGGCGCTTCAAGTTCTGTAAGACAGATTCCCACAAATCGCTAATGAACCCTGCCGCTTTCTCGGGAGGTACTTTGGACTTGAAGTCTTTGAAGTGTACTGTGTGAGTATATGCAGTGGTCCTAAATTTTCGAGAAGTTATTTTTTGAGTCTCTCGAATCAGATAGTAATTTTCAGGTGTCACGGTAGGACTTTCTTGGTCATGGGTTCTGGTGTTGGTGGTTTTTGTTTTAGGTGGTGGTTTGGAAGGTGGTAAGGTTTCAGGTTCACTCATCTCGTCTTCGAAGTCACTGGCATGGACTTGAGCTAGTAGTTCGTCTAAGGGTGTTTCAGGGGGCACGGAATACCTTCGTCGTCGTGGCCTCTTGGTTTGTTCTTCTTGTTCTTCAGGTTTCTCATGGTTTGGGCGTGATCTTTTCATCTTGAACTTTACTTTGAAACTGATTGAGTTTTCACCCAGGTACCTTTATATAGAGAGAGAAGAGTATATAAAGAGAGAGCTTCTTACCTTCAGAATCAGTCTTTGGTGATTGAACTTTCAAGCTGTCAAGATGAAAAAGTCAAGAAGCCCTATTCCAGTGAATAACCCTGACGAATACTATACGGCAATTAACGACAGGATATATCGATACAACTACACTGGAGATAACAATCAAGATACTTGTTACCTCTGCCAAAAGAAAGGACATTGGGCTTCCTATTGTCCACAACGTCATCAACAAAGAAAAGAAAAGAAGTATGATTGGAAATATTTAACCGAAGGAAGTACACTGAGAGATAAAAGTCAAGATACTTGCTATATCTGTCAAGAGAAAGGCCATTGGGCTCCAGAATGTCCACAACGTCAACAGCAAAAGAGAGATAAAAGTCAAGATACTTGCTATATCTGTCAAGAGAAAGGACATTGGGCTCCAGAATGTCCACAACGTCAACGCAAAAGAGAGACAAAACCAAAGATAC
The DNA here is from genome assembly GCA_029931535.1 of Margaritifera margaritifera. Classification (NCBI taxonomy): domain Eukaryota; kingdom Metazoa; phylum Mollusca; class Bivalvia; order Unionida; family Margaritiferidae; genus Margaritifera; species Margaritifera margaritifera. The sequence continues at coordinate 5,337,711 of JAQPZY010001637.1, forward strand.
CTGTTATCATTGTAAAGGACCAGGACATTGGTCTTCGGAATGCCCTCAGAAAGAACAAGAAGAAGAAGAGAGGGAGGAAGCTGATTCAAAAACAACAAACCTAGAAGAAGAAGAAGAACATATCATCAAGAAAAGTAAGAAGAGAGAAAGAAGAATGGAAGACAGTGAGAATGAAGAAGAAAAAATGGAAGATATGATTCCTATGAAGAAGAAATTAAAGAAACACAAGAGAGACAGAGAGAATGAAGAAGAAAAGGAAACTATGATTCCTGTGTGGAAATTCAAGCCACACAAGAATTTCAGAAAGTGAACTTTGTTTTATTGTGTGTTTTTTTTGGTGTTATATGTTATATTGCTGAATTATTTTGTAAAAAAACGGATGAATACACCAGACTGGGGAAAAAAAGTAAGTGATTTTGTGTTATTTTGTTTTAGAGTAGAGATGCACGCACGCACGCACTCACAATTTTACCATGGGATTTTTTTAAAGTTTTAACTTGATTTTTGGCAATTTGATTTCTTTTCTAGAAATCTGGTGGTCCTTAGAAGGACCGTTGGGTTGTTTTTGTTTTTTTTCAAAATTAACTTCAAATGCCGTAGTCCTTTACCACGGCCCAATCCATATCCTGTTAATGCTGCTGATACTGATGGCGTTTTCATTATGGTGGTAGTCACTGGTGGTGGTGGTATTGGTGACATGGGTGGTGGCATCTCACTAGCACTGGAAGGCTTAGAAGAATGTTGTTTAGCACGTGATGGCCTTTTTCGTTTAGGTGGTTGATGAGTTAAAGAATACTTATAGACATTGGTCATCCATTTTAACTCATATAATATCTCTTCTAACAGACTTACAGTTTTTTCTTGAAGACTGAGGCCTTCCTTTACCGTTTCCTTCTTCTCCTCTTGTAACTGCTGCTGCTGCTGCTGTTGTCTGATTTCTTCCTCACTTTGTTTTCTTCTCTCTTCTTCTTCTTTCTGCTGTTGTTGAAGAAGAAGAAACATTTCTTCCTCTTCTCGTTGCTTTTTTACAAAATTTTCCATCTCTTCCATTTGCCTTTTTTTAAATTCGTCCACCATTGGTACAGTAGTAGTAGTAGCAGTATTCTCAAACTCTTGATTTAGTAAATCTAAATCAAAGTCTTCCGGCCGGAAGTTCAATAATGCAGCAGCATTAATCATTGAAGGCTCACTCCAATACATTGTAGTAGTACTTGTCTTTCCAGTCTCCATGAAGGCTGTCGAAAAAAGTAATAAACCCTACGAACGCTACGATACCTTTATACCCGAGATGACGTCACACCCCCCGCTCTCTTCCCATTGGAAGAAAACCCGACCGCCTTGTAACGCGCATTTGGATTGGTAGTTGATTTCGATCTATTTCAATCCTATCGTAAGGTATATATACAACCGCTGGTTTCATAAAGCTTCACCGGTTTTCTCCAAGACCACTCATAAAGACTAAAAAATCATGTGGGTTAGCGTGGAAGCATCGAACATTGTCTCGGGAATGCTGTTTAATCCAGCATTCCCCATGTATGTAAAAGCCTCATGGGCTACCACCAAACTAACAGAATCCACCGAATGGAAAAGTCGCATCTATATAGAACGTCAAGGATGTTTAAAGAGAGTCCTTTTCTTCGGCCCAGAAATTAGAAGAAGCAGAAGAAAAAGAAGACCTAGCCGAAGATGTACATTCTAAAACCCAACCAAAACAAAAAAAACCCAAAGGCCCTTCTTAGGGCCACCCAATTTTCAAGAAAAGATTAATTATCATTTGCCATGTTGATAGTGTGTTTGTGTGTTTTGATTTGTTTATTAAAAAAAATTTCCCTTCCCCAAAAAAATGTTGATAGTGTGTTTGTGTGTTTTGATTTGTTTTTAAAAAATTTCCCTACCCAAAAAAATGTAGATAGTGTGGTGTGTGTTTTTTTGGAAAAAAAGGGGGATGTTTTCCATCACGTCCGCGCTTCTCGAATATAAAGCGGTTCCTTCCACAGTAACATGCGGTGCATGCAGTAAAGCGCAAGCGGTTTTAACAGCTCTGTTTAAACCGCTTGACGAACCCCAAACTGATGCTACAGCAACAGTTTGGGGGCAAATTAAATAGTGCGCTGTGCGCATATTAATCAGACGTACATGACGAGATTCGTCGCACACGTCTATAATTCAAATTCAGTCAGTCAGTCAGTAACGCCATTCACACTTCATTGCTGAAGAATGATTGATGATATCATTGAAAATCTACAGGAAGCCTGGGACTGGATGGTGGAAGTTAAGTATTATAGGGAAAAAATGATGTGGTGGTATCCAGTCAGTCTGAAGTGGGAAATAGAACACTTCACCTACATTAACTTGATTTTGAATTCAATTCAAGAAGTGAAGAAGGAGGAGGAAGTTAAGAAGAGTAAGAACTCCTCTTCACCTTGTCGAGTAGGACTTCTTAAAGAAGTTTTGGATTGCATCCATAAATTACATGATAATTTAAAGTGCATCATCCTCACTCGACAAGAAGCGGCCCTGCTCCGAGTGGAAACCATTATTAAAAAAATTATGGAACAGGAGGTCGCCAAAATCAAGTTAATGTGGGCTAAGGAAAAAAGAGAAAAACAATTCAATCGTCTGAACTTGAACTGGATGAAAATTCAGAACAAGTTCAGACAATTGAATCATCCCGACTGGATACCTGAGAAGAAGGAGGAGGAGGAGAAGAAGAAGAAGAAAAACAAGTTCCACCTCCCAGGCTTCCTAACTCAATGTTGGGGGAAATAAAAATATTCCTCCTCCAACGGTCCTTATCAGGACCACCCTTTTTCAAGAAAGATTAATTCTATTCCCATGATTGCTTACCCCCCTTTTTTCTGTTGCCGCCATTTTTATTTTTGTCCCCAGATAGACCCACCATGTTAAACTCCCGTTACTGCCCCAGATCGCCCCCACCATGTTAAACTCCCGTTACTGCCCCAGATCGCCCCTACCATGTTAAACTCCCGTTACTGCCCCAGATCGCCCCTCGGCATGTTAAATCCCGTTACTGCCCCAGGGTACCCATGACTGCCCTCGATACCCCCACCTTACTACTCTTGAAATATCAGCGTCGGTTCTTATATAGCTAGCGCGAGAAAGGAGAGAAGTGTCCTCCCTTGTAGATTTATATAGTACATGTATGACTGATAGGTAAATCGTAAGCAACAATACGAGCCCCTGTGGTTTGGCTATCATTGTTGTTGTTGTTCTTGAATGTAATTCGCGCCGATATTTTTTTTCAGACCACCCCAGATTTCACGTGGTAATTAATACATACGTACACACACACACATGCATTCGACAACTAATCGAGTGGGATTTTGTCAATCTTTCCTATCTAAGACTCAATTATAAGACGGAAAGATATAACATTAATTTATAGACTAAAAAAATCACCATTTTGCAAACATTTACATGCATTAATCAATCTGATAATAAAACTGATGATAAGAAACAACGAATGCTGAAAAACATCTACTTAACCAAGTTCAACTGAATTAATATATTTATTAAAAATAAATAAACGGTACAATTATTAGTATTTATTTAATTTAATGTTCTAACATTAAAAACACACGGCATATATGCACATGAGAAAATGTTATTTATTATTCTATTCACTTTTGCACAATACATACATTTACATATTTTTAACTAGATAAAGTACACATTCACGTTCTCTTTTGCTTACATGTACATGAACTCGTTATTTACTCTCTATATTAAAGTATAGTGGGCCAAAACGACCCGCATATGCCGGTCGAATCGACCCGGTTAAAATAGCGGGCCCAAACAACCGGACCGAATCGACCCTGGACGAACTGGTTTGGGGCCGAAATGACTATAAGCCTCCAGGATCCGAAGAATGTTGACTCGTGCTAAAACGCTGAGCAATCTTACATCAGCGTGTTGCTGACAACTGAAACATGCTGATCAAGTACTATAATTATTTACTGCTGACCACTGTAATGTCCTTCATTTGTATCCATTTGCAGATTTTCAGGAAAAAAAAAATAAAAAAAAGAGTAAGGTTTGGGTTATTATCCCGTCACCAGTCAATAGAGCAATCGGAACCCCACTTGGCCCAATGCTGACTAATTCGGACCATGGCTCATTCGGACCAAATTACGGGCTGATTCGGACCAAATGCCAGGCTGATTCGGATCATGTGAAATATTATAAGAAAACAATGGAACACACATACCCGATTTATTTTAGTAGTTATTACTGTTTTCGCAAACGTAGTAAGTAAATGTGAAAGGTTGATTTTCAGCTCTTAAATTTAGTTCTTCGTAAATTTCTAGCCGAAATCAGGACAAAATAGATATGAGCTATCGCATTCAGATATTTGTCACCCAAAAACTTTTCGATGTTTACAATAAAGAAAACATAAAGTTATTCCTTGAATTAACATTTTTGAAAAACATTTTGAAACTATGCATAAATCAGGCCAGTATGGATTTGATTGATTTCCCATGCAAGTTGTGTTTTCTTCTCGTTATATTTGCCAAATAAACCTTGTGTAAAGAGTTATTGATAAGTAACACAATATTAAAACGTACTGTAGTGTTATCGTGGACTTTTTATCTAGGAGTTTTTATATACACACTCTATACTTACATACATACAAACACACTATGACACAAGAAGAGGGGTGGGATGTAAAAGAAGAGAGATGAAATAGACACACTCTTATACACAAGCATACAATCACACAGAAGGGTAGGAAGTGTTTATAGACACAAAACTACACCTTTACAAACATAATATCACACAGAAGAGAGAAGGGGTTTTAAGTTTTAGCTGTCAACAACATAGAAGTATACATACATACATACATACATACATACATACATACATACATACATACATACATACATACATACATACATACATACATACATACATACATACATACATACATACATACATACATACATACATACATACACACAAAAACATAAAGCAATTTTTTGGGGGGGCAAATAGGATTGGTATCTCTCTTTTCTAGAGATCTGGGTGTCCATGAAAAGTGCCGTTGGGTTTGTTGACCAAAGAAGAGGGTAGAGTAAATGTTTTCAGTCCCAGATCCCCTGAAACAGTCTTCCTTCGAAAAACACGATTTACAGTTATGTTAGCAACAATAAACTCCATAAAAAAAATAAAAGTACAGAGACCCTTCTTCGCACTATGATACCACGAAATATGCTCGTAACCTGTATATACAGTAAACAGTTGTGCTTAATGCACATGGAAAACTAGAGGCAATTTATACTGTTGATGCGAGTCAGTCAGAAATAAACAACCACCCTTGCACAGATTACTTAACTGACTGACTATAGCTAGGGTGATGTGTTATGAATCCGTTGTGGAAGCACCCGTTAGGCTCATTGCATAGGTAAAGTACATGAAGTGGAACAACCCGATTCGATTGATGGTCGGTAAATCAAAGAGATGTGTTGAAGAGACAAACGTTATTATCCTTCGTTGCCTCGAATGATAATATTTAAGCCATCTTTATTTTTAAAAAAATTGTGTAGTTTGTGATCAGCAGCAACGTTTCTTTGAACTCAGTGTTTACTCCATATATTATTTCGGCAGTTAGAATAATGTGAAAGATTGATTAATTTTTTTTTTTTTAAGACGGCTGTGATTCTGCCAAGGATGAACAATCAATGAAGCGAGCAAATCCCAGAAAAACTAAATTTTAGAACTCCTGGTTGACTGAGGTTGACTTTATGAAATGCAGCTGAAATGGGGAGCAATTTATTCTTTGCAGATACTGTAAATGCCATATCAAGATTAGTCATTCTGGAGTGTATATCATCTATGTAATAACACCAACTACCACTGGGATAACGCACGAATGCAGAGCTCAATCTTGAAAGTAACATGTGTAAACATTCTAACTAGTGTGACCATTACAAGTTTGAGACTCCCTCACAGCCATGCATATGCAAAAAAATCATTATCCATGCAGTGAACAAATTCAACAAGATCTTTGACCACGTTTGGACAACAGTACCATCCAGTCTCAGGTGAGTTCAAATATGAACTCTAATGACACTTACATCACCCTCAAACCCCTCAGTGAACTATTGACAGTAATAACAAAGTTTAAAAAATCCGATTGCCCAAGGCAAGTGAGTTGCCGTCAGGCCTGTCCCCTCGCCCCCCCCCCTCCCCAAGTGTTATCTAATTTGTCTGAAAGAAACCTTGAGCCCGCCGACAAAATGCTGCATTTTTTATTTTTGAAGTTCTCGAAAGACACTGGTAAATACTCTGCTCCCTGTTGAGCCCCATCTATATATCCCTCTACATTATGAATATCGTCTGCTCCCTGTTGGGCCCCATCTATATATCCCTCCACATTATAAATATCGTCTGCTTAATTGTATGAAAAACTATAAACTGTTTGTGTACAAAGCGATGCATTTGACCTATGAATGGGGAACAATGCTATTTATGTTCTCCATATTTCATTGGTTACCTATTATTAGCACTCACTTGTACAGCATGAATAATAAGTTGTCTCTTGCTCACGCTGACTTGGTCTTGCATTGCTGGTTAAATATGTCGAGCAGTACCTATACGATTGGGAGACAATTAAGCTACGCATTCAGCGACTCACAAAAGCCTCCGGTACAATGTTTTTTCACCCTAAAGAAACGGAGATGATTACATTATATTTAAATTCATTTTGCTCAAAGAGTTGGTAGCCGCTGATTCTATTGATACGGAGTGAGTGTTTTCTGTAATTATGACAATCCACAGTACTATCAAACGAACTAATTACAATCTTGAAGCTAATGTTTCTACTGATTCATACAAAAAATATAAATGCCTCTCCGACTTCATTCCAACTTTCAACTTTGATCAAGAAACACTGAGATTTCTGCAGTGTTCAGAAAAGCAAATTACTCCATGGCCCCCGAATAATATCCCTACACACAGATTGTACATGGACCTGATGGCAAAGCTGAATGCATATAGTTATAAATCGCAAGAGCAGAGGTGTATGCAACAATTAGTCCGAATTTACCACATGAGCTTGCAGAAATTGTGAAATTGTTGGAAACCTCACTGGTTGTGAGCCCCTCTTCAGCAGAATGTGAATGAGGGTTCACTGACCAATACCACAAGTATAAGGGACTGACCATTTCATTTTTTTCTGGACGGGGTGGGTGGGAGAAAATAATAGTAAAAATATGGCCTTGTCGGATACGTGGATTCTAAGTCAAGTGAAGTGATTTGTTTTTAAGAGACTTGCACTGGGCATGTGCCTAAAAGTTTTTTTAGGCACTGCAGCAATTGAAGAGTGGTTGACATCAGGACCTGGAGGAAAACATTGCTTTTTGTGAAATATTTTGAGCGGCAAATAAACACGAGTCAATTTAATACGGTTGTTGTTTATTTCTTTTCAAAGTTAAAGCATAGCAATTCCAACGTTGTGTCAAAATAAAATTTAAAAAATACGTCCCTTTCGGACACATGGATTTGGAGTCAGGGCTAGAGGAATTTGAGTCAGGGCTTTTGACTTTTCTAAAGTCACTTGCCCTGGGCCCGTGTCTGAAAAATGTTTTCTCTGAGCACCAAGTAAAGACTGCATCAAGGTAAGACTATAGTCCACTCTCCAATGGATTTTTGTTTCTTTTTGTTTGTTTAACGGCACTTTCAGCACATTATTGGCTATATCATGCAGAAGAAATGGGGGCTAAGTGCCTTTTCCAAAGACAAACCGAGTCCGCCGACCCAGGCTTGTCTGGGCGATTACTGAACTCGTGACCCTTGGTTTATGAGTCTGTTGCCAACTGAGTCCATAAACCGAGCTACAACGACTCCCTCCAATGAATATTAAAGACATAAACTTGGTGTACTTTTTATTTAATGTATGTATGATTGTGATTATCTGAGTGTGTGTACATATGAGTGTTTTGTATGCTGATGATATTTGACAATGCTAAGGGACTGACCATATAATTATCTGGTTGTGGCTGGGTATTTCTGAAAACAATATGTCTGGCCCCCGTATAGCTTGAACAAAAGAACCAATTAGATCCATTATATTAGTTGACAAATATAAATTATGTTGCGATAAAAGGAAAAAAGACACCCTGGTTCAAAAGAAAATTCCCACGCTCACGCCCCTCCCCCCCCCCCTTTTCAAAAATATATACCAGCTATTTTATTTTTGAAAGTGTATTAAATGCTTCAAAGAACACATATATTTTATTTCATTTACTTAAATTATAATTTCCACTCACTGAGGTTATACGAGTAGATACATTAAAATTATTCTCAATTGTACGACGTCGCCTTTCTGCAGACACGCACACTGATCCCCTTGGGACCTCCAAACACTTTCTGAGTCTCAAAAACTCACCAACATTGTCTGGGAAGTTGGCAGACATGAATAAGTCAATGGCAACTGCATAATATTCTTTCAACCAACTCAACAAATATTAGACCATATTCAAGAGGTTAAATATTTTACAATCTTAATAAATTATATTTATTTATTTACTTATTCTAGAATAATTAAAATGCATAGGACATTTCTTTCCTGGTACAAGTGGACACTGTCTATGTTCAATCTATTTCTTTTATTATTATCTCCAAATTCATTCACTATCACAATATTTAACATTTATATTGATATGCAAGCAACACATTTGTTTCTATTCTATTCTCATGTGTTTCTCTCAGTACTGAAATATTTAACAGATCTTTCATACTATCTGACTCACTGAAAGGTCTTATGTACAATGTATTGGTACTGAGAAGATAAATGGCAAAAGTCTTTCTTTTAATTTAAATATCGTGTGTCTTTATATATCTTATACTATTATACGTACATTTTTTATTTATTTTTATTATAACCTTCTTTATCCTATTATCGTTTCTTATGATTTATTAATACCAAGTAGTAGTAAAAGGCCAGTTTGCCCCACCTTGCATCACATTATGCCAAGTCACGGAGCAGCAACGTTTTTGGTAGACACCGCGCATCGGTGGAGGGTAGGTCTAGGCAGGCCTAAGCGGTCATAGTAGCATAGCAGCAGGTGCGTGACTATCACTAGCACACCAATTATAAACGCAATGTGTCTATAGGATACCATCTATGGTCAGACGAGGAACAAACACGCACGAATAAATTGATCCCTTGAGGGCAAACAGAACCGTGTGAATGAAAATGCTTCAACACCTATTGCGCGGTATGATATAGAGACGGAATCCGACTCTTGGCCTGCTGGAAATGCGGGGTAGACACCATTACATATGCAGCCACTGTGGAGATGGCCACCAGACCAAGAAGCTGAGACGCACAGTGCTCAAGGTCATATGATAATTTAGGAAGGTCCATGGCCAGCTGCATAGTAAAGTTCATCCTAGCCCCAGGTCACGCAAAGCGACATACGTCTCTATTTAAGCAACACTGGAGCAAGAGCATATTCCCGCTTAACCAGTGACGATAGTAATCTCACATTTAGAGAAAGGCTAGGTATCATTAGCATATATAGCAACACACCAAGGTCACCATAGCGACCAACATGTCTAGCACAGAGCGAATGAACGCCCTGCTCAGGGAAGGGCAGATGACTGAGATCGAATGCGATGATATGCTGGAGGCACTACTGGTCGCACAAGCAAGGCAGCACACGCCAGCAGCTACCGAGCGACCCACGCCCGCTCCTAGGCGGCAAAACTCCACACCGGCTCCAAGGCAGCCACCCACACCGGCTTCAAGACAGCCACCCATACGGGACCCGAGGCTATCCAAAGCGGCAAAATGACGGGCCAGTCAGAAGGTCGCCAAGGAAACAAATGACTCTCCCCCAGTTCCTGCTAGACGATAAACTCTCTGCACACTCTCATACAAAAAGAGGGTCATTCTGGAAAAGATAAAATTGTCGTTGACTAGCAAGCCGTCATACCACGAGGTCACCCTCTAGAAGTGGACCTCTGCAAACAACACAGGGTCATGACCCACAGACTGATCAACATGCTCACACATGAGCTCGGAAAGGGGTTAAGTTTATCCTTAGCGTTAAGGCTCAGTTAGAAAATGTTACAGCAGAAGGGAAAGCTATTTCCATGCCGGCATTCTTATCGACCAGTCGTGCAGAAGAGGCGCTGTTGGTTGATGACCTCGATGAACTGGTCCTCAAGGCCATAGGTAAGATTGAAGAGCGATTGGAAAAGTTTACAAACAAATGACTTGGCTGGAGGCTTGTCAGGTGCGACGATGTAAAGCTCTACATTACTCAGTATGGCCCGTTTCGAGGCAAAGGGAATATACCCACATCCAAGTGGATCCCCACAAGGGCCATTATCAACATAGACACCCGACGTTTTGAATGGGTCATCCTATCTGCTCTTTACCCTTCCGATGACAACCACCCCGAGCGCAGCAGCAAGTACAATAAGTATTTTCCAACGCTACGTTTTGACAAGCGTAAGTTTCCGATGAAGGTCTCAGATATTACCAAGTCTGAAACCCTTAACACCACCATCGTCGTCAACGTCTTTGGCTGGGACCACGCTCTTTACCCCATACGCATCTCCGATAAAACGATGGATAAAACCGTCGACCTACTGATGTTGTCGGACGACGACGAGCATTACTACGTATGAATCAAAGACCTTTCCCGAATAGTGTATAGCAGTAGCAAAAATGTCTGCTGCCGATGCCTCCACTCCTTCTCTGACGCCAACCTTCTCGTGAGCCACATCACGGACTGTCATAGGCTCGAAGTCTCAAAGGACCTTTGTCCCAGAGCCTGGAAAGAACAAGCTTTACTTTAAGCACGCACCTTACGTTATTTATGCCGACCTCAAAGCCCTTATCGTGCCGATGAAAAGGGAAGAGGTTAACGCCACCTACAACGATACCTACAAAACCTCCATGCGGCTTCTGCTACATATTCAGGCGACGTGACGGTAGAACCAAACCTCCTGTGATATACAGAGGAAAGGACGCGGTAATCCAATTGATCAAAGTCATTAGAAAGATATGGTATATCTCCGCGAGGAATTAGCCCATCCTCGCCCTTTGGCCATGACACCCTCCAATACCTCTGCGTTTGAAGCCGCTAAGGATGTCACATCTGCCGAAAACGGCTAGGTAAGGACCGAGTGAGTGACCACTGCTACATCACCGGCCGATACAGAGGAGCCGCCCATAACAGCTCTACGACTAAGCCCAGATAAAACGAAAGTGCCCGTTATCTTGCACAACCTGGGGAACTACGACGGCCATCTGCTGATGGCAGCTCTGGGAACGACCTCGACGGCATACATTAATGTAATTCCCAACAACATGGAAAAGTGTATGACATCTTCCCTGGGCCAGCTCCAGTCTACATACAGCTATCAGTTCTTTCCCTGCAGCCTATCCAAGCTGGTTGATAACCTTCCCCCGGATGGCTTCCGCATCACCCGTTGATATACCGAACACGATATCCCCCTTCCGACCGCCAAGGGCATCTATCCGAACGAGTATATGGATGGGTGGGGTCGACTTGATGAGATGCAGCTACTTCCCATCGAAGCCTTCTACAGCATTATTAACCGTACGGGCATATCTTCTGAGGACTATCAGCACGCCCAAAAAGTATGGGATACCTTTGACTATAAGACGATGGGAGACTATCACAACCTTTACCTTAAGACAGACGTGCTCCTTCTGGTAGACATCTCTGAAGCCTTCCGGGTGACCTCCTTGAAGACCTACAGCATTGACTTTCCCCACTACTTTAGCACCCACCCCCCTCCATGAGCTGGGACGTTCTACTCAAAACCACAGGAGCAGAGCTCGAACTGCTGACAGACATTGACATGCATTTCTTTATTGAGCGAGGCTTTCGAGGCGGCATGTCCACGGTGAGTAAGCGATACACAAAGGCCAATAACCCCATGTGCCCGGACTATGACCCCTCCAAGCCCACCAGCTGGATCATCTACCATATCAGCAATAACCTTTATGATTGGACTATGATGCAGAGCCTACCTAGCGGCGGCCAAATCTGGGTCTACCCAGAAAAGATTGATTTAAGTAGCATACCCCAGATGCTCCCAAGGGCTACCTTCTCGAAGTGGACTTGGAACACCCAGAAGAGCTGCATGACGCTCACAGTAACTGCCCTCTAGCCCCTGAGTCTATGACTATTCAAAAAGAATGGCTGTCTTCCTACCAGCACGGTTTGGTAAACTATCTCAGAGGTCGTTACACCGGTTGTACGAAGCTGGTAGCTAATCTGCTGAAGAAGCGATACGTCATTCACTACCGGAATCTCTAGCTCTTCACCAGCTTTGGCATAGGATCAGTAAAATTCAATGCGCGCTAAAGCTTGAACAGAACCCGTGGATGACACTGTACATCCAAAGGAATACGGTATTGCGGGTTAAGGCTACAGATGGGTTTGACAAGGACTACTTAAAGCTGCTAAATACTTCCGTCTTTGGCAAGACCATGGAAAATCGGCAGAAGCTCATCCTCGTCGATTTGGTCCAGCCCGGGGGTCAAGGTACTAGTCGCGGACATAGCCTTTCAGGCCCATAAGAGCATTGAGAATAACCACGTGCCCGTACACTCCACCAAAGTCAGTCTCAATCTTAACCACCCCATCTACACAGGCCAGGTCGTCCTCAATCTATCGAAATATCTGATGTATGACTTTTACCATAACCACGTCAAGGCGCGTTATGGTGCAAATGACCATCTCCTCTACACCGATACAGACATGCTGCTGCTGGAAATAGACATGGAAAATATATACGGGGTCATGGAGGAGAACGCCTAACTCTACGATACGAGAGAACTTCTGGAAGGTCACCAGCTACATAGCAACGCTAACAAGAAGGTGATAGGAAAGTTTAAGGACCAATATAACAGAGTCCCTATCGCCGAGTTCGTTTGCCTATGCACCAAGATGTACTCTATCCTGCGAGCAGACAGTGTAAATTCCCAAAGGGCCTTGGGTTAAGCGAGATCGACAGTCAAGGCTGAACTCTAGCACAAACTATACCTCCAGAACCTCGCGCGAAGAAGGGAGTTTCGCCACACCAACGCAGGCATCAATAATAAAGAACAGCAGACGCGGGTATCTAGCCTGACAAAGACGAGCCTTTTCCCGCTGGACACGAAAAAATCGATCGGATCCAATGGGATTGCAACCCGAGCCTATGGCCACATCCACACACAGGTGGAGGCCGACAAAGAGTGAAGAGTTTATGAACTCCCTACTCGAGACCTAAGTATTTGTGGATGAGGTGCCAGAATAACTAGCCGTGACAAATCCGGCCAGCAGACGCTGCATCGTCGTTGGGGAAGGTTCTTCTCCTTGCTCCTACTGTGGTTGTGGAGCGACCATATCTGCAGCATGCATGGAAGGGTCGTTCTATGCGACCAAGTTACATACTCCACCGTGATCCCCGTATCCCACAGGGACCGAATCTCCGCTCTCTCCCAGTTAGACACGTACTTGGAAGACATGGCGTATAGCTTGAGACCTCCAATTTCACTCAGCGAAATTTTCGCTGAGTGAGAAGAGCCTTGTGAGATAGTTGGGTATCTTCTAGTGCGACCGGCAACTCTTCTCGCACGAACCCAAGGCGAGGCGGCCAAGCAAACAAACCCCATCATGGGCCTTATCGAGGTGGTATATTAGGGAATTTCCCATCGGTCGAGTATAACATATGTATCCAGTGACCATGCCGGTCACACCCTCCAGCTCGGCAGGAGCGTACAAGTGCCGCGCTAGGGCCATTGCATTGAGAGGCTGCCCTAGCAGCTTTCCCTGGTATCACCAAGGTGTCGCTGGCGGGGCACGGATGGCGTCGGCTGGCCTTGCGCCAGTAAGCCAGGTCACCTATCCGTTCAGGACAGACACCACGGCCGGCAGTCGCCAAACCCACTCCAGGCTGCACGCCGCTACCACTTTTTAAGAAAACAACAGCTCCTAGGCATACATGTGCCCAAACAGCGGCTCAGCCAGAGTTTGGTTAAACCGCTCCACAATATCCTCGCCGCGCCGAACGCGGACGCCACGCATGGCAAGGAGCTGCGGCATAGCGACCATAAACTCCCGCCATGGATCTACCTGCAGCATCTTGGGCCACAGTAAGGGTCCCCACTTGTAGATCCGTTCAAGCCCGGCGGCAACCTCAGCAGCTTCCAAGCTGGTCAAGGGCTCGGCCGCCCTGTAGCGGATGGCAACGTACACCACGGCCAGCGGGTACTTGTACGCACGCCGTCCAACCCTGTCGTGGGGAAGGAATAAGACGTTGGCCTGGTGCACCTCATTCGGGTGTCGAGACGCCACAACTCGGGCTGACATTTTTGCGCGGCGCCGAGATGTAGATCTGAAACACGAGCAGTTTCTTCAGCCACTCCCTGGTAATGTCTATCGGGAGACTGGCGGCCAATGCTAGCTTTTTAACCGCCGCCTCTCTATTTTAATAATCCCCGGGGCTGTAGTTGATTGTTGCAAGACGGGCCTTCGTCGCTCCAGCCTATTAGTATCGCCTTCTAATGGCTGCGCGCCAGCCAACCGCCAGCTTGGCTTTCGTTCACCCGTAACGAGCATGCGGCCAAGTCGCTCGCCGATCGCGGGTCCCTGGATAGCTTTTAGGTAGTGGATCAGGTCCACGTTGACCTTGTGCTGGTCGCGCCAGCCGTTGTTGCGCGAGTACAACCTGCCGTGCCGGTAACACGCGGCTTTCACGCGGTTGATGGGCGCCTCGCCTGGCTTGAGGTTGCTGGCACCGTCCAGCCGGATGTCCATGCGGGTCCCTGGCCCGCAGTAGTTATAGCGCGGCGGGTGCTTTTCCCCGGGATACTTATTCCAGGGCAGTCCTGGTAACTTTCTGAGGCGGGCCGCGATGTCGCCACCGCGCTTTTCGACTTTGACGGCCACCAATAATGTGACCTTTGTCACGCCGCACATGGCGCAGGCTCCCAAGAGGGCGCAAGCCATTGGCCAGGACCACCACACTGCGGTCGCCATCAGTTTCGGTCTTTGACCGGCAACGCAGACGGCATACGAACATTTTCGATGATGCCGCAGGCGTTTAATGAGTATGGACGTTGTTGATTTTTCTGCCACATGGGGTATTTTAAAACAGCGGCATCATTGGTCCCTACAACCCGACTGCGTTCGCGCACTGCTGAACGGTACACCTACATCCCAAACGTGATCAGAGACAACACCAACATGATCGTCCTCTTCTGCGTGACCTACGCCTACGGCCTGCGCAACTTCCATGCCTCGTGGTGCGCGACCCATATCGACCGGCGCGAGCGTCTCAACCGTGGACATGACTAGCATCGGCTCAGCAAAGTTTCGAGCTAGCCTGGCCAGCCCGTGGATATGTACTTTGAGCGTGCCTGTGGATGAAAATCTTATCGCAACCTGTGCGTAACTTTCTGGCAACTTTCTGCAACCTTCCAGCAACTTTGTGCAACCTACCTTAATGCCGTTTAAGAAATTGACGAGCGCGGACAACAATATACTGCTGGAGGAACGCATGGTCGCACGCACCGCCTTGCGCAAAAAGCTTGCGGCTAAGCAGCTCGAGCAGCAAGAGGCGGTCTTCGAGGCTGAAACAAATTTATTAAGCCCATTAAGGCGACATCGAAAGCCACTGAAGAAATTCGCGAGGTCAAGGACATGAAGCAAGCCATCCGGGAGTTGGGTGAAGAAACCGTCGCGGCCTTGACTGGAGTGCCTCGCGCCATAACTGCCACCGGCCGGGCGGAGGAGCCCCCACTCGCGTACATGTCAAGAATGTCAACCAGGTCGCAAATGTGTACCGAATAGGGTCGCCAGTATATCCTGGAACATGGAGCCTAGGTGTTCGCGGCTGCGACTCCACTCAACTAGAAAGAACTGCTGTTGCACAAAAGCGGCACGCGCGTGCCGGCAAGAAGGCCGTCGGAGTCCTTGCCAAGGCAGGTGTATCGCGAGGTGACTGGAACAAGAATAGCGCCTGGTCCAGCGTGGTTGCAGTTTGTAAAAAGAGTCAACTCCATAAGGGAAACGTTTAGGTGGCCAAGGCCAGAGGGGCATTCTCTATAGTGCGGCGGACGAAAGCGGCGGAAGCCCGAGGGGAACCCGTGACAGAGCCTGTCGGCGTTCGGTTTCAAGTGGAGGAGGCATCAGAGGAGCCTGCCGAGAAAGAAGAGACGTTTGTCGAGGATACTTCAGTCTGGAGCATTTCCACCTAGTCCAGTAGTAAAACGATGCTGCTCGAGGGGACTTGAGAGCGAATGCAAGTACTTGACGCCCCGCCCAATCATTCAAATTAAAGCTCAAGGCATAAGAACAAAAACGCGATGCCACATGAACGACACCGTGCGTCCCCAAATGAGAGTCTGCGGGATAAGCTCGCCACATCCTGGAGAGCCCACTGCAGTTTCCGGCTAAGGTTGGATGCCAGAGAGCTCCACAGACATCAGCCTATTATGCTTACGGCCGCCCAGCCCATGCGGCTATGAACATAAATGCAAATAAAATTGTGGAGTTAGCAAATCCTACTGAGGCTAACGACGAGACAACCAAAGACTATGTTCATACCAAAGACCGCGACCTGGCTCTATCTATGGTAGCCAAAGCTGGCGATGCAATGTGCAGTCCCTTGAACATGAACAACAACAGAACCGTGGTTATTGGGGAGCCTGTCAACCCAAAAGACGCTGCTACTAAAGCATACGCTGACCGAGTAGGTACCTCACATTCGCTGGGTGATATAACTGCTCCAATAAATATGAATGCAAATAAAGTAGCGAGTGTGGGGGGAGCCTAACGATCCACAAGACATGCCAAAGCATTTGTTGATGTGGAGGTGCTTCCTACCAACTTTGCTATCTTTTTATCGCGTTTGACTAGTTTCTCCTTGACTTCAAAAGGCGTTAGGTCTCATCTTACTTATTCCAGAGTAGCCGCACTAAATAGTTCTTACATTTCCATACATACAGAAAGCGATGGGCCTGAGCCTTCTCTATATCATTTTACAGTTTTGGGAAGCCCTATAGGAACACCTGATGGTAGTGAGTTTGACATTTTACTTTTCGGCGAGCAAAAGAGAACCTCACCTCATACGCACCTATTGTAACTTTGTTTTCTACTAAGGGAAGATCTGTTGGCAATAACTTTTTTTTATATATCAGCCCTCGATACTCCTCGCTCTGGTTATGTCTGTTTTATTAGAATGGTGCACACCATAGTAAGTGGCAGCATTCTTGTTAATGTTTCGTTGCTTATTGAAGAGATCACCTAAAGATGTCCGTTTTCATATCACAATGTATCTCTTGCTTCCCAGTGTGACTCCCAAAGAGAACCCACAAAACAACCGCCTAAAAATGATTGGCAATATCAGTTCAAGGCTGAGATTGAGCAGAGACACTCCCTCTGTAAAAGGTATGGACAAGCGGTCAACGTTGTTGATGGTATGGCAGCAGCGTCAAGCACTTTAGCTATATGCATCAGGATCGTGGGTGTGCTTGCCACCCTGGCGGCTGCCCCTCTCGCTATTCCCTTGAAAGGTGTTTCACACCTGTGCGGGCTCTTCTCGTTGGCAGAGAAGTTTACAGTCCAACGCCTTCGAGTCAAGACTCAAGAGCATAATCAAATTCGAGTCCTGGCTGAGTATAAGCTTAAGTCCTTTGTAGATTTAGTCTCGCGAGCACTCGGCGATGCTTCTCTGTCTGAGGAAAAGTTCACGCTCATTTTGGATGAGTTGAAAAATTATACAACCCTCAAGAATGACACACGGGCGGTTGCTAGAACGACCCACGTCGTGGTGCGGAAAAAGGCAGTCTTGGCCCAAGGTCGATCCGAGGGTCGCGCCGATCTTCTCATAAAGTTAGGTGAGGGTGCAGCCTAAGCTGCATCATCTATTCCTCTAGCCTGCCTGACGTCCCTGTTCAACGGCTCTACTGAGTTGGTCCATTTTGTACGGGTCCTCAAGCTTATCAACATGCTCCATACATTTTACAGAGGCGCTAAGGAAACGTTCGCGCAGGGTAACTCTGGAAGGAGGGGGGATGGAATATTCCCATCGTACAAGGTACGGGCCTTGGGTCCAATCATATCTAGTCAGGTCAGTTATTCCAAGACGTATCAGGTAAATGTTCAGGCCACTGGAAACATCGTCTCAAATGTGTTGATTGGTGGTATGTAGTCCTCAACCTCCTCTTCAACATCCTTTTCAGGATAGTCATCACATTATAAGGAAATGCCTTCATCGCTAAAGAACTCCTGCCCTACGCTGTCTTCACGCATACGCTTCAGGATGATCATGGCTACGTATCCCATAGACCCCTCGCATCTCAAATTGGTGTGTTGGTGACAGTAACCTGCCTGCTGCTACCCTACCATGACCGCAAAGACCCACTGTCCAATTACGTCCGGGGTCTACTACCAAAAACGTTGCTGCTCCGTGACTTAGCATAATGTGATGTAAGGTGAAACCAAACTGACCTTTTATTGCTACTTACTATGTATCATATTTGAAGAAATCACAGTATTAACTAATGCATTATTAAAAGTGTTCAACTAAATTTCAATGCAGAATGAATTTTACATTCCAAAAGAATACCAACTCTTTATATACTCAATTATAACTATTAGCACAAATCTGATACATAGTATAACATGTTGTGTCTATTATCTAGTGCAGGTCCACAATATACCCCAAAAAAAGAGAAATCAAACAGCACCTCCATGTACAAAAAGAAAGACAAAGAATCTATGCCCTGTTTGGTACACCAGTGTTGAGCAAATCCCATAGCCCGACGTTCCGGACTATTCATTTTCGAAGTCGGGCAGGAAAATTTTCCAAGTCTCTACTCCGAAACAAGTGCTTTTTTCCTACTTTTAAAAAGTCAGGCATGTCCTTATTTTCGTGCTTTAAGCACTATATCTACCTTTATTTGGTCATTTATGCCCTCCGGGCGTACTGAATACTTGATTCTACCCATCTCCATGCATACATTTACATCCTGTATAACACCTGCAAGTGCTCAGAGATAACTATCGCCTATGTGCACGTTCTGTTACCGCTTGACTGCCTTTTGGGCTAAGCGACCAAATTATTATCAAATCAAAACAGGTCAAACAAAACAAAGCCGGTATGATTAATTAGCAGTGTTTTAAGCGACTTTGTTCCACTGTGTTTACTCAAACCAGATCTTCACTCTGATTTTAATCCAGCGAGTCCGCGTAATTAAATTAATGAAAGGTACTTTACCGACATCAGTGTTGGTTTCCTTTATTAACTGATTAAATGACAGTAATGATTCTTTAATTTTTAATTGATTACACAGAGGATTAACTTTCACGTGTGATATTGCGTTTTAAGCGAAACAATTACACTAATTAATGAGCTGTTTCAGTTCGTATTTAAAAGAGAAAATGTTTGTTATGATCACTTTAGAAGTAATTGTCAAGCAAGCTGATATTTATTATGTGGATAAAATGAGTATGCTAATAATATTTTCACAAGGAAGGTAATAAGGACGATTCGAAGGAATATTCTTGTGAAAGTGGAGGGATAAAACGTAAGACTGTTACTGAGTGTGAGAATTCCTTCAACTATGAGACTTTAAAAACTCTAATGAATATTTCACCAAATGGACCAGAGCTTGAGGACTTTAACCCAGACACGGCTATCAACTGCTGGTTTAGTGCTGGTGCAGGTGGCAGACATGTACATGGACATTATTTTCAAATCCAGCATATAAAACATCTATACATGTACCTGAAATAGCCAAATGTATATCAACCAATGTTTTTGAAAAATTACATTCTTTTACGAAATAATTGTGTTGTATACTATTTCATTTGTTCTTTCTATGTATTAAGTACATCTCATCAAATCTCGGCAAGTGATTACCATTTTGGGACAAGTGAAAAGTAAGGTGGGACAAGGGAGTTTTCTGAAATCACTTGTCCTGGAGAAGTGGATGAAAAAACAATTTGCTCAGCCCTGTACACACATAACCTTTCTTCTCAAACAAGTGTTGCCCTTGCGTGGTCTTAACCTTGTAACCTTCTGATTTTCCATTTTTGAAGCACCTACCGATAGGTTTAGTTTGTCACAGTATACACGTATCTTCACAGTGTGATACCCTTTTTTTCATATTTCATAGGTTATGTCATTTGTGTGTATCATCAAGTGTGGTGACTAAAAACAGATCTGGCTAAACAATTTTCCACGTTTCAAATTGCATAGGTTATGTCACCTGTGTGTATCATCAAGTGTGGTGACTAAAAAGAGATCTGGCTAAACAATTTTCCACGTTTCAAATTGCATAGGTTATGTCACCTGCATGTATCATCAAGTGCGTTGACTAATTTGACTAATTAAAGATCTAGCTACACAATTTTCCACATATTTGGCATTAAACAGGTTTATCATCAGTGTGTATTTTAAGGTGTCTTGATAAATGAGACTTGTTGCTAAACATACGTCCACATATTCCACATTTGTATGGTTTCCCATTGTTATGTATCATCAGGTGTGCCGACAAATTAGAGCTCTGTCTAAACCATTTTCCACATATTTCACATTTAAATGGTTTGTCACCAGTGTGTGTTCTCATGTGATTTGACAATTCAGACAATTGGCTAAAATATTTCCCACATACTTCACATTTGTACGGTCTGCCAACAGTGTGTATCTTTAAGTGTGCTGATAAATGAGAGCTGTATCTAAACACTCTTTCACATATTTCACATTTGTATGGCTTCTCACCAGTATGTGTCCTCGAATGTACTGACAAACTAGATCCCCGACTGAAAAGTTTTCCACATAGTTCACATTTGTATGGTTGGTCACCAGTGTGTATCATCAAGTGTGTGGACAAATTTGAACTGCTACTAAACACTTTTCCACATATTTCACATTTGAAGGGTTTGTCACCAGTGTGTGTCCTTTCGTGTGTTGACAAATTAGACCTTTGGCTAAACAATTTCCCACATTTTTCACATTTGTATGGTTTATCACCAGTGTGTATCCTCACATGTGTTGACAGACTAGATCCGCGACTGAAATGTTTTCCACATATTTCACATTTGTGTGGTTTGTCACCAGTGTGTATCATTAAGTGTGTGGACAAATTTGCGCTCAGGCTAAACAATTTTCCACATATTTCACAGCTGAAGCGTTTGTCACCAGTGCGTGCACCCACTTGTTTTTCCATCTTTGTTCATCCGAATACTGATGGATGGTGCTGAAAAATAATGATCAGGCTGCTGTCGTAGCGTTTCGGTTGCGTATATCGTGGGGACCCACAATTCATTTTCGGGAGTGGGCGTCAGGGGAAGGGAGGAAGGGGGCAATTATCTTTTTTGAACAAATTGTCCGGTTCTCAAATAGCTTGAAGTGAAAAAAAAAAAAAATATTCTAGCTCTGATTTATAGGAAGAAACTCATGCCCAACACAAAGAGAATTAAATGGTTGATCCCTTAGAATTAGTATATGAGAATTACATTCGGTATAGTTTTGCACGATCCACGGGAATACACAATAAGACTGAATGCAGGTAAGAATCCGCTGTCATCTCGTTTATTTTATTTATTTATTTATTTATTTATTTATTTATTTATTTATTTATTTATTTATTTATTTATTTATTTTATTTTTTTATTTATTTATATTTTATTTTTACAAGGGACCCGTACACAAATCGATAGCTACTGCACAAACGGGTCGGTCACACACTTCAGGACGGGGGGTGAAAATTTGTCAGTGTCATGTTTCAGAAACATACCTACAATTACGTCAGTTTTGATCTGTGTTAAATAAAATTTCACAAAAGTACATTCTTCTGCTATAACGTAAGACACTTTATGGGTAAACACGTTGATGAACACTACTACAAAGAAAGTACCACGTGAATAGAACATGTAAGTAGTAATAGTGGGTAATGGTAGGACAGATGGGCCGTTATGATGGACACGAGGAAATTAACATTATATTCCCATTTGGGATGTTATAGGGACAAGGGGAAATATAATGCTCAATATGTATATGGAAAAGGGGAAATGTAATGTTAAAACTAAACTTACTAACCAACACGCCCATGTTGAAAACAATGTATAGGGACAAGGTGAAATGTGATGTTAAACCTACACCAAATAAAATGCATAGGAATAGGGGAAAATGTAATGTTAAACCTACACTAAATAAAATGCATAGGAATAGGGGAAAATGTAATGTTAAAACTACACCAACTAAAATGCATAGGAATAGGGGAAAATGTAATGTTAAAACTACACCTACTAACCAACACAGATATGTTAAAAACTGACAGGGACAAAGAGAAATGTAATGTTAAAATTACACCTACTAACCAACACAGATATGTTAAAAATTGACAGGGACAAAGAGAAATATAATGTTAAAATTACACCTACTAACCAACACAGATATGTTAAAAACTAACAGGGACAAAGAGAAATGTAATGTTAAAATTACACCTACTAACAAACACGCCGTCCGACAGACAAACACCCGCTCATCTACTAACCAGCACCGACTCATCTACTGATCAACACCCACACCTACTAACTAACACGCCAAAGTGTAAAGAGAGAATATGGTAGAAATATATACACATTACACAAACAAATATACTTATATACTACTGTACCATACCTGGAGTGTAAGGAGAGAAATGGTGAGAAGTCCTCACACATTCCTATCACCCCTGAAAAGGGTAGGAATGTTCACACACACAAATGCACAAACATACTTATATACTATTGTACATGGAGTGCAAGTGGTGAATAATATAATCCTTCATATGCATCGCTGTAGGATAGAAAAAATTCCATCCAAGGGTCAGAATTGTACATCAGATGCAAGTCTTTGTGTAGGTGCTAATGCAAAATCTGGATCCCGAGGGTGGAATTTTCTGACCCTACAATGAAGCATAATGAATGATTCTTTTTCTTACATTTCTGAACGAAAAAAAAGGGTCGAAGTCAAATTGGCGTATTGTGAATACTGGTGTAAATTTAAAACAGTAAAACATCCACTGTAAATTTCCTTACCTTTAGATACAGCGTAAAAAGTTAGGTTCATATTGAAATATTTAGTGTTAACTTTAAATGACGTTAAAACACATTTTAGCTTTCAGAGGACAATGGTTGAAACGATTATCGTAATGGCGGCACACAGCGTCCGAAATTGTGTACTCCAGATATCTTGCGCAATGATACACATGTGAATAGGTAAAAAAATAAAGTCTCCTCTTATCCAAAAGATTAATAGAGACAGACAAAAAATGATGAAATAGTCCTCTATTCAATTCTAGAATTGATTTTCCCTTCAGAAATAATAACGGGAATACTAATTTAAAAAAAAAAGACAACTCCAACAACGGCTTTTTCGGTTGAAATTAGATTAAAGAAGCCGTACATGGATCTGGGTCTATCAATGCAAAACGGCCTGTTTGCGGGACACTTAACTTCAACCTCTGCTTGTTTTTGGTACGTAAATGTGTTGCAATTAAGGTTTATCTTGATTATTGTGAAATAATGTTCAATTGACGATGTAAATCAAGAAGTTTTGCTACTTTGTGTTCATTATGCTCGCAATGAAGGATCAAAATAGTCCACGAGTCCGGATAAAGGTCATGTGTGAGCTAGGATATAGCTATCCGGAACCGGTGCTCTACACTGGAAAACACGATTATACACATATATGAACGTGAGAAAAGTGTAGGGGAGCTCACACATATACAAGTATAAAATCATCCTTGTAGGAGTGCTCACGCATACACAGACATACTGACATACTATCATACACAATACAGAAGAGTGTGTGGTTTAAGTTTGAGTTGTGAAAGGCATACAAAACATACAAACATACACATGGAGTATATGTTAGGGGAGTTGAAAGAGCAATGCCCAAGCTGAAGCTCAAGATCGCTTGCGACTGTCGATCGCTCAAGAAAGTTTAAAATCTCCTGTCTGGATAGAATTTAGTTTACTTGAGAAATTAAGTTCATCAAAAATTGTTAATACAATTCAACACGTTCAACAATCCAATCATGAGTTTGACATGATCAAGAGAAAAGCTACCCTTCATGTGACGCACGTTTTACCTTCAGGCAGCATAAAACGCAACAGAGTTTTAGTGCTGGATCAACTTGTCACTACTAATGAAGTATCGTCAAAATTTACAACAACCAAGATCAAATGTGTTTAGCCCGCGGTATCATGGTGGTTCGAGCTTATCACCGATACCGAAATGGAAACCATTATGGAGAGTTTTAGAAAATCAGACAGAACTAAACAACGGAGAGAAGCAGAAGTTCTTTTGGAACAGACAATAATTTCGAATGAAACCATTTGTCATCCTAAAATGCATTTTGATGCCATTACCATTATTACACCATTTCTCGGATACAATTACTAGTGTTCGAAATGTAATCGATGATTTAACAATCGGGAGCAACATACTCATTGTGGGGAGAGATGTCATGGCTGTTTAGCGTCGAGACCTTGTGTTCCTGAAGAACAAAGACAGGATTCGACGCTGTACCTGCTGGTGAATATTCATAAGTCCAGCGTGATACGAACGACATCGCATGAAACAATTCCAACAATAGAAAACTGCTTGCGAATTATTGACAGTATGTCCAACCAGTGTGTACAAATTCTAAAAAGTTACACGTTTCTCCAGGAAAGAAACAATGTCGTATCTGTGGTCAAGTCGTTGATTTAGATCATCAGTGTTACATTCAGAGACATGACAACGAACCCCAGGAATTACTGAATGACTAGAACAAAAAAAAAAAATAAAAAGGAAACAAAAATGAGCCATCAGGTAGACTTATCTTTTTTAAAATTATTTTAAAGTTTCTCAAGAGGCAGCGATTCGCATTCATTTCTAACTTTTGTGTTCATCAATCTTGCCACGGCGGTATTCATGTACCTTTATTTCATCACTATCGCAATTGTGGCTTGATTTAAGGGTGACATGAAAAGATATTTTGTGGCACCCATATTCTTTCTAATTTCTCTGAGTGAGTTTGATACCCAACGGACGACACGTGGAATGAAGAGGAGGTGAATCGTTACGACAACTGCCATCAATACGCTGCTGTCATTGCTCAGAATTTCTCATGATACGACAGACAATTTCTTTTGAAACATATCTTTCAGAACAAGGAACCAAATTTCCACAAGTCACCATGAATGGAGCCAAAGTCATTTACAAAACAATTGGAATCCTAAAATTTAAAGGGTACACTAGTTATTTGGCCGTGCCTTTGCGTAAAATGCCTAAAATGTTTGGGAAGATGAAACTGGCTAAAGGATATTTTCCACACTTTTTCAACACCAATGAAAGTGAACACGTCGTGCTCCCGTATTTGCCTGAAGTCCGCGTTCTCCCGTATTTGCCTGAAGTCCGTGTTCTCCCGTATTTGCCTGAAGTCCGTGTTCTCCCGTATTTGCCTGAAGTCCATTACTACGGCCCTGGCGATATGCGAACAGAGCAGCGAAAAGTTTTCTAAGCTTGGTACCAAGATCACCCTTCAGACTCTTCTGATTTTCAAGAAGAGATGCTGTAATATTTTCAGTATGATGTGGACTCGCTACGACACTGTTGTGAAAACTTTCGACTTACTTTTTCAGCACCCTTGAAAAAAGCTTCCACAATTGCCAAAGCGTGTGGATTAGTGCAGCAAAAGAAGTTTATACACGAGAACAAACAAGTCAATATACCACCTCAGTCCTATCAATATGTTCGCCATCGATATTCAGCCAAAGATTTGCTTTGGTTACATTACATGTGTGAAACTCAAGACAAGTGGATACAACATGCTAGAAAAGATGGAGGAAAGAAGATTGGATCGTATTAGTAGCAATATATGTCACTTCTGGCACAAAAATGGCACTTGGGGTACAAGGGAAATTTAACATTAGTCCACGATACCCTTGATTTAACACTATACCAAGCCTGTCATACTATTTAAAAAAGCATTCTGGGTACAAGGGAAATGTAAGGTTTGAAATTTACTCGTGATTTCCTTTTGTACCTATATGTTTTATGTGTGTGTATGCAAACATAACAATATGGGTAAAAGGGGAATGGTAGCGATTAAAATGTCCATTACATTTCCCATTGTCGCTATACATGTTTTTAGTTTTGGGTACAAAAGTGGCACTATGGAGACAAGGAAAAACGTATGTCACCAAATTTCTAGGTATGATTCTATATTTAGCGTGTATTTTTAGAACTTGGAAAGTACAGGCCTTTTCCCAATCCTAGTTTTCGAGACCAATAGGAAAGCTGACTTGGTGCATTGTAGCAATTTTGTCAAAAGCAAAGAATGTACACTGGCTCATTTCGCTATATTCAATTTTAGTGTATGATAGTATAGAAGTATAATACAATGTTTGTGTCCTGGTGTGAACATTCATACAGTTTTATCTCCTTACACTCCACGTGTGATATTTTATCAGTGTAAGCTGTGTGTTTGTATATGAGTTTTGAACATTACTCCCCTTTTCCCCGTAACCCTATCTTTGGATGGGTACAAATGAGATTTCCCTTCGTACCTGGAAACATTGTGCAAAAAATGGGCGTCATGGTACAAGGGGAAATGTAATGTTAAAACTACACTTGCTAATCGGCATGCCGTTTGAGTGACCAATACCCACTTATCTACTGACCAATACGCCGTCTGACTAATCAATATCTACACTTACTAACCAATACGTTGTTTGACTGGCCAGCACCCACACCGACTAACCAACAAAAAGGATACAAGTATGTGCACATTATACATACAAACACTCTTATGTTCTATCACACAAAGGGTAGGATATAAAGGTTGGGGATGAAACAGAAGTAAAACCCCTTACAAATAACACTAAAATGACCCCCCCCCCCCCGCTATAACTCCCCTATCATAACCTTACAAACAAAACTACTACCCCACCACCCTTTTACTCCCAATCACTTTAGCAGTGAAGTGTAAGGAAAGAAAAGGGTACAAATATGCACACACCATACGCACAAACAAACTTACATAGTATAACACAAAATGGTAGGAGTCACACGTACACAAACATACTATCACACCTGAAAGTGTATGAGTACACACACACACACACATCAATGAAAATGGTAGGAGTGCTCACACACAGAGGAATTTTTAAAAGGGTTAGAATTTTTAATGCAGATCAGATGATCCGAGAAGTGTACAGTAAATTTGTTTTTCCACATTTTATCTACTGCTCTATTGTATGTCAAGAACTCAGACATACAGAAAGGGAGAGAAAGAGGGAGAGATAGAGACAGACAGATGGACATAGAGAGTCCCTAGGCAAATCAGACTAAATTAATCTGCACTCATGCGACGGTTATACCATACCTAGGAGAAACCAGAAACAAAACGACAACAACGTACTGTGTCGTCTTATACTACGAGAAGTTTTGGCGGTGGTTCATCCAAACGATTCTGACAAGGAAATGATCGATCTATATCCAATACTCTACTCCTCCACTTCCTCGCCAAGACCATCAGAAGTTCGTCCAAAAAAAGAAATATGTTTGGTAGCCCGAGGAATTTTCACATTCAAACCACACACAAAGTGACTTCCAGAAAATGTAGAACTACCACATGCACTTACATGGTTAAATTTAAGGAGTTCAAGTCACAAATCCCTGTACAGAAAGCGACTACATTTATTACAGACTTATTGGAGTATGTTGTTCTAATTAAAACCGCAGTGTCGGACCAAAGTGATATGCAAGTTTCTTACCTGTTTTATCAACAACAACAACAAAGTATTTAAAGAGCAAGCACACAACAAAAACGATCCTCAACAGATCATTTCCCTACAACGATGCTTGCAAATAATTTATAGCAGTAATAATATTCAAACAAATGATTTTCCAAGCATATACTTTTTCTTAGATAATGAGGTGTGAATTAGGCACATGAATAGAAAGTTAAATAAGATGTATTATTTAAAATTTATTTATGTTTTATTTTATTTTTTGGGGTGGTTGGGGGGGTGGTGTTAGTGCAATATTGTTAGAAAATGCGCAGTGAATTTGCCAGATAAAGAGAGAAAATTCAATGATACAAGTTTTTCTCTTTTTTCGGGTGGGTGGGTCCAATACTTGCGAATTATTTAAAACTTTCTATTCTCAAATGCTAAGTTTACAAAATTTAAACAAAAGACATTTGAAACGGAAACCTTTCTTTCGTGAGCTTATAGAAGACCTCTTATAGCTTATAGAAGACCTCTTATAGCTTACAGAAGACCTCTTATAGCTTACAGAAGACCTCTTATAGCTTATAGAAGACCTCTTATAGCTTATAGAAGACCTCTTATAGCTTACAGAAGACCTCTTATAGCTTATAGAAGACCTCTTATAGCTTACAGAAGACCTCTTATAGCTTACAGAAGACCTCTTATAGCTTATAGAAGACCTCTTATAGCTTACAGAAGACCTCTTATAGCTTACAGAAGACCTCTTATAGCTTACAGAAGACCTCTTATAGCTTATAGAAGACCTCTTATAGCTTATAGAAGACCTCTTATAGCTTACAGAAGACCTCTTTTTGCTGAACCTTGTTTTTCTTACTCCTACTCCTACTGATTTATTATTTCTTAACTGAGGATACAAGTTTGGGGGGTTTTTTTGTTTTTTTTGCGGGGGGATTGCTAAACCTGTTGTTTTTTCTTCTTCTGTCTCTCCCTCCCCCACTGTCTCTCTCTCTCTCTCTCTCTCTCTCTCTCTCTCTCTCTCTCTCTCTCTCTCTCTCTGAAAAACAATGTTTGGTTGTGCAATATGTTATCAAATTTTTTATATTTTCCCCGTCAACATACCATAAATTCAAAAG
This sequence comes from Margaritifera margaritifera, assembly GCA_029931535.1. Taxonomy (NCBI): domain Eukaryota; kingdom Metazoa; phylum Mollusca; class Bivalvia; order Unionida; family Margaritiferidae; genus Margaritifera; species Margaritifera margaritifera. The sequence goes on from JAQPZY010001637.1 coordinate 5,366,614, forward strand.
TCTGCAAAATCTACCATTTACAAAATATCAGTGAATGAGCAGAACGCATTGGAATGCGTACACGGTCGAACAAAGGCTATATTTTGGGACAAAGTTTAATAAGACTGAAAAAATATCTCATCTGCCCCCTCCCCCCACCTCTCTCTCTCTCTCTCTCTCTCTCTCTCTCTCTCTCTCTCTCTCTCTCTCTCGATTGGGATGGAGGTAAATCATACATAGTTCGGTCATATGCTCGTGAGTGAAGTCTGGCGCGAAACAGTGATACCGAGTATATGCAATTCACCGGGACAATAAATGCTACTAAAGTCAGGTGTGTTCCAGTTGGCAGTGAACGAATCGCTACTCGATTTATATGTCACTTAAAAGGTAATTAGATTCAAAACAACATCTGGGGAAAAATCTACGATAAATTACACATTTTGTATTTGCTTTAGACACAGTACAGCTCACGCGATTTTTCGATTTCCCACGCCTTGCGGTGGGGATGGAAAGAGAGAGAGAGAGAGAGAGAGAGAGAGAGAGAGAGAGAGAGAGTGGAGAGGATTTAAGAAAAAAAAACTATCTACCATCTCTCCGCGTCCTGATGGAGTTGCCGCGGCGTCTCTCGAATAACAGCTCTGCACTCCGCGCTTTCTAGCGGAGTCGAATCCGATGACCACCACGGAGTGGACGTGGCCTCGACAAAATGGGTTTGATTTACAGTGTATGACCCCGGCAAACATGTTCTAAATAGGTTCACAGAGTGAGGGAGAGAGAGGCACCGATTTATCTACATCGTTGTTTCTTTAGGGAGCAATTTGCTTACTTTTTGATACTGAAAAAACGTAATCATTCAGTTAATTATTAACATTTGCTAGTGCTAACGAAGATAATCTACTATACATAATGCCACAGCAAAATTTAGGTAATATTAACATAATGACCATGTCTCGCAAACTGTATTAATACTACATTTTGCGCAATTAATCTAATTTTTTTTCTTCAAATCTACATTATCAGAATCTTCAGATGCATTCATTACCTTATTTCTGTTGCAGCTCGCGCACTATACTTTTTTTAATGATCCAATCACAGTTAATGATATTGTACTCCCTGCAGTGAAAATAACGATAAACGTCGAACAAATTAATAACAGAATTGCATTCATACCTGACTGAAGTGATACAAAATCGCACAAGTTTTGATGGTTACCCCCTGCACGAGTTCTCTTTAACTTAATGTACGTTTTCTTATGACATCCAATGACAGGATTATAGAGGAATAATTAATACTTGAGAAAAATAGTTCTGGAGGTTGCTACATGAACATACAAAGACAACAATTATTGCTAGAAGCTAACTGACCATATACTGTTCTGGAAATATGAAGACGATAACGAAGTTAAGTTCGTTCTCATACTGAATTTCTAGATGTTGTAAAGTTGTTGTTGTTGTTGTTGGTTTAACGCCATTTTCAGCACATGATCGGCTATACATGGCGGCCAGTTTTATCTGGTATCTGGTGGAGGAAGAGCCCGAGCAAACCCGAGAAGAACCACCGACCCACGGGAAGCTTCTGACAAGTTTTCTCACATATCCACATTGGCTGAGCCCAAGACTAGAACCCACGCAGACAGAGGTGTCTAATTGTTGTAAAGAAAAGAAGATGCATTCATGCACTTAATAACAGATCTGTGTGCATAGGCAGGGCACCACATACATGTTTGTTAGTCTCAGATATGTGTGTTTGAGAGATAGAGAGAGAGAGCATTATTAAGATTTCGTATCTTTACTTTAAACTGTACTATTTTGTATTACTTGTCAAATAGTTGTTTGTTTTTTTAAAATCACAAATGGTACAAAATGTCATCCTAGATACATGTAGGTTCACTTATACTTTTTGAAGATGCTCATGTCCAAACTAATAACATAGCACAACAAAAGCCATCAACACGGTTTCTTTTCTTTGCTATTGACATGTTAATTTCAACTGACAACCTAAAAGCATAACAGCATCTCTTTTGTAGGTTTGTTTTCTTTGCCATTATGTTGACAATATACAATGTACTTGCAGACAGGTCGACAGTGTTTATTTTATTTAATGAGCATTTTGTTGGATCATACTGCATAACCACAGGCTATTCCATTTTTGGATTCTTGAAAAAGAAAAATCAATAATAGAAATAAGAACTTGTGAACTAATCAAAACAGCTAGTATACAAGTTTTGCATTTGTCTGTTTATCGTCTTCCATTCCTTGGGTCAGTCAGTTCACCTAAGCAAAGATTATTTGTTAATGAGAGAGAGAGAGAAAGAAGATTTGTTGTCTAAAATAGACAACTGTCTTGCTCAGAACTACTTGCAAAGATGTAATTCGAACTTTTGTTATTAACACTGTGACCATCAGCACTCGATCATTCGGCTCCTCTTCTGTAGAACTACCTTATATCAAAATTAATTTGTACCTTTTACAATTCAACCGTGGGACACATTACCAACAAAAAGTATAAGTAATTAATCTATATAAAATCTCAAAACTTACCTGAAAAAAGGAGAAACATATTACTCCTACGTATTCTAACACTGATGATCTGGTAGGCCAAGTCCAGCATACTCCGCTGGGAACGAATGTACTAGTTTAAATAATGACTTATTCTTCAATCATATCGGAACATATCGAAACAGCTGAACCATTTCTATTAGAATGTCAACAGTATACAGCTCTAAGACATCATGCTCTTTTCACTTTACCATTTTAACTTAAACTTAAGACAATATTATTGGGCAATTCCATGTACTCTGATGAAATTATTAGGTATATATTTATGGCAGTGCAAACCTTCCTAAAATCGTGAAAAAGTTTTTCAAATTAATACACGGATCACAACCACACTTATTTATTCTACTTTTTCTCTATTACATGACCTCTGCAATAATTACATACACTCGAATTAATCATGTATTTATTAATATTTGGTTATGATCTGTCTACTTTATACAGTAGGCAAATACGGATCATTGTAATGCCGTTGTGATACAGTTTTTAATAAATTCCAGCTTTCTACTGAATCCCCAGATACTGCATTGTTGTGAATTATATGTCAAGATGTTTTCTTGAATAAATTTTGTATAGAAGAAACAAAAAAAGTTTAACTTTTTAGCTCAATCCTCTGCCTCTCTTGATGTGATATTTTATGTACTTTCTGTGATAATGTCTGCAACAAATACTGTTGAAACCAAACGATACAACGTTGTATTACATACCCATTTAATCTTACATGCTTGACAATGGTCACTGTCTTGATTTCTGTAGAACATCTACTGAAGTCAAATCTTTATTAGGGTGAGACCATTTAATTTTCTAACGGAGGGTGGGAGGGGGACTAAATACTTGAAAACTGTCTTCCTCTGATTTGTAGTATAAAAAAGACATTATTCCATTCCTTATTTTACTTGAAACAAATATATCTTGTGATAAATGAAAAACAATATCCTGGTCGGAAAGTACATTCTAGCCCCATAAATTAAATGGTTAATCCCTTATAGTACACATGCAGTCCGAATCCAACTAGTTCAAAATTGTGTAGAAAATCAGGATTGTTACTGTGCCATTACTGCCTAAGGACTAAGCATGTGATTCGCATTTCAGTTCCAATTCAGTGTTTTCTGTTTGTTAATTTTTTTTAACAGAAGTGGTTGTCATTTGAAATGTAATTGTCTTTCATACGATTACTTTTACTTTGTAACAATAGGACAAATTTATGCTGTTCAAGAAAACCTCAAGAAGGTGTGCCTCTCATAAAGTCAGTTTGTAAATTTGTTCAGATTTCTTTGAATAAAGTAAAAGTATAAAAATTTTGCAAAAGAAGTTGATCAAACTTTATATATATATATATATATATATATATATATACATGTATTGAATTTACAAAACTTTTGAAATTACTTTTTTATTGGCCAAATATATGATGACTGATTCTTCAAATGGTATTAAATTTTAAATCACTCTTGATGTCTCAATCTTTCCATGAGTGGTCTTCATTCATTGGCTGTTCAAATGTCAATCAGTAATGTTTTCCAGCCCCACCACGGTGGAGTTGCCATCTGCATGCCTGCTGAGGTGTGGTTCTGATTTGTAGGTATTTATCCTTCCACCATGGGGTGTTATCACAGAGTGAAAGGGGAGGGGATTAAGTCTTCCACCATGAAGCGTTGGGAATCAAAAAATCGCATGAGCTGTACTGTAACTGGTTTTATCCTGTGAACTTTTGCAGCACCCAGTTTATAGATGGCAATGATTACACTGTATGAAAATAAAAAGCTTGGTGTAAGGTTTGGTGTATTTTTATATCAAAGTGGTATTTCCATTTTTTTCTTAACTGCCAAATAGTAAAGTACACTGAAGTTTTGCATCACACATTGACCATCTGTGCTTGTTAAGAAAAGATTTTTTGGGGTCCATAAAAATGTGGAGTGACTGTAGTCCAATGAAAAGAAAATGATATGATATGTAAGAGGTTTTTTTTGTTGCAAACTCAAACAGAAAAAAGGTACAACCTTGCAGTACACTAAAACCTTAGTTAAATGCCAAATTCTGACCTAGTTTAACAGTGTGACAAACTATTACCTCCCTTGACGACTAAAGCATTGCCATAGGTAATATTCAATTCAGTGTATCAAATATATAACAAAAAAGACATCTGTAACAAAGTGAATCAAACTGATGTTGAATATTTTGCAACACAATTTCTGCCAATGTTTATCAAACGATAATGGGGAATAGGTCAGTGAGTGCATTAAATCTAGGGTGGCAAAATGAAAACCATAAATTTGTAACAAAGTGAAGAACCAAACTTGCCTCATACAGATTGCCAGCATTGTGTGACAGCCAGTAGCCATTTAGTGAGCAAATTTATTCTAGGATGACAAAAACGAAAACAATATTAAAAAAGTAAACTGTATGTTTGTTATATCTTTCAAAGCTAAAACTCCGACCTTCTGTCTTGTGTGATAATCTATCAGCATCTTTGGGTATGTATGAAAGCACTCCAACTCTTTTGTTTCCTTTCACTCCATGTGTGATAGTGTATAAGTATGTTAGTGTATGTATCAGCACTTCTACCCTTTTCTTCCCTTTCACTCCATGTATGATTGTATATATGCTTGTGTGTATAGTGTGTGTATATTTCTTCACTCCTAGGGTAAAACTAAAGACATTACGTATTTCGAAAATATATTTATGTACCTTTTAACATATATTAAATAGTCAAGAAGAAAGAACAATAGCACCACTTCGATGAACAAAATACTTTTCAAGAACATATCACTTTAATTTTCTCCTTTCTGGAGGGTATTACATTGCAAATATTAACTTAATGAAGCCACTGCACATAAAAATAGCCAAAAATACAAGAAGATTCCATCTTTGTGATAATTCTGACGTTCAACAAACTAAGCTTCACTGTATAGAGTTACGAATAAAATAAAATTCTTAAGACATAATTTTGTCTGCTGTGTAGACTTTTAATGTATTCTTCACAACATATTGATTTAAGGCAGTGTGTGAAAACTACAGCTACTGCATACAAATAGATACGTGTGCACTGAAACAACATAAAATGTTTTACTCGCTTATAATTGCTTTATCTTTTAATGGGTTAAAATAAAACAGACATGTGTAAAAGCTAATACTTCATTATCAAATTACAGAAACGATATTGATTTATGAAATAGCTTTGTTGATCTGTAGGAATGAAACACAGTATGAAAATTGGGTGGGTGGCAGCTTCTGTATGATAGGTGGCTTGTTATTTATTGGGTCTTTAAATTTGTGGTTTAGGGCAACAGCGAAATTCACAAAAACTGGTACCCCATGCAAGTTAGTGATACTAATGTATACCATACATTGTAGTTGTTATATTCATCATTTAAATGCTGGTACCTTTTTCCATACATTGTATGGCTACACAATTTGTTCTCTAAGGTAGGGATATTCTTCCAAACAGTCATCTTTATAACTAAATAAGTTGTTATACTATCTGAGTACTTGATTACACTAATATGCATTTTGCTAGTATGTTCGATAAGTAATCAGTAAGAAATTTTGATCCACACTGACAAAAACTAATATTAGTCTTATTCATCAGTGTCATCGTAAAAAAAACAACTCATAAAATAAAAAGGTGTCACATATCTCAATCTAGTTAGTACAAAAATAACTCCACACAATTGTGATTGCAATTTACTGCTTGGGCTTGCCTTTGTAACCTTCTGATTTTAAATTTTTGTAAATCCTACCAATAGGTTGAGTTTCTCACAGTATACACGTATCTTCATGTGCACTCTGAAACACAATTTGATGCCCTTTTGTTTAAGTAATATACTGCACCGTCAGATAAGAATTCTCTGGCCACAGTTGCTCACAACTATTCACATGTGATGTTGGTATTCACTTCTGTCTAAACAAGTTTCTAAATATTTCACATTTTATAGGTTATGTCACCTGTGTATATTCTCAAATGTGTTCACTAATCAGAGATCTGGCTAAACAATTTTCAACATAGTTCACTTTGAATAGGTTTATCATCAGTGTGTATTCTAAGGTGTTTTGATAAAGAAGACCTGTAGCTAAACAAACGTCCACATACTCCACATTTGTATGGTTTCCCATCATTGTGTATCATCATGTGTTCTGACAAATTAGAGCTCTGTCTAAACCATTTTTCACATATTTCACATTTAAAGGGTTTCTCACCAGTGTGTATTCTCATGTGATTTGACAATTCAGACAACTGGCTAAACAATTTCCCACATACTTCACATTTGTAAGGTCTGCCAACAGCGTGTATCCTCAAGTGTGCTGATAAATGAGAGCTGTATCTAAACAGTCTTTCACATATTTCGCATTTGTATGGCTTCTCACCTGTGTGTATCCTCAAGTGTACTGACAAACTAGATTTCCGACTGAAAAGTTTTCCACAAATTTCACATTTGTATGGTTTGTCACCAGTGTGTATCATAAAGTGTGTGGACAAATTTGCGCTCATGTTAAACAATTTTCCACATATTTCACATTTGAAGGGTTTATCACCAGTGTGTATTCTTGAGTGTGTTGATAAACTACCCCTTCGGTTAAACAGTTTGCCACATATTTCACATTTGTATGGTTTATCACCGGTGTGTATCCGCAAGTGTATCGACAGATTAGATCCCCCTCTAAAAACTTTCCCACATATTTCACATTTGTGTGGTCTGTCACCAGTGTGTATCATCAAGTGTGTGGACAAACTTGAGCTCAGGCTAAACAATTTTCCACATATTTCACATTTAAAGGGTTTGTCAACAGTGCGTGTACTCGCGTGTTTGTCCATATTTGTGCATACGAAGACTGATGGGTACTCCTAAAAATGCTTGTCAGTCTGCTGATTTCAGCGTTTCGGTTGCGTATACCTTAGGGACCAACAATTCATTTACGGAAGGGGGGGGGGGGGGGCTTGGGTAGGGAGGGGAGCTAAGATATATTTTTTTCAGTAGTTATATGTAGCTAATGGGGGTCATTCGGGAATTAACATTAGCCCATAGGGTCACATGGAAATGACACGGGGGAGGGGGGCATACGGGAAATCCTATGCTAAAAATTGTTCATAGGTATAACAGGGGAACACGGTATTATGGGGTCAAAAGTGTTTATGGGTCAAACGGGAATGGTCATGTTAATATTTTTTTACATATACTATCCAGCAACCACTTTTTGATTACTATCCAAACACACACCCTACAATCCAGCAACTGCTTTTTGATTACTATCCAAACACACAACCTACAATCCAGCAACTGCTTTTTGATTACCATCCAAACGCACACCCTACTCTTTAGTACCCGCTTTTTTATTACTATCTAAACACACACCCTGCAACCTAGTTTTTTTAAAATAATTATTATTGCTATCCAAACACACACGCTACAATCCAGCAGTAACTTTTTAATTACTATCAAACACACATCCTACTATTCAGCACGCGCTTTTTGTTTACTGTCCAAACACACACCCTACTATTCAGCAGTAACTTTTTCATTACTATCCAAACACACATCCTACTATTCAGCACCCGCTTTTGATTACTATCCAAACACACACCCTACAATCCAGCAGTAACTTTTTCATTACTATCCAAACACACATCCTACTATTCAGCACCCGCTTTTGATTACTATCCAAACACACACCCTACAATCCAGCAGTAACTTTTTCATTACTATCCAAACACACATCCTACTATTCAGCACCCGCTTTTGATTACTATCCAAACACACACCCTACTATTCAGCAGTAACTTTTTCATTACTATCCAAACACACATCCTACTATTCAGCACCCGCTTTTTGATTACTATCCTAGTACACGCATCTACACTCCAACGAAAATTGTAGGAGTGTTTATAAACACACTTTCACACAAATATACAATCACACACAAGGGTAGGTAGTGTTTATATACACACTCACACACGTACTATCACGCATAAGAGAGAGAAGGGGTAAAGTAGTTTTAACTTTTAGTTCTCAACAACATAGACATTCACATAAAACACATTTTTGGCAAATATGCTTAGTATCTCTATTTTCTAGAAATCTAGGTGGCCATGAAAAAGGCCGTTGGATTTTACCACTCCCTCAGCAGTGGTCACACCTCCCTGGTCGGGAACCGCAGGCCACACATCTTTGCTCCCAATTGTTTCTATTTTTTCTTTCTTCCACCATGTCTTGGTGGAGACCACGAGCCTAAAACTAGGGTCCTTGGCCTCCTTCCCCCAGTCTTCCTTCTTTTTCTCCTCCTCCCCCATCTCCTCTGGCATCCAATATGGATGGCCCAACCGGCATAACTTTTCCTTGGCACTTCATCCAATTGGCATTGATTGGGCCAAATTCTCTCCATCTTCCCCTTCTCTTCCTTCACCCTCTTTTCCTCCGCCCACGCCCTCTCGATTTTCTCCGTCTCTTCATGCATCACCTCTCTGACGAACTCTTTGGCTATTCACAGAGAGGTGATGTCCCTCTTCAGGTTCCTCGTGTGGGGGTAGCAGTTCATATCTTCCACCCGACCCAGGAGGTGCTGTAATCGTTCAAGCTGAGGGCCTCCATCAGTTTGCCCACGTTGCAGTGCTAGTTATCCATTCTTCTTTCTTGTCTGATTGACGATGGCCCAACATGACTGATTGATTGACTTTGCAATTTACGACGTGTACGGCCACGTACGTCTAATAACAATATGCGCACTGCGCACTATTTAATTATTTATTGCTGAATGTCCGGCTGGGCAAAGGAGGAAAGAGTGCCCGGCAAGGGGTGCGCCGTCGTCCCTGGAGGCTCCATCTGGTCCAGAGTATATAATTTTGATTTCTGTCCCGAAAGTTCTAAAGTTTGTTGTCTTGCAGCCTAATTTACATCAACGAATTTGGAATAGCTCTGTACTTATGGCTGCAGTAGTAAGATTATTAAAAGGATTAGTAGAGAAAAAGTTACTTAAGGAGTGAAATTTTTTCTGTTGAAAAGAGTTTCCTCATAACTTGTATGTGTCTGCATTTGGTGAAATTAATCAGTTACTACCTTGTGCAGTGGGCCCTGATAGTCTGGGCTTGGGACCACCTCATATGTGTGATAAGGTGTGGAGCGTATCTATGAGTTGGGGAGTATTTTCACCTTCCAATGATTGCCAAAGTGTGCAGCTGGCCCTGATGGTCTGGGCTTATGACCACCTCATATATTCACTAAGGTGTTCGGCAGTTCTGTGTTTTCATTATCAATATTGCCGCCTTGCGCAGCTGACCCTGATGGTCTGGGATTATGACCACCTCATATTTCTTAATTTTATAGGGTGTGAGGTTGAGGGTCGCTGGCCTGGATTCCGACTTCTTATGTTAGTTATACTCGTAGCTGTAGAGAGAAGCAAGTGTATTTTTTATTATTATTATTTTTATAAGTGTTATTCCTGTAGTATGATAAATTAACACACAGAATGTTAACAGTCATGCATACTGTAGAAGACAGATGTAGGTAATACAATCAGCAGGTTTAGTTAGCAAAATGTGGCAGTTGTGGCTTTGAATGTCTAAATATTTGAGTGGTAATACTGTTAATTTGGATTAGTTATATTTTCCTATATTTTCTATGGGAATGGAATTTTTCCTGCCTATGAGGGCGAAGATTGGATCCGTTCGTCACGAATTCGGCCCCAATTGGCCCCAGCCTATCCAATCCCCCCCCCCCCCAGCCTCCTCCTCTCACGCTCTAGACAGGTTATGTGTCCTATTTCCTATCCTGTGTTTTATGTTTCCTATTTCCAATATGACTTAGGTATAGTGGTCCTTAGACGGGAAATTCAATTTTACTCTCTTTCCATTATCTGTGATGTACCCCACAATGTTTATGTACATCGAATTGGTGTTAGTTATTCAGTTGTTAGGAAATTCGGGTACATGGCTGTGGATTTTAGTTCTTTCTGTCTATCCTGGAATTTTGTTCTCTCCATTGTGTACTTAGGACACTAATCGAATATATTTATAAGAGTTTCTGGGGTGGAGCAGTGTGGGCAGTTTACTCCTGTTTCTTATATACCCGGTACAAACCCTTCAAAAACTTATGGCTAGTAGCGTTTTGCCAGTTCTGATTCTATTTATGACTTTAGAGTCATGCGGGTTTGCCAGGTTTGGGGTGAAAATGTTTCTATTAACTTGCTTCAGCAAGCAATCTAGCCTGCGCCCTTTTTTTTGTACTGTTCCATTCCTCCTGCCACTTATTATCAATTGTATACATGATCACACTGTAGATTTCCTGTAATCCAATTTATGGACTATGGAGTGGATTAGCTTGTTTATTGCTACTTTATCTGCCCGTTCATTTCCAGGTATGTCAATGAGGGATGGCACTCACATAAAATCCACAGTGTGATCGGTTTGTTGGAGGATTTTGAGTTTCATGAAGACTTCCTTCATCATATTTTCCCTATAGGAAGAGTTGCCCGATTCCAGAGTCCGCAGCAATCTGAGGTAGTCGCAAATTATCACTGCTTTTTTTTAGTTTGGGTAGATTGTATCCATTCAATTGCTTGGGTGATGGCCCAAAATTCAACTGTGTAAATGGAGCAGTTGTCCAGGAGCCTCCCCCCACCCCCAGTGTGATGTTTTTCTCCGGGATCACAACTGCTGCTGCAGTGCGCCCAGGGTCTCAGGATTTAGATCAATCGGTGTAAATTTGGATGTATCCCTCATACCTACTTTATATCTCTGAGAGAATGTTCGCCCTTATTTCTATGGGTTGCTCTTTTTTATCCCCATATTTTAGTGTATTTAAGTTAGCTTGGGGCAATTACAGGTCCATGGTGTGGTGTCGGGTTATTTCCGCCTGGATGTTTGGGATTTCTAATTCCCTTTTCAGGTCATGGATTTGTTTGTCCCCAGGTAAATTCTTTAGGAGTTTATGCCTCCATCCCACTATTATTCTTTAGGAGTTTATGCCTACGTCTCTCTATTATTGTTTGAGTGGGGTGCGACTTATCATGAGTTGATAACCTCGTCGCATACTCAGGAGTAACCTTCCCGTTTAAACTAAGGGGTAGTTCCCCAACTAAGGTTCTAATTTCCTCACTAGATGAACTACAGAGCTCACCGGTGGATATAACCAGAGCCTGGTGTTGTATTCGGTCCAATTGTTTTAATAAATTGAGGTGGGCCGAGACATACGTTGGCACCCATAATCAATTTTGAACCAAACATGTGTTCTATATAATGTAAGAAGTGTGGTCTGATCCGCTCCCCAATTGGTTCCCTTAAAGTTCTTCAAGAGGTTTAGATTCTTCCCGCATCTTTACACTAGCTCTCTTATATGATTACTCCATGTTAGGTGCTCATCGAATAGCATCCCTAGGAATTTTGCCACTTTTTCAAATTTGATTTCTGTCCCGTTTAGGTACAGTTTCATTGGTTGAGTACGAATTTTGGTTCTTGGTGTAAACATGACCCCTACCGTTTTTGCGGGGGATAGTCTGAAACCAATGTAGAATAAATACAATTGTATTATTGAGCTGAATATGTACAAATAAATTTACAACTTACATTTTGTCCATCTTCCTGTAATGAAATCCATATAGCTTAACATTTTTAATCCATTTATATGATAAATCCATGAATAGGATTATAGGTCACATACAGGTATAAAATTGGTATCCTATAAATGTCACTGTCTAATGTCCTCTGGTTCAAATCCCAAGAATTCATCCTCATCATCAGAGTTACCAAATAAAGTAATAAATTCCTCCAATGTCATCCCGTCATCGTAAACATCGTCCGACTCCGAATCTATTTATATGATAAATCCACGAATTCAATTATAGGTCACATACCTGTATAAAAATAGAAGTTGCTTTTTGTTTGTTTTTTTATAGTTTAATGGCGCTTTCAACACATTATTGGCTATATCACGCATAGGAAATGGAGCTTAGTGCCTTTCCCAAGGACACAATGAGGCAGCCGATTCAGGCTGGCCTGGGCGGATATCAAATCAGTGATGCTTAGTTTATTAGTCTTATGCTATACCAACTGAACTACCATGGCTCCCTCCAATGAATATTAAAGATGGAAACTTGGTACACTTGTTTTTTTATTTAATGTATTTGTAATTGTGATTATGTGTACATGTTTGTGTTTTATGTGCTATGATATTTGACAATGCAAAGGGCTGACCATTGAATTATCTGGTGGTGGTTGGGTATTTTTTTAAAACTATATCTGGCCTCCATATAGCTTTAAAACAATATTTGTACTGATTTGTAGAAAAAAAGAAATAATATGATTCATTACATTTGCTGACAAAAATAAATTATCTTGAGACAAAAGAAAGAAAAAAAATCACTGGTTCAAAAGAAATTCCCACACCCCACCCCATTCCTCTCCAAAAACTTTCTAAGTCTACCAACTATTTTCAATTTCAAAATGTATCAATGTTTCAAAGAAAAAATATATTTTTTTTAATTAAAATTAAAATTTCTAGTCATAAGGCTTATAGGAGTAGATAAATTATTCTATAAATTTTTTTATATATAAATATATATTTATTATAAATTATAAATTGAACGATGTCGCTTTTCACAGTCATGTACATTGGACCCCCTTGGGGACTGCCAAACACTTTCTAAGTCTCAAAACTCCCCAACACTATCTGGGAAGTTGACAGTTATGAATAAGTCAATGGCAGCTTTATAACATTCTTTTTAGCAGTTCAACAGATATTGGACTATATTTGGGAGCAGGTTAAATACATTACAATCTTAACAAATGATATTAATTTTTTTATTTACTTGTTCTACAATAGTTATGATGCATAGGACATCTTTTTCCTGGTTAGACTGGATACTGTGTTTATGTTCAATCTATTTCTTTTATTATTATCTCCAAATTTATTCAATATCACAATATTTAACATTTATATTGATATGCAAGCAACACATTTGTTTCTATTCTATTCTCATGTGTTTCTCTCAGTACTGAAATATTTAACAGATCTTTCATATAATCTGACTCTCTGAAAGTTCCAATGTAAGATGTATTGGTACTGAGAAGATAAAAGAGAATATAATATGTCTTAATATATCTTTCTTACACTAACATAAGGAAAGCACATTATTAACTAATGCATTACTAAAAGTGATCTACTAGATTTCAATATAGATTTATTTAGTTTTACATTCCAAAAGAATACCAACTGTGTATGTACTCAATTATAATCTATTAGCTTGAATCTGATACATACATGTATTATAACATGTTGTGTCTATTATCAGGGCATGTCCATAATGTACCCCAAAAAAATGATGCATTAAACTGCACCTCCATGTACAAAAAGAAAGCAAAAAAAAGCTCTAATCTATTTGGTATGCACATAACCTTTCTTCTGAAACAAGTGTTTCCCTGTGCAGTCTTGACTTTGTAACCTTCTGATTTTCCATTTTTGACAATCCGACCAATAAGTTTGGTTTGTCTAAGTATACATGTACAATTATCTCTAAATACACTGTCAAAGTATACATGTACAATTATCTCTAAATACACTGTCAAAGTATACATGTACAATTATCTTTAAATACACTGTCAAACAATGTGATTATCAGACTCCAAAGAAACAGAAAGTTTGTGTCAGCTCTGAGAAGGAGAGTAAATCTCCTAAAGTTGTTAGAGAATTTAAGAAAGAGTGGAAAAGTGAATTTCCGTGGGTGAAAAATGTTTTTAAAGATGGAAATGGAGTGATGATATGTGAGTGATTTAAGGACACTGGAAAATCAAACCCGTTTGCTACTGAGGACAGAAAAGTGCCCTAAGTTTTCATAAAAAAAAACTGACCATCTGATTGTTGTTGAAGCTAGCAGGGCAAAGACGAAACACCAGACTGTAGCTCATGTGATAGAAGAACTGGATGACAAATCAATTATAGAGGGTAAAGAGTCAAAAATCGCACAGTTCAGGACAATCTGTTTTGTGGTGAAGGAGAAATGCTTCTACAAAAATCAACAATGACCATTTCTGTCTCACTGTCAGCTTCTCTGTCCCTTACAAAATATTGTACAAGTGTTTCTTTTTATTCAACATGAGACATGAAATCTTAAACATCAGTTTGTTCCACGAATAACGAACAATCCCAGCTACAAGCTCATGACTGTCAAAAACAAACAACTCTTGATATTTCAGTTTGACTCTTCAGATTTTTATTTTGACTCTTGAGATTTTGGGGTCAAGGGTCAAATGACTCTTGAGTTTTTAAATCTATGGAGAACCCTGGTGATACCTTTCTATTCAAGTAATATAGGTATTTCCCTGCTCGTTCTTAACTTTGTAGCCTTATCCTTGTCCATTTTTAAAACCCTATTAGTGGGTGTGGTTTGTCACCGGTATACAGCATCTTCATATCCACTGTCAAACACAATGTGAAACCCTTTTATTTTAAGTAATATAGGACTGTCAAATAAGAATTCTCTGGGTACAGTTGCTCATAAATATTCACATTTGGTGTTACTATTCTGGTAGCTAAACGAGTTTCTCAACCTTTCACATTTTCTTAGGTTATGTCACCTGTGTATCCTAAACTGACTAATTAAAAATCTTGCGAACCAATTTTCCACATATTTCACATTAATTGGGTTTATCGTCAGTGTGTATTCTAAGGTGTCTTGATAAATGAGACCAGGTGCAAAACAAATGCCCACACATTCCACATTTGTATGGTTTCCCATCATTGTGTATCATCAAGTGTGCCGACAAATTAGAGTTCCGTCTAAACCATTTTCCACATATTTCACATTTAAAGGGTTTCTCGCCAGTATGTATTCTCGTGTGATTTGACAATTCAGGCGACTGACTAAAGAATTTCCCACATACTTCACACTTGCACGGTCTGCCAACAGTGTGCAGCCTCAAGTGCGCCGATAAATGAGAGCTGTATCTAAACAGTCTTTCACATATTTCACATTTGTATGGCTTCTCACCTGTATGTATCCTCAGGTGTGCTGACAAACTTGATCCCCGAGTGAAAAATTTTACACATATTTCACATTTGTATGGTTTGTCACCAGTGTGTATCCTTAAGTGTGTTGATAAATTAACTTTTTTGCTAAACAATTTTCCACATATTTCACATTTGAATGATTTGACTGGTTTTTCACCAGTATGTATCTTTAAGTGTCTTGACAAACTAGATCTCTGGCTAAAGAATTTCCCACAATATTCACATTTGTATGGTTTATCCCCAGTGTGTATCCTCAAATGTGTTGCCAGACTATATCCCACTCTAAATACTTTTCCACATATTACACATTTGTGAGGTTTGTCACCGGTGTGTATCATCATGTGTTTGGACAAATTTGAGTTCAGGCTAAACAATTTTCCACATATTTCGCATTTAAACGGTTTCTCACCAGTGCGTGTACTCACGTGTTGTTCCATCTTTATGCATTCGAAAAATGGGTAGTACTAAAGTGCGAAAAGAACTTGTATTTACTTTATTTCTTTATCAAATTCAATAATTCTTTTTTTTTTTTTTAATGAAAGATAATGACAACAGCAGCAACAACAACAACAAAAAACCATTGACTAATGCATTTACAAGATGTATTTTCATAACATTTGGTCACATGACCAGTCAGTACAAAAAGCTCGATGTAAAATGACTTGCGAAAAAAAGAAATAAGTGCGAATAGGACTCGAATTTTCTTTACTTATTTATCAAACTCAATACTTCTTTTTTAAATGAGAAATAATGACAAAATACACAGACAACTGTATTTACAACATAAATTTTCGTAACAAGATCATATATCCAGGTAATTAATTCACAAGCCCTTAAAGAGGGGATATAATAATAATAATAATAATAATAATAAGAAGAAGAAGAAGAAGAAGAAGAAGAAGAATGAAAGTACTATTCCTTTCTTAAACAGGAAATTGCTCAAGTTCTCAAATTGAACAATCTTTTTTTTTTCTTTTTTTTTTTTTTTTTTTTGTTGCAATGTTTTATTTTGACAAAACTGCCAGTTTTACTTGGCTTTGTTCTCTAGTGTCTAACGTGGCTAAAACAATTAACAAGTTTGTCTACTACTAACGGCTTTAAGGTTTGTTTCATTAAAGTCGGCTTTCGTTTGATGGACTGAGAGAAGATCAAACAATGTTAATAGGATATATTTGTCTGCTCAAAGCACCCAGCAGATGCGTTAATTTCAACTGTTGTCGGTGGCCTTTGATAGGGTTAGGTTAATGTTGAACAACTAAACAGCAATATTCCTCCTATCCTTTCGATATGAAAATGGCTAAAAAGTACGCGTGTGTTGTTTGTTGGAAAATTGTAGAACGGATTGTATCTTCTGTGATGTAAGTATAATCTGTTAATTGTAAATTCCGTAAACTGTGCTGCATTTCTTTTTTCCTTTTTTACATATATATTTTATCCCGTTTTTTGTACCGATATAAGTTGAAAACATGTCAGATACTCACGATTTGTTTTATCGCCATTACATATTCCGATTCCTTGCGAGGCCCCTTTAAAGCAATGTATCAGTCGGAAGTTTCGGAGATACTATATTTGTCTTGTAAAGTCTGTGATCGAGTAGCTCTAAGTTTTAATGTTCCCCTTTCGTAAAATCTGAAAATTCAGTCTTTGCTCTGAAAAACTTCCCATGAACTATTTTGTTTCATTTCTTTTGCAATTATTATTAATTTTAAAATAGCTTTGTAAGAATTGCAATGCATTGTGAATTGAAGTCAGTTATAATGATGTACCTATTTATACGGGGGTTAAGCGGTCCGTTTTTTCGGTTAAGAACGTAGAAGTGGTCTGGGAATTTTGTACAATAATAACATCTTGGGCCTTTAATTAATCCTCCTATCGTGTTATTGTGCTGTATATGATTGGTAAAATAGTTAAATTAGTGTGTATTACTGACGACTCGCTTAAATTTATTTATATATTATCGTTTTCAATTTAAGTCATTTTAGACTTGTTAGTCTTAATACATTTATAGAGTTGTAAGTCCTGGGTGCACTACAAATGTGGAGTTGATGCCGACAGCGCCAAGGCCTGGCAGAGTGTTTCAGCAGAATAGCTTTGCCTGCGTTGCCACAGTAACGAAGACGGCTCATTTGACTATTTTATGGGCATGGACAGACTGAAGAAGGTTTGTGAACAAATGAAATGATTTAAGAATTCGCCTGAATACTTAAAAGATTTTGTTAGAAGTTATGAAGTTAGGGCCGTACTTTCGTCGGTTTTGTTAAAGTTACAATTGTTAGCTGTATTATCTTCGATTTTGTAGACGTTATGACACTTTGATAGTTATTGCTTGATTTTTGACTCGTGAATTCAAAAATATTTAAGTCAGCGCAATATATTTTGTCTTATTTATCAATGATAAAGGACCCTTAACGGCAAACATTTCAGATGATTTAAGAATTTGCTTGAATCTTTGGTTTTTAAACATTTATAATTTTTTCGTAGGCCGGAAACCAAGGCTTCAAGACACTGAAAGCAATAGCCGAAAGGGAGAATATCTTCATGAAAATGGTACCGGTTGAGAATACGTTTTATGGCAATTACGGCAAGATGAAACTGCCAACAGTATACTAGCATACTTTCATACAAGGGACATGGCTGCTCTGAAGACTACAGGTGATGGGGACTGCCTCTTCAATGCTGTTTCAACTTACCTGAAGGGAGACGAATCCATGAGCACAGAATTACGGTACGGTTGTTGTATTGAAATGGCGCTAAATGGTGCTCAGATTAAACGGAACAGACAGTACACCAGGTTAGAATTGCTTTCACCGGAATTGAAAAAAGACATTGTAGACTGTTCTAAACGTGGAAATTGGTCCTCTGTGTGTAGGATCATTGCTCTTTACAAGTTATTGAATGCACGGATTGATACAGTGTATCCAAGTGTTAACGGGACCAAACATTATGTATTTTGTGGTCGGTTGCGTAAGCCTTAGGGAACGACGATTCATTTTCGGCGGGGGGGGGGGGGGGGGGGTGTTTATCTTTGAAAAAAAAAGAATGTCCGGTTCTCAAGTAGCTTGAAGCAAATATTCTTGCTCTAATTTCGGGGGGGGGGGGGGGAAATCAGTCAGTGTCAAGTTTTGGAAACATACCTACAATTATGTTAGCTTTGATATGAGCCAAACATAATTTCTTCTGTTAGATGTAAGTAGTAATATGGATGGCCGTAGGACAGATGTTCCGTTATGTAGGACAGGGCGATTTCACATTACGTTCAAATAACGGCCGCCCAAACCATTTGAACCGTTCTAGGGACAAGGAGAAATATAATGTAAAAAATCTTGTTAAAAATGTATACGGACAAGGGGAAGTGTTATATTAGAAGTTACTAACCAACCTGCTAAAGTTAAAAACGATGTTTAGGAACAAGGGGAAATGTAATGTCAAAACTACACCAAATAACGTATAGGAACAGGGGGAAATGTAATGTCAAAACTACACCAAATAACGTATAGGAACAGGGGGAAATGTAATGTCAAAACTACACCAAATAACGTATAGGAACAGGGGGAAATGTAATATTAAATTTATACCTATAACCAACACCGACTGACTTACCAAGACTCACTCATCTACTAACCAGCATCCACTCATCTGCTGACAAACGCCCACACCTACTAACTTACAAGCCAAAGTGTAAAAATAGAAAATGGTAGGAATATACACATATTATACACACACACGTACTTATATACTATCACACATGGAATATAATGAGAGAATAATAGATCCTTCCTATCCATCTGTGTAAGATAGGAAGACCCCACCCCACGGGTCAGAATTGCGAGTAGGACGCGAGTCTTTGCCGAGTGTCTGATTCAAAATTTGGATCCCGAGGGTGGAATTTTTCTTACCAACACTGAAGCAACACTGTCACATCTGTAATACCAACAACTGGGTATATTGTTTGTGAAATTAGTGATTGCCGGGAAGCAACCGTTGTTTCTGTTACTGGAAATGATAAGGATGACAGTGATTTGTTACCAGCCATTTTACCCAGAGAGGTTCGGGTTAGCATATCGGCATTAGACCGTACCTTCAAGCTCAGTGTGGCACACCTGCTATTCTTCATGAGCATTTGCATGTCATTGAAAAACATGTCAACAAAAAATCTCAGAATAATAAAGAAAACAGATGATTATTCGCGATTTATTTCCATTCAAGCAAAAAATGGACTAATATACTAGTCTTTTAGTTATTGAACAAAGGCGTTTAGATAGAAAAGT
This sequence comes from Margaritifera margaritifera, assembly GCA_029931535.1. NCBI lineage: Eukaryota > Metazoa > Mollusca > Bivalvia > Unionida > Margaritiferidae > Margaritifera > Margaritifera margaritifera. The sequence goes on from JAQPZY010001637.1 coordinate 5,386,408, forward strand.
GAATTTTATGATTCACCAGCTGATACATATACACTTTCATCAGATGGTAAAACTTACCAATTTCTCTTTTCTTTCCTTATAATAGCATGTATTTATACAAGTGCATGCTGTTTGAAAATTGTATTACCATTACATATGAGTTCTGACAGTAATCATACCAGTATAAATTGTTACTACATGTATGTCCAATCGACATGGAGAAGTACATACACATTCTGAAAAAAGGATGAATTTAGATTATATATATATATATATATATATATATATATATATATATAGAGAGAGAGAGAGAGAGAGAGAGAGAGAGAGAGAGAGAAGACAGATATTCAGACAAAGATCTTAGGCAAATCAATTTTGATTAACCTGCCGTCGTGCAACAACCATACCTTACCAAAGAGAAACCGGAAACAAAAAGACCACGATCTACTATGTCATCTTAAATCATGAGAATTTTGGCAGAAAGTTCATCCTAGTGGTTTTGAGGTGGAAATTATTGATCCATATTCAATATTATTCTCCTGCCCCTTCTACCTTCCCCAAGACCGTCAGAGCAAAGTTCGTCTCAAAAAGAAAATCGTTCTCATACCCTGTGGAATGTTCACATTCAAATCACACAAAGTGACTTCCATAAAATTCTGAACTGCTGCTTGTAGTTACATGGTGAAATTTAAAGGTTCGAATCACAAATCTATGCAGCATATCTGGGCACAGTTTTAGTCTAAATTCTTCTTTTATTGGTTTGCATTCAAGTTTAGGTTGTTTTATTTCTGGAGGTTTTGGTAATCCTAGCACTTGTTTCTCTAATTTGTAAACTGCACACACGTAAAAATTAATGGGAAATATTTTAGTAACTTATCCATCCAAGGGTCTTTGTATCTGAAATTTTCATATCCTCTTTATTTTTTTGTCTATATTCTAAGTCGCCCCTCAATTGTTCTGTAATGTCTGTTATCTCCATTTACTTTAGTCTTACCAATCTCTAAGTCGTTGTTCAACAATTTATATCCATCCTTTTCCTTAATTTGTTTATCTTTTATTAATAAAGTGTCTTCTACTACACCTTTTACTTCCAAATTTTCAACGTCTGTATTTGTATTAGGTACATTCCTTGCATTTGTATTAGGTACATTCCTGGCATTTGTATTAGGTACATTCCTGGCATTTGTATTAGGTACATTCCTGGCATTTGTATTAGGTACATTCCTTGTATTTGTATTAGGTACATTCCTGGCATTTGTATTAGGTACATTCCCGGCATTTGTATTAGGTACATTCCTGGCATTTGTGTTAGGTACATTCCTGGCATTTGTATTAGGTACATTCCTGGCATTTGTATTAGGTACATTCCTTGCATTTGTATTAGGTACATTCCTTGTATTTGTATTAGGCACATTCCTTGTATTTGGCCAGCTAGTAACATGATATGGATATTTTCTCTCTGTATTATCAAGTTATATACGTCATTGAATCTTCGAATACGTTTATACCTTTCGATACGAAAGAACGTTCTATTTACTATCAAGTTACTTTTCATTCGAAAATTGAGTTGTTTATAGTTTTTAATCGACTGATTGATGACATACAATATACACGTAATTCCCTGCATTAAATTCCCTCCATTATACTGAAATATGCGCATGCATCGCGTTGTCTAAGACGTGTATCTGCTTAGAAAAACTTGTAATCTAGTAGCCCTAGTTCCCAAGCTGTGTCAGTTTTGGTATAATTAGCCTTAGGCGTACAGTGAAACCCCGCTACAATGCGATATTTGGGGTCCATAAAATTCGATCGCGGAAAAAGCGGGGTCGCGTTATTGCGGGGTTTTACTATATATTACTTTATTCAGAGAACAACGTATACACGTCTAATGTATAGCATGAGTAGGGTATCAACACCGTTTACTATCTGATATCGATCCGTCTTTGTTTTCCCACATGACAACCCTTTGATTGAGCCACGAGTATGTTCAGTGCCAAGTAACAGAGAGTGGTTATTTGAACTCCCTGTGATCTTGCCGCCCAAGCTCAGTCCCTACATAAGCACCCACATATGACAATCTTTGATCTTGCCGCCCAAGCTCAGTCTCTACATAAGCACCCACATATGACAATCTTTATATACCTGTATCAATCGGTCTGTAATAATGTTCTTTTAAAGCTTGATAACATCTTGTTTTGTAACTTTTCTTGTTCTTAGTAGCAGTCTGATTCCCAAATCTCGTATAGTACAGTTTATGTGGGCTTCCTGATATAGTACAGTTTATGTGGGCTTCCCGATATAGAGCGTTGAATCTTGACCTGGTACGTTTCCTTTTATCCCAGTGTTGTCTTGAGGCTATCTTGCTCGTTTTCATGAGAAAACCTCTCCATGGCGACAATCAGGTTAGACATTATAAATTGATGAAAGAAATGACTAAGTTGTGTGAATTTTTTATATCCTTGATACTTTTTGTTTTTAAAATTGGTAGGGGTACAAACAAACGGGAGGGTGCGCGAATACTATAATATATAATGTTTTACGTTTAGAAATTTAAAATTACAATAAAATAATGTGTATTAAGGTGTTTACAATGTAGTGAAATAATTCCAGGCATTTCCGGTAAAAAGCAATTATTTTTCAACATGAAAAATGGATTAACAAGTAAATATAATGGGTAAAAGGTACCAATCTTGATGAAAAGAGATTTTAAATAGCCTTTATGAGCGCATTTATATTTAATCGAGTAAAAAGCTGAAATCTTATTTAAAACATTTTTTTTTAAAAAGGTGTGAAAATGAGAAAACATTATCTTGTACCTTTATTTCAAAGAAAATTATCCCAAAGTCGTACAAAATAGATAAAGAAAGTAAATATTTTGATGAAAGTGATTTTTTCTAGTTGTTGTTTTTAATGGATAAAACCAATAATAAAAAGATATACAAAAATTAGATTTTATGCGTATTTAAATGGTTACTTAATTCAGGTGAAACTGCTGTCAAATATATTTGTATAAAATATTTGTCCTTACCTCACTCTCTGTACTTTTCTCTGATGTAAGATATTTATAAGCACATCTGAATGAATGATCTGCATAAAACAATGATCAGTGCAAATATTTATACTTCTAATTACAGGCGGCAAACTTTTCTGTTAAAGTACAGAACTTTACAACAGCACATCTCATTTTATCTTCAGATGTTTAATTCAAAGGAACAACAAAACTGTAGAATACTGTTAGTATTGCTTGAAGAACAAGTATTAATAAAACATTGTGCATGTACAATAATTACAGCACAGTATTAAACCTCAAATTTTCTGATTTTTCAAACAAAACCACTGAATGAACATCGTATCAAGGAAGTCTCAAAGTATACATAAATCTTTTTCAGATAAATTATCCCAAAAGTACAGAATTATTTAAGTCCAATTTAGATTCTTTTTCCCCCTAGACATTATCTTACTAGCTGTGATTATCAATTTGACACGGGTGTTATGTTTGAAGGTCCACTAATAAAGTGCTTTGATGTTCACCATTGATGCTTTTTTCTTCCCCTCATGGTCTCTGTGTCCTGTTTCAAATATCAGTCCTGGAAGTGTGATTTTGTTTCTTTATGTAGTTTATTTTCTGCAAAGTTAAGTGGTTGAAGCTTGTCCGTACACGAAGCAGCAGCAAATAAAAAGGGGTGATACCATTTTCTTTCAGTTTAGTTAGCATCTTTGCACTTTGATGTCTTTCTACACATCAAAGCTTCCTATGACCTGCTGATTGCATTGAGGAAGTGGGTTTTGGTCACATACTCAATTCAAATATAGAATCATCGCATTTATCCACATAATTTGTATTTTACCACTCTTAAGCCACTGTCTTTAGACTATGACTGTCAGAACACAATGATGATGCAAGTAAAAGAATATACATTTGCTTCAAAACCGCTAGTCTTCATGCTGTTAGCTGCACAGGCTCTGTTGGATGTAGAGCATTCCGATGAAAACTCGGAGTAATGGAAACATCTTGCCAGGGGTTTGATTAAGGCTCACACTGGAGGCCTTATTATTTGAACAATTCAATTGACTACCTTTGAATATCTGCAGAGTGTTGTTCCGTGTATTCACTATTTTGGGTTGTTCCGTGTATTCACTATTTTGGGTTGTTCCGTGTATTCACTATTTTGGGTTGTTCCGTGTATTCGCTATTTTGGGTTGTTCTGTGTATTCACTATTTTGGGTTGTTCCGTGTATTCACTATTTTGGGTTGTTCCGTGTATTCACTATTTTGGGTATCTGTAGAGGTTAAATGATGAAATTAACACTTATAAATATGCAAATTTCGATAAAGGCCAACCCACGAATTTAAGTACCTACAAAAATTTTTATTTCTACGAAATCTCGAAAACATACCGACAAGAAAGAAAAAATGAAAATCACAGTATCTAGTTTTCTTCTATTTTTTTTTTCTTCACAATTTCTCCCATTTCTATTTCTTCAGGAACTCTTTTTGACTGCTTTTGCTGTACAGTGGGTTCTAAAGCTTGTTATAAAGATCTTTCTTGGTGGGGGTGGGGGTCGCGATTTATCATTTGGTGGCAACTACTGGTAGCTTTCTATTGTCTAAAGATTTTATAAATTCGCTTCAACCTGTTTGCGAAGGTATAAAATCAGGCGTGAACATCGTATTTTGTTCACCCATTTTAGAATGCTGCATTGGTTTATCCAAGTATATTTACCGGAATACAATATTTTATTCAAACTTTTTTATTGTTCAATCCACTGATATTGTGTTTCATTTATGTTTGTACTGCATACCTGCCAACCCTAGAGAGGTATAAGTGTAACCGAAGTGGCAGAAAAGAGTAATCTGAGCATACAAAGTGTAATCTATATATTGCATCACAATTACAATAAACTGTATGTAAAATGTACATTTAGTTTTGCTACTAACCGGAATCTGCAGGTGGTTACACTTCTTGTCACAAATAAGCAAAAGCCATGTGGATTAGTACCAGAATACAAGCACAAAATATATGGTCAAATTATTTATATACAACACTCACTTTAACAAGTCTACATGTCTAACTTTCGCTGAATGATCATAAAGTCAAGTCCACGAATTCGGCAATGAGCATGCCGATGTGCCCAACCGGAGTGCTGTATTACATCACTCTCATATTCTTCTTTTCCTATTTGTAAAGCACTATTGATTTGTCCTTTTTCTTATCCGACATATTTTTTAATTTAAAAAAATCCCTCTCCTCCAACATTTTTCAGTCATACAGCATCCATGAGTCACCTCGATAAAGCGTGTTTCGCTAAATATCTGGCACCATTTTTTTTAAAGCATAGACTGGTCAACTACTCTACTATATTCCTTACTATAATGAATCTGTGACGTAAATATTTCATATTGAAGAAATCAGTCTGTTTTCTTGGAATTGTGTCATATATGCTGCTGCTATATATAGAAAATAAGGAAAGTACATGTAGGTCTACGATGGACAAATGTACTGACTTACGCTATTCTTATGTAGCAGTCTACTTGTTTTATTTTAGAATATTCTCAAATTGATATGATATGTAGGATTAAAGACGTGATAATAAAAATAAGAAACAATTTTTTTATAGCTTTCTTTTTACTTTTTTATTGTACCAGAAAAGCGTAATCACTATACAGGTCAGCGTAAGACGCAATCAGGTGGAAAAAAGGTGTACTGATTACGCCAAAAGCGTAATGGTTGGCAGGTACTACTGTGTTAAAGTAATTAAATATATCCTTCCACTAAAGCTTCATATTGCTGTTCAGGAGTTTTAAGTTCATTATTAGATAAATTATCATTGATTGGCTCTTTAACTGCTGCATCAGAAATTTTCTCCTCATAATCATTGTCATTATAAGCATTATTATCAAAAGTAGGATTTAAAAAACTATACAATGCTGTCAATTTTACACTATTTAATGGATCAAGCACAACTTGAACAAGAATTTGGTTTTACATAATATAAAAATAACAGTAGTATAGAAGAAGATGAGTTGAAAATTAGTATAGCAAATGGGAAAACTGGTAAAACGTTAACTGAAAAGAATTCAGTAACAATGGATGAAACCAAATCAAGAAAATCTATGAGATCTTTGAAAATATGAGGTCAGCTAAATAAATATAATGTGCCTTGCCAAACTAGCATTTAGAACCAACCATTTCATTTTCATTGGAGGAGGGAGGTTTGGGAAGGGGTCTTGGATTTTTGTCTTTAATTTTTTGCTCTCAAGCAGCTTAAAAAAAACATTCTTGCTCAGAGTTTTGGAAAAGATAACTAATTATATGCATTAACTAATTATATGCATTATTTTTTGTAACTGTTATGATTGATATAACTTGTTCTCTCCGTTATATAATATTTTTCTTAAATATCCTGCCCCCACCTTGAAAATAAAAGGTTGGTCCCTAAATTAGATCTCCAGTTAAACAATTTTCCACAAATTTCATGTTTGAATGGCATGTCATCAGTATATACATTTTATTTTTCATATTAGACCATTTGAAGACATGATACATTTATATTTGTAATAATAACATTAATAACAATAATAACTTAATGGAACAACAACAATGACTCACCATTGTAAATGCCAATGCTTTTCACTGCATATTCCAAACCTCAATAGTTGATCCAGTCCACCACCCTGTCATACTGCATATTCCAAACCTCAATAGTTGATCCAGTCCACCACCCTGTCATACTGCATATTCCAAACCTCAATAGTTGATCCAGTCCACCACCCTGTCATACTGCATATTCCAAACCTCAATAGTTGATCCAGTCCCCCACCCTGTCATACTGCATATTCCAAACCTCAATAGTTGATCCAGTCCCCCACCCTGTCATTCTGGCAAGCCAGTGATTAGAACCACAAGTATAAAATCTAAACTAATTTTTAAAATATAATTTCAGTGAACAATTGAAATGGTCTTATATGAACCAGACTGTCCCATTTAGAGCTTTTATTGCTTAGAGACTTTTTAACACTTGTAAGCCACTATTGAGGTTCATGCAGTAACGTCCCACAGCAACAAGTACCTTGCACCATAATGAGTGGCAAAACAAAAGCTTGAGTACACTACTGTTTGCAAAATGGCATCTGCCAAACAGTGCGATAAATTATTTTTAACAAATCTGAAAGATATCGGCCTTCATGGTGAGTATGATTTTTGCTGTAACAATCAAGAATGCCAAAAAGATACAAACAGGCAAAAAAATGAAATGCTATAGCAATAACTAAAATAAATTTTTGTTTTCAGGTAAGTGCATTGATGGGACATCCAGGCTTGGGGTATGTGTATTGATTTGGCATTTTATAGATTATTTAGTGCCATGGCAACTGGAGTAGAGTGCCTTGACCAAGGACACACCACGGTACCTGAACTTTGCTGATCCAATGGTAGGATTCGAACCTGAACCCTTTCCGCCAAAAGTTCAGAATGCTAATCACTGTGCCACCATAGCTCCTTTGAGGTATGGGACTTCCAAAATTGTAAACAATGGAAGTACATGAGTTCCAGAAATGAAAATGAATCCTGCCAATAGCTTTGCTTTGTAATTAGTATGCATCATCTGAACTTCCATGTTTTAAAATCCTACCAACAGCTGTGCCAACTGTGCCAAATCATACCAACAGCTGTGCAACTCCTACCAACAGCTGTGCTAACTGTGCCAAATCCTACCAACAGCTGTGCCAACTGTGCCAAATCATACCAACAGCTGTGCAACTCCTACCAACAGCTGTGCTAACTGTGCCAAATCCTACCAACAGCTGTGACAACTGTGCCAAATCCTACCAACAGCTGTGCCAAATCCTACCAAATCCTACCAACAGCTGTGCATTGTCACTAGGATCATCACGTGTAATAACAAATGCAATACAACTGTATTGCATTTGTCAGTCCATGTGAAGATATATGATACATATTCAAATAACTTAGGCCCCTGTCAAATAAAAATGCTTGGTTAACAGTTTCTCTTACAAATATTCACATTCGGTGTTAACATTCAACTTTGGATGAACAGTTTTCTACATATTTCACATTTCATAGGTTTCACTGCCTGTGTGTACTTTCAAGTGTGTTGACAAATTTGCGCTCTGATTAAAAATTCTTCCACATATTTCACATTTGAAGGGTTTGTCACCAGTGTGTATTCTGAAGTGTGTTGATAAATTTGATCTCCGGTAAAACATTTTTCCACATACTTCACATCTGAAGGGTTTGTTACCAGTGTGTATCATCATGTGTGTTGCCAAACTAGAGCTCTGGCTAAATGAGTTTCCACATATATCACATTTGTATGGTTTGTCACCTGTGTGTACAATCAAGTGCGTTGACATACCAGAATACTGGCGAAACATTTTTCCACATATTTCACATTTGTATGGTTTCTCACCAGTATGTATTCTCGTGTGCTTCACCAAAGTTGATCTATGCCTAAACAATTTTCCACACAACTCACATTTGAAGCGTTTGTCACCTGTGTGTATAATCATGTGGCCTGCCAAAGAAGAATTATCTGAAAACAATTTACCACATGCTTCACATTTGTATGGTTTATCACCAGTATGTATCTTAAGGTGTTTTGCCAAATTAGCGTTTACATGAAACGATTTTCCACATATTTCACATTTGTATGGTTTGTGCCCAGTATGTATCCTCAAGTGTGTTGACAAATGATGTCTGTGGCTAAACAATTTTCCACATGTTTCACATTTGTATGGTTTGTCACCAGTGTGAATTCTCAAGTGTGTTGATAAATTATATCTGCGGTTAAATAATTTCCCACAAATTTCACATCCGATGGGCGCGTCATTAGTTCGTATTCTCGTTTGTTGTTCCATCTTTGAAAATCCAAAGAATGGTGTACGTTGCAATTCACATTTGTATGGTTTGTCTCAACACGCATCCATGAGTGACTTGCCAAACGTCACGTCTGGCATGTATTTGCAATGCTTCTACAACTCCATACTGTAAGTTAAGAATGCTTGTGCTTGACCAATGTAGTCGGAATACTTTCACCATTTCTCTAGGATCAGGTATGCATACACATATACATTATTATAATAGTAATGCGATCTTGATCGCTAGATCTCGTTGAGCTGACAGCATCAGAAAATTCGGATCATTACGAGAAGGGAAGCAGACTCCCCAAGTGATGATATGGAATATTCACGCTTGTTCACTTGCAACTGGGAAACTTCGAGGAAAAGTAGTTCCAGTCTTGTTTGAGAGGATGGTGGTACGGAATCAGAAAACGGGAGTATCGTTTTCCTGCTTCTATGATTTGATAGTAAAATTCTGGCTCTTTTATATTAAAAATATTTATAGGTGTATAATAAAATGACTTATCAATGCAAATGCCCACGCTTTTTTACTGCAAATCTCAAATCCAAATGCCCACGCTTTTCACTGCAAATCCCAAATCCAAATACTCACACTTTTCACTGCAAACCCCAAATCCTAGTTTCGGATCCGGCATGTCCGAGCCCAGTCCAACAAATAATAATGTCTTAAGTCAATTTTGTTTATTATTATTATTATTATTATTATTATTATTATTATTATTATTATTATTATTTGCACCAACCACGTGGAAACATATTTCAGTATTTTTTTTAAAAACAACTTTGGCAATTCAAGTCAAATTTTAATAATAAAAGTATTTTTTGTTTGTTCGTTGTTGTTTTTATATATATTTATTATAATAGTTGTAAGGGGTGGGGGAGGGGGACTTAAATTTTGTTTCAAACTAGAATTTTTTGTTTCTTTCACCTTAAGATAATTTTTTTTTCAAGTAATATAATGGATATAGTAATTTCTGTTGATTATTAATCTGAGCAAGAATATTTGTTTTCAAGCTATTTGGAGCCTGGAAATTGTTGTTTTTTATTTTTATTTCCACGCCACCCACCCCACCCCCTTAAAATTAAATGACCAGTCTCTATGTTCAATGCAACATGAAGAAAAATCTCTGAACATAGTTTAACCTGCAAAATGCTATTAGGTTTTACTTTTAGTTGAATGTGACATTAATGAGCCATCTCAGGCCCACTTGGGTCTCTTATACTTACTTGATTTTGTAAAGTAGGTTTCATTACCCCTTATTCAAATCATTTTTTGAAAAGGAGACAACCCTTGAATAATGGCCATTATACAAGAGTTACATCCTGTTCAGAATATTTCCTTTTTATACTTTTATGTCAACAAGTGGGTCATACATGCGATTTTATTTGTCCATCTGTGTGTGTGTGTGTGTGTGCATCTGTCTTCCTTGTCCATGCTATAACTCATATATTGCTTCACTTAATAACATTAAACTTGCACTGTGTGTGCACTTGTGGTGAGCGTGTGTTGTGCTCCAAAACTAGGTCAATGTGACCTACTTTCCATGATTTATTGAAAACCAAAACAATGGTTAAGAATTGTGCTTGTGCTCTAATTACACTACCTTTTTACCGATTTCCATCAACCTGGAACTAAAGGATAGATGTTTGCTGTTTACCTGGGTTGGACTGATGTGACCTAAGTTCAGGACATATTAAAATAGCTGACTAATTTTGTTCATCCTTCTTGTATGGGCTGTAACTCTTATATCTTAAAACATATTTACATAAAAGTTGCACTTTGTATGCAAATTGGGATTAACATATGTTACACACACAAACTGTATCACTATACCCAACTTTCCAAAAATTATTAACAAGTGCCTAAATTTTGTATCTATTCTATAATGCTAACACTTAACCTATTGTTACCAAACTTATGCCTAGAGTGGAACTTATGATGGGCATGTTTGAAACAAAATTAGGTCACAATATAACGTATTTTTCAGGATTTATTTCAAAATTGCTATAAAAGATGTGTCCATCCCCCTTGTTTCAGCTACAATTTGCACTTGAACTTACTCCTTTTGTGTATCTTGGGATGGGATAGATATGTGTCATTCACAAACACTGGGTCATTATGACCGACTATTTAGTACACAAAAATGGTGACACTTATTTCCTGGCTCTAATTGCAATATCTCCTCACCTATTGCTACAAAAACTACACTAAGAATGAATCTTAGAATTAAAGCATCTCACACATTTCCAAGATTCTGAAAACTATTTAAATATGGTGCCCGTGCTCAATTTATAACACTTTTAGCATAACTATTACATAAAGAATACGTCTTGCAACATAAATTGGGTCACTATGATCTCTCTTCCAGGATTTTGAACACTGCATAAAAATGGTGTCTGTGTTCAAATTATAACACCTTTTAACCTATTACAACCAAATATGCATGTCAAGGGCATAAGCAAAATCAATTATGTCACATATCAAAACTTGGTTATTGAGACCTGTATTCTGTGGTTAGTTTTGCCACTCTCAAAGGTATTGACTGATATCACAGAAGCGGAGGTTATCTTGTGAACTTCTGCTCACTAACAACTCTAGCTCGGTAGTTCAAGTCTAGCTTTTACGAGTAAGACATGAAGGTAGTCAGCTGAGGTGTAGCATGTGCAATTGCACCTCTACAAATCCACCAGATTCAATTTGTAAAAGATAGAACAAATCTGAACAACATAACTGGCACAGCTAATGAGTTTAAACTATCTAGTGTCTGTTCTTTGCTAACACAACTCCCGTCAGATTTTAATATATTTAGTACTTTGATTTTAGAAACAAAGACAACTTAATTAATTTTGACATAGAGACACCTAACAAAATAAAACTCTCTTGTATTTCAAAACCAATCGAAATCTGACTGTACTTCATTTGATGCCAGGTTTTACACTGTCTCTAAATTTCTGGCATGCTGTATAATTTTCAAGGAATTAAACAGGGTAACTTAATAAATATCTCAATTTCTATAAGGAGTCTTTTTTTTACTTAGTTTAGTTTAAACATATTTTATTTGCTAAATTATGCAAAAGGAGTCGGGCTACAAGTTCTCAAAACATTAGATAGCCCTTCCTCATAAAAATATAGTGCTACAAATTAATCGAGCATGACAAGCGGCAGAAAAAAAAGAAGGAAAAAAAAGCACAACAACAAATAAGGTGTGCTGATAATTAAAGGATAAAGGTTCGAATAAAGGAAAAAAAGAAGAGAGATATCCAATTCAAGTAAAGAAAGGTGTTACCAAACTTCGGAAAGAATAGCAATTAGTATGTAATACACCTAAATCAACTATCAATTGGTCTGAGAAATAGCAGTATTAATAATAGCAAGAATCCCTTTATATTTAGAATCTAAGGAAGAAACATTAGTTATAACGCCGCGTATTCTTAATGTACTTTTGGAACAGCTTAAAGGTATTCCAACTTAGCTCAGTTACGAGTTCAGGTGTACCAGTAGAAGAGTGTTTGTAGAGATTGGGACGAGCATTTCGTAAAGACTAAGTATTAGATTTTGCCTTTGAACTGAGTATTGACTGCAAATGAAAATATAATGATATACACTTTCTGCTTCCACTTCACAGATGCATAAGGACCTGTCCATCAGGTGATTGGCATACCGATCTTTTTTGAGGTCGCTACAATTAGTTTATTATCATAGTATGAATAATAGAGTATTTACGATCACCAGAAAGATAATAAAAACGAACGAAATTGCTGAGCTTGGTAATATACATGCAGGATGTCCAAGTGACAAAGGCCATGAGAAGTGCAGAATACTGGACTGACCACAGGCTCATAGTCTCCAAGCTCAATATCCAGATTCAACCTAGCAGACGATCAAAAGGCAAAAAGTGTCCAAAAAGCTAAATGTCTCCAAATTAAAACAGGAGAATGTGAAACAGGCATTTTCCCAAGAACTGTGCAACGAACTAGATTTAATTGATATAAACTCTGAGAATGTTGAAGAAAACTGAGCATCCTTCAGAGACTGTGTACTCAGCTGCATCCGAAACCCTCGGTCCCATCACGCGTAAACATCAATACTGGTTTGATGAGAACGATGCTGCCATACAGAGACTTCTGAATGAGAAACACAGGTTACAGAAGGCCTGTTTAGAAGACAGCACTTCGGCATCTAAGAAGCCAGCCTTCAAAAATATCAAGAGGACTTCCAATGCAAACTCAGTTGCAAGGCTCATTGCTGAGCAATGAGGCAGAAGAGATTCATTCCTAAGCACACAGGAATGACATGACGAACCTCTATGATGTTTTGAATACAATGTATGGGCCACAGGCATCAGCAATATCTCCAGTAATGAGTGCTGACAGCACCACACTACTCACTGACAAAGAAAAGATACTTCAAAGATGGGCAGAACAATTCAACAGCATTCTCAATCAATAGTCATCTATCAGTGAGGATGCAATTGATAGACTGCCCCAAGTGGAAATCAACACATCACTAGCTGATCCTATAACGATGACTGAAACTGTTAAAACCGATGATATACCAGCAGAAGTCTATAAAGCCGGAGGCTCGCACATGGCACAGAATCTTACTGAACTCTTCCAGTCGATGTGAACTCGGGGAACTATACCCCAGGAGTACAAGGATGCATCCATCATCAATTTGTACAAGTAGAAAGGCAATAGACAATTATGCGACGACCATCGGGGCATCTCATTGCTGTCAATAGCCGGAAAAATCCTCGCCAAAATTCCGCTGAATTGCCTTGTGCATCACATCAATCAAGGTCTCCTGCCTGATGGTCAATGTGGCTTCAGGGAAAGACGAGGGACCACAGACATGGTGTTTTCAGCTCATCAACTCCCGGAGAAATGCCAGGAACAAAACTCCAACCTGTACACGACATTCATCGATCTGACAAAAGCCTTTGACACAGTCAGTCCTGGAGCCCTTTACAATATCATGGCAACATATGGCTGCCCAGAGAAATTTATGATGATGGCTCGGCAATTCCATGATGGCATGCTCGCTCGTGTCGTGGACGACGGCGAGTTATCTGAACCATTCCCAGTCACCAATGGCGTCAAACAAGGCTATGTGTTGGCCCCATCCCTCTTCAGTATGATGTTCTCTGCCATGCTTACTGATGCCTTCCGTGACGGTGACAGTGGGATCGACATTATATATCGGACTAACGGCAAGCTCGTCAATCTGAGGAGACAACAGGCCAAGATGAAGTTACAGGAAGTGACTTCGTGATCTCCCATTTGCTGACGACTGTTCCCTGAATGCTAAATCTGAGTCTGACATGCAACACAGTATGTGCCATTTCTCTTCAGCTTGTGACAATTTTGTTCTCACAATCAGTATCAAGAAGACAGTGGTGATGCACCAATACGCACCAGGAAAGCTTTATGTTGAGACTACCATCACAGTAAATAGCCAAACCCTCCTGGCAACGGCGAGCTAAAGGAGGGAAAGCGATCTCAGGGTGGTCAGAAGAATCGATTCAAAGATTCCCTCAAGTCATCCTTGAAACACTTCAACATTGACTCTGAAGTCTTGGGAAGATCTCGTACAGGATCACTCCACCTGGCACACTCTCATCCATACTGGAACTACAGACTTTGAACTGAGGAGAATTGCAGCATAAATCTCAGAAATGCAGCACGTCCTCTATTTATCAATCAAACTCAAGCAGCATCTCTGGTCAAGTGTGCCACAAACAGTTCAGAGCACAAATTAACCTGGTCAACCACTCACATACTCACAGAAACCAAACCAGTTAGTGATGTCATGATCATCTTCGAACTCGAAGGACAAACAACAACAATATAATGTTTAAATTTTAACAAATCGCTTTCCGATTTGACATTTTCAGGTAGGGTATTCCATACGAGGAATAGAAGAGTTAAGGAAAGATTTATTTGTTATTTCAAGTCTGGCATTTGATCTAGAGAAGTTGTTTCTATTACGTAAATTGTATCTTGATGTTTCTCCCATCAAAGGCGGAAGCAGTCGATTTAAACAACTTGGTGAATCATTATATATAATTCTAAGAAAAGTGCAGAGTTTGTGAAAATTTCTTCTTTCTGAGAGAGGCTACCAGCCGCATTCTGGTTAGACCCGTGACTATCCTAGCAGCCTCTAACTGAAATTTCTCTATTCTATATGAGTCTGCATTTGAACACCCATCCCAAACGACATTTGCATATTCTAATATAGGCATAATGTATGATAAGTAAATCATATCTAAGGATTTTCTACTCAACTTGTATTTGAAGGATCTTAAAATATTTAGCAATTTAGATGCTTTTTTAAGAATATTTTCGATATGTACACTCCAAGTGCATGTATTACTAAGCGCAAGGCCCAAATGTTTATGATTGTCAACAAATGCAGGTGACTCGTTTTGGGAACTTCGATTTGGGAAAGAGCCCGTTATTATTTTTGCTACAAAAACATGACTTCGGTTTTTGCTGGGTTAAAGCTTACTAATCGTTAATTTTACCAGTCATGTAAAGTTTCCAAGTCGGCATTGAGAATGTATTAGATATCTTGCATACTTCTAGAAGCGTAAGAGAGAAAACTGTCGTCGGCACAAAGTCTGGTGAGACTAAGCAGATCATCAGCCATATCACTGATATATGCAGCAAACAATAACAGTCCTAGAATTGAACTCTGTGGCACACCAAGTAAAACAAACTGAAGTGAAAATTCTGCGGTTTTCACAACAACAGTTTGTGTTCTATCGGAAAGACAGTTGGTGAACCAATAAAACCGATCTGACTCTACTCTATAGCGTTAAGTCTATGGATAAGACCTTTATACCAGACACGGTCGAATACCTTCGATACATCGCAAAATAGTACACACATGTCTTCTCCATGACCGAGTGCTTCATAGATACTATGATACATATCTATCAGTTTGTACAATGTTGAGTGATTTGGAAGAAACCCCGATTGATATTTGTAAATAATGCAAGTCATTGTATACATGTTTGAAAATGACCCTTTCCATTGTTACGACGAGGGGTTAAAATATAACAAAAGAAAGAAAGACTCAAACAAGCTTTCACAATTTCTAAAATACAAATTTAATTTCCTAAAATATAAAATATTTTAAACAAAGTGAAAGAATTAAAAATAACTTACAGTGTAGAATTTCCTTAATTAGTCCTAAATTGTTCTATAGAATTCACTAATCCAGACGTTATCTAAAGTATTCCGAATGAGAACACACATGTGCTTATGTGCCAACAATTTTCAGTTCTAAATCCAAATATTAATTCCAGGTAAATTCCAACGGAGTTGAATAATGTTAAAATCTCTAGTACGTAATCCAAAAAGTACTATTTAGAAATAAGATTTTCCACAAGCTGAATCACAAACAATAAATAATCTTCCCCTCTCTTACTATCTGAAGTAACTGTTAAAGAATGTCCAATAAGTGACTAAAATCTAGTTTTATAGTCTCTTACTGCGTAAAAGAGAATTTAAAACCTTCGAACTACGTTCTAAAACAATTTAATCTATTGTAAACAACTTTTACTGAACCAATCAGAAACTAGGTTACGCATGTCACTGCTAAAAGTACTTTCGCGCTGCGATTTCATATCTTATTCCAAATCAACAAGTTGTTGACTTCTTATTAAAACAGGGGATCCAGGTCACGAATCACCACGCGCTACTCACGTGACTCACCATTGTTGTGTTCATTTGACCGACATAATTATTGATTTCCTTGGAGAGAAACAATTACTCATGTACTCAATAATAGCGTTACCTAATAAAGAAAATATAAATTATAATACAAAAGGTCATAAGCCAAATGAAACTATATTATAATTTTACAGATGATACATAATTCCGTAACACCATGATTTTGCCTACATAGCTAAGTAAAGAAATGGGTCTGTAATTGGTAGGATCGTTTTTGCTATCTCTCTTGTGTATTAGTAATACTACCGCTTTTTTTCCAAAGAAAAAGGAAAATTTTCTCACTAAGAGATCTGTTGAATACAGGTCTTATAATTGCTGGTGCTGCACTATTTTCTACTTGTCTCAGAAACCTATTCAAAATAGATCGTGAGGAAAATGGAGTATTATTTGATAAAAACTTAAAGTGTGTTTATTTCGCTTTTAAAAAAAGGCGTTTCTAAGCATTATTCTTAGTACATCAAATAGAACTCTAATGGATTTCAAAATTTCAAAATGTTTGTTTTACTGAACATAAAATGATACACCTAGCAAATTGTATTTTGAATACTCTTGTCTTATTGATGACAAAAGCGATAATTTTTCTTCTAGAATACATCCTAAATATTTTTTAAAAAAAACTTAATTCTTTTGTTAGATCTCTTGCACTATCTTCGCCGATAATATTATCAAAATATGTTGAATATATATATTAATTTTTCTTCTAGAACACATCCTAAATATTTTTTACAAAAACTTAATCCTTTTGTTAGATCTCTTGCACTATCTTCGCTGATATATATATATATATATATATATATATATATATATATATAGAGAGAGAGAGAGAGAGAGAGAGAGAGAGAGAGAGAGAGAGAGAGAGAGAGAGAGAGAGAGATTATAACGTAAACTTTCAATCGGTAATGCTTTAAGATGACCCACCCGAACCCATCACACAACAAATGGCTTGATTTGTGTGTCGCTCTTAAACTCGGAATTAAAACGGATTTACTTTCAGGAGCATAAATTACTATGCATTAAAACTATTTCGCCCCATCGGCGACAGCGGTAGATATTCTTTTATTATCACAGAAATTAATGCGAAATCATCGACATACTCTCTGGCATTTGCGCCTTACGTTACTATTTGATTCATCACGTGACCATATTACGGTTAGCAAGTTCTATTTTTAGATGAGTAAACCCGTACATACATGGAAGTTTGACTATCTTTATACGCGATTTATAGCCTTTTTACACTTTTTTTTACATTAGATTTATTATTCTGCTTACAATAGATATATTTATTAGCAACATAATTGATTTTGTTTCAAATAATACATGAAAACATTATTTTGTGTTATGATTTCTTTTCGCAAACCGATACAGATGATTCCATTTCGTATGCCGAAATTCCATGTTGCATTACGAATTTACTTTTTTAAACAATTAGGAAAAACTTGAAATAAAATATTTATAACCTAAACTTAAATAAGGAATTTTTTTTTTTTTTTTTTTTTTTTTTTTTAAAGTTTATGATTTTACTGAATGAATAACATAAGAATCAACAACTATTAATTGTTAATGCTTCATTTCGCATGCCAATCTTAAAGTTTGCATGCAACACAGATTATAGGTTCCGCCTACCCCGCCACACACAGACACACAGCAGCTTGTACCCGAATACCGATTTTAAAAACGAAAAGCATCAAGAATATAAAAAAATGTACAAAACTTACTCATTTCATTCATTGATTTATAAATTCTAATTTGATTTCAAACTAAGCGGTCCCTAAAATTGTCACCTTCTTCGCGTTTCAAACCTATCGGAACTTCAACACTAATAAGGCTTCCATATTTGCGAGTATGTGTTGTTCACAGAACAGGAGTGATGTAGTTCATACTGTCCAGTAAGCTCCAAATAATAACGGAAATTTCCATTACCTTGAGATTTGAGGGCATATCCCCCACTCCATCCGCATTTTTTTTCAATTTTTTTTTTTTTTTTTTTTTTTTGGGGGGGGGGGGGGGGGGGGGGGGACATATTAGAATTAGACATAGCATGCATTGGATGCAGATGACAGAGTGTTTACTTTCTATGTATGTGTAGGCCTTGTATCCACCACTTCACTGAAAATGGACTCTTCCAGCAATCGGAAAATGACAGATAAAAGACTCCTCGTTTACTTTGAAAACTTCCGTTAGATTTGAAACGCGAAGGAGATGACAATGTTATGTACCGCTTGATGACAATCGAGTTAGAAATTATAAATCAATGGATGAAATGAGTAAGTTCTGTGTATTTTTTTTATATCCTTGATGCTTTTCGTTTTTAAAATCGGTAGGGGGGTACAAGCTGCCGGGAGGGTAAGCGGAAACTTTAATATGCAACAGCACTGAAACTGAGGACTGTTTTTGTTGTTGTTGTTGGGTTTTTTTTGGTTTTTTTTTTTTACCTCTAACGATCAAATAAACTATGAATGAAGTTTGAAGTAAAATAGCATTAAATAGTTGGAAATATTAAGAAAAGAGGTATAGTTTACGATTATTCCATGCCACATGTACATTTACGTAATGAGTGGATTCCATATAATGGATGTCTTCGCCAAAAAATAACCCTTATTTCCAATTGAGGTTATATGATCAAAACATGTAAATTAATACAATATGTAAATGATAATTATAGCTAACGCAATATTTATATTTATGTTATTAATTTCAAAGGTATACATTAAAAAGAATATTTTTATGATTCAATTTCGCATGCCGATATTCAATTTCGCTTTAGTTCGTAAAAAAAAAAAAAAAAATCCATTGTGCATTTAAGACATACCGGGTGTCTATTGTTTATTTTTGGTAGTAAACAAACAAAAAAACAACAACACATTAATGCGGAGAATGCGGAGAAAAGGAGGTCTCAACATGCATAGTAATGGAGGCAAAACGTTAAAATATAAACATATGGTAAAATGTTTCAAAGTGCTGCTGGCCTTGGGAAATACTTTAAAGTACAGGCTGAAGAAAAGCGATACAAATGTGAAACATGTAGCCAAAGTTTCAATCGTTCAGGGAGTTTGAAGAGGCACTCGAGAATACACAGTGGAGAAAAGCCATACGTGTGTGAAAATTGTGGTAGAGAGTTTACTTATAGTGGACATCTCAAGAGACACTTAAGAATACACAATAGTGACAAACCGTACAAATGTGAAGTATGTGGTAAAATGTTTAATCAGATTGGGACCTTGAATAGACACATCAGAATACATAGTGGAGAGAAACCTTACAAATGCAAAGACTGCGGTAAAGAGTTCACCACAACTGAAAATCAACAGAAACATGCAATGATTCATAACGGAGAAAAACCATACAAATGTGAGGTATGTGGAAGAATCTTTAGTCAGAATCAGCACCTTAGGAACCATTTAACAATACACAGTGGAGAAAAACCTTACAAATGTGAAAAATGTGGTAAAGAGTTTACTCAGGGTGGAAATCTTAAGATACATTCAAGGATTCATAATGGAGAAAAACCATACAAATGTGAGATATGTGGAAGAGTATTTAGTCAGAATCAGCACCTGAAGAACCACGTAAAAATTCATAATGGAGAAAACCTTGCAAATATGACGACTGTGGTAAAGAGTTCAGTACAAGGGAAAGTTTAAAATTAATAAAGGGATCATGTTGGGGAAGAGAAAGAAAAATCAACATACACTGTATATCAGACTGATACAAAAGTTCACTCATAGTGGATATCTGGAGGGACAATTACCTAGATATGCCTAAAATATAGCAAAATATTACTCAGATATGGCCTATATACAACCCAAATATGAAAGAATGCTAAAAGTGTGTTTGATATTTGGTATAGACCCACATGCACGATAAACTTGTATAAGGAGCCGACTATTTCATTTGAGGGGGGGGGGGGGTCTAGAAAAAAAAATTCCTGCCCCTGAATAGCAGGGGGAAGAAAAATATTCTTGCTCAGATGCTATAATTCTTAGAAGGAAAAATTTGAATTATGTATACTGGTGTTGAGAGTCTGACAGGGCAATCACAGTTGTTTCCATGCATGCAAACATTAATATTTCTTTTCATTTTCTTTTAATTTTTGTTTCAAATTAAACCGTCTTAATCATTGTTATATCAGCCAACTTTACACTTAATGGAGTTTACTATTGTATTCTTGTTGCATTTTTATTGTTCTCTTGCACCTCGTATGTTTGGAAAAGACCAAAATTTAGTTGTTGACAAAACTTTGAATTTTGAAATGTACATTGCTAATGTTATACTTGTATGAAATATCACACTATAAAAACATTATTTAGTGCTAATATTATTGAAATAATGGCTAATAATGCCATGGAATTGTGTGCACCAAGATGCCAATGTATTGTATTTTAACGTCAATAGAGTATTCTATGTATTCTATTTTAACGTCAACAGAGTATGGGTCTAGTTGCCAATGTGTTGTATTTTAACATCAGTAGAGTATGGGTCCAGTTGCTCACTTTGAAATTATGCATACAGCATTAATCAATGTATATGTTTTAGTTTTATTGAATTATCATAACAGATAAATCTTTACTAACTCACGTATCCTTCTTCCTTGGCACGTACAAGTTATCAGCATTTTGAAGTCACTTACCTCGCTGCATGTATGTCACCCGTGGTCCATGCCGTGTACGATCATATAAGAACAGAATTTTTTTAGTATAGGCACATAGAATGAAGCCCTGTTAGGATGCTGTCACCTTCATGACAGTTTATATATTTAAACAGTATATGTATGTAATAATTCTATCTGTGTATAGGCACATAGAATGAAGCCCTGTTAGGATGCTGTCACCTTCATGACAGTTTATATATTTAAACAGTATATGTATGTAATAATTCTATCTGCTCCTCTTTCTTTCTATCATTTGTGAGTGATAGAACATATTTGCTTTGTTAGATGACTTGGAAATTGCGGAAAACTCAATACTTCGTTTCAGATTTTTGTATTATTTGAGTATCGATATCTAACGCATGCTTAAGTCCATTAGTACAAAATGTTTTGTCTAGTTAAAGGGCGTATGAGATCAGAATTTGGTGAGTCTGAATCTCATTATGTAGCTAGCTGTCAGCTGTCAGCCAGGTGTCAGGAATTGCTCATGATAGAATACTGTAGGTCTTTCTATTTTGTAAATAAATCAGCTATTTTTATAACTTGTCTTCGTCTCTTTTACTGTTCCAGTTCCTGCTTGTTCTATCATTGTGACATTGCATTGATTAGATTCAAACAGTGTTTATTTGCTGAAGTCGTCATGGAAAGTACATAAAATTAAACAAGAGATATACAGAATTGAGCAACAAACATAAGGATATTTAGAGCTCTCTCATAATTACCAATAATATTTTCTTCATAATGTGGCTCATGTGAGTATTGAAGGCATAGGATTACATACATTGGAAAATACTAAGGAGATAGTAAAAGAACATTTTAATACAATATTGTAATAATGTCAAGCAGTAAAAGAATATTATAATACAATATTGTAATACTGTCAAGCAGTAACTTATAAGCATTTACAACAGAAACATGTTACAATGTACTTGCAAGAAAAAAAATGAGAAAAGAAAGAAAGAAAAAGTATGAAGACTTTGGGATTGATGGAGGGAGTGTTAGGTAAAAGGACTTTTAACTTAAGCTCAGGTGGTATACATACACACATACATCATCATCATCTTTTTTTTCCTTCCGTAGAAGATTGCATGATATAACAATAAATCATCTGAATACAATCAATAAATAAGTACCAAAATAAAGAAATGAATACAAAACAAACAAACACGAGTTTTAAAAAAAAATAAAAAAATAAAAAAATAAGCAAACTGTGAATCCGGGGCTCCGTAGAACCAACATCAATTACTTCGTGCATACAATAATGTCAAGAGATCTATAGTGTGAATATCATAACATTGTTCGTCTATTATATAAAATAGAATACTAGAATACAAATTCTTACAGTATATCCATCATTAAAGTGTTCCTCAGCTGCATAAGTTGCAAGTTTAAGTACCTTATTTGCAGAAGATAGCTGCACACTGCATGACAAAGTATGCTGCATACAGGGCGAATAACTTGGAGTTTTTTGTCGATTACACCTGCTGGTAACCTTTTACCTAGAAGATATTGCAGTAGCAGCTCATCTTCTGCATTAAATAAGGTAATATGCAGGCTCAGTGGAAATTTATCAGTAAGGACATCACAGAAAGAGTTTCTGAAATTCGACATATAAGGACAAGCAACACAACAATGAAGTATCAAGTCTGTATAAACATTCCCACATCGAATACACATATCGAGCTGTGTTTGAGGAACAGCAGCCCATAGTTTAGCTACATATGTAAATACCTTAGTGTGCTGTCTGGTTTTAGTCGACTGCCATACTGAGGCAGGTCGCAAGGATTCGTATATCGAAGAGACATACGAAATCTCTAGAGGCTCTTTTCAAGACCAGCAATTTTTGACCTTACAATTTCTTTCCAATTTTGTTTATCTGGAATTTCGGAATGCTGCAAATAATCAGCTAGATACTCAAGCAAGTCAAACTTCTTTAACGTATAATATAGATGTTACGGAATCATACCTTTTTACCTTTTTATAATGATTTAATTTACTAATTTATGATCTCTGTTTTTATTCTGAATAGCGGTTAGCATATATGTATACATACGACTACTGCTCGATCAATAAGTGGTCACATGATCAATTGCGCGGGAAAATGAAGTCGACCTAGCTTTGTACTTTTGAAATCAACATTGAAAGGTCACATTCCATACTACAATAACATTATGTTTACTCTTTAAGACTTTTAGTACGCTAGACCTTTGGGTAAATGACGTGTAACCTAGTTCCTGATTGGTTCTTAGAGGGTTGTGTTATTTTGTAATACCATGTTATTAAAGACGGAGAAAGGGTATTCCCTTTTTAAATCTGCGCACTTGTTATGTATATATAGCAACTCATCCAGTGATAAAGGATTCTTTACAGTTGCTTGAACGAAGAGAGGTCGTATTGAGATTTATTTCAGTTCAGTGTGGAATATATTTATTTAATTAGTAATTCATCTGAATCACTATACAGCTCCGTGGAATTATCGGACATTATTCTAAACCTTGTGAGATTCCAGACTTGCAAGGATTATTTTGGATTTAATCAGAACTTGTCAACGTCAGCACAGTACAGGTTATTTTCATTCGGAATACCACATCCGGATTACTCGGATTAACATCAGGAAGTGAACTTTAAAACATTTTAGGACTTTTAGGATATTCTATACTGTAAGTCATTTTAATTCTTTCACTTTGATTGTTTGTTGAACTATTTTAATTCTTTTAATATTTTAGGAAATTAAAGATTTGCATTTTAATCTTGAAAGCTTGTTTGTGTCTTTTATTCTGTTACATTACCCCTAGACTCGTAACAATAGATTTGAAATTAACCCGTAGCTTGACATGTATCCGCTCAAAATGAAGTGAAATAACGCAACGTTAAACACATGTTTAGTATGTACGCTATTAGGCATCAAACACAATCTGTGTAAAAACATCACTTTTCTTCTATCAATTTCGGACTGAGCTGATGTCCATCCTAACATTCCCAGAGCGATGTTTGATCTTGTATGTGTTGGGAAGCATTGTAAATGTTTGGCAAAATACGTCAGAGTTTTATCCAATGAAGAGAGGTCACAATTACATTATCTTTTGCTCAATGATGGGGGGGGGGCAGACTGAATATGTAGACAAAACTATTGTAAAACTTATTTTAAATTCAGCCTTTGATCACATTGAAATCAAACCTTTTGTCTTTATTTTATAAACTGAATGATAACCTGTTTCACCTGTATCAATTGGTCAAGGAAATTGGGATCTCTAAGCAATATACATCAGCATAACTTCTATAAAGCATTCATTAAAAATTTTGGTTGATTATATAAAATATTTGAAAAATTATTACACTTTTTTTATCGGCACGTGCCGGTTTTGATAGGATTAGCACCTGATAAAAGATTAATAAAGCGTAACGAATAAATACGGCAATAAATACCCTTTTCCTTTTAACTCTCGCAGGTGCGGATCCAGGATTTTCGAAAAGTGGGCGCGTATTAAAAGTTTGGAGCCCTTTGTTGCCGCATTGTCTATTAGGTCTAACAAAATATGAGTGTTTCCGGTTTCATGCCCAAAATTTTAATCGGCTAGTCGTCGCAAAATGATTTAATAAAAAAAAAAACAAAAAAAAAACAACAACACATATTTACCTGTCAATGTACCAATAATCAACCACGGTTGCATGACCTAATTGTATTCCTTTGAAAAAAGATCTTGCTACTATTACTCAACAATATGTTTTACGTTACATACAGACACTCTATATAATTACTTAAATAATTTGCATTTGTCTGATTAACTTGCTGTGATTTTGAACTGACAACTATTAGAAAACAGCACAAAAAAGGTAGCCATTATAAAATCATGCTTTCTAGTCTCTGGCCAGTAGGTGCTAAAAATACTGATAGAAATAGTTAACATCTGAATGAGCATGGTATCTAATACTGTTACCTATGAACACAATGAAATGTGGTCTGGTCACAACATTCAGAAAATCTGTATTGCTTTATGGTAAAAAAATTTAAATAGTGGGCGTTTTGAAATTTAGAGAACCAGTATATTTAGGTTAACGATAGTAATTAAATTTGGAAGGAGTTCAGGAGAAAAGTACATTGGGTAATTTGTTTTAATTATTTCTTAACTTTTATTAAAGGACAAAAATATCCAAATATAAATCTAAACTTATGTGACTAATATTTAATATATGAAATGACACAAACTAATGCATATACGTGTGATAAAACAAAAACAACAACATATTTCAGGCAATACCATTTTAAGGTGTTTTAGTGGTATTCAAGTTTTGTTGGGCAATGATATATGCACAATCAGATATGCACAAACAATACCTCCCTGGTTTTTAACCATAACACAGCAAATTCATTCCCAACATTATATATAAAATATTTTATATGCTTAAGAGGTTTTCTTTTCATATGTTTATGTTATATTTTTATTGTATATATTTTCTTCAACTTCAAATCACAAACTATTGAATCCATAAGGTGTATTATTTTGCTAAATTATACTACTTAGTTCTACTAACAGCAATGAATCCTGTATTGTAACATTATTTTGTGTAAATTTTAATAAAAATGTTTTCCAAGTGAGAGAACTCTCTTCACAAACAGAAAACCTGTGATTCTCAATAGACCTGATCATATGTTACTGCTCTTGCTTTAATATATAAACTGCTATTTTGACCTTTACAGTGGTAGCACGATCAGCCTATCAGATTCGATATTACCTCATTAATATGCGCGGATCTCACTCCTTATCTAAACCAACCAAAGTCTTGACGATATAAGCTTATATTTCAAGTCTGATCAAAATCAGACCTTAAATATGACTTTCCGAGGGATAGCAAGCCCAGTCAATCAGATACAAGATCACCTAATTAGTATGCATGGATCTTGCTTATGATGTAACTGATCTGAGACCTTAATGACAAAAAAGCATCCATTCTAAGTTTGATCAACATTGGATCAGAAATGCAGTCTCCAGAGTAGCAATAAGGTTAGCCAAACAGATGCAAGATCACCTTATTACTATGCATGGATCTCGCTCAAAATCAAACTCGTCTGAGGTTTTGATGATATAAACCAGTATTGATTGAAATCAGAGCAAAAATTTATTGGACTCCTGAGGGTAAAAAGCAATTGTTGGCGGATAGACGCACGACACACAATGCATGATGGATATAAGGTTATACCATAAGCTCACTTGGCCTTATGGACAGGTGGTCTAAAAACAAAGGAATATTAAATAAACTTAGATATAAAATTACTTTCAAGGAGATCCTAGAATGTGTGGAGGCGAAGAAATGGCAACAAGTACAACTTCTTTAGTTCACCATGGCAAATCCATATGCATTTTATTAAATACTTTCTTTTTAAAACAACAACATTTTGGACCCTCTGGTCCCCATCTTATGACCCCATCTCAACCCCAGACAACGACTCGTATATCCTTACCCAAAAATCTGGTTTAAATGTATATACAGTCATACCCGTTTATCTCGACATCCTCGGTCTAGAGGTGATACTGTCAACATAAGCGAACGTCGAGATAAGTCCGGGGGGGGGGGGGGGCTGAAAAAAGCAAATCTATCTTTGACCCGCATACAAGTGAAATTCGTCTGTAAGTGGTGATTTACACTTTGAGAAAGTAAAAAATGGAAATTTTGATTAAATGAAGACAAAACACCAGTGTGAAATACACTTGTATATTGATAACTTTCATTTTTGTTACGTTAGTGTAATAAAATCCATAATGCGTTAAGTACATGTATATAAAAATCCAAGAATTCGAGTATAGTCACATGTTAGAAAATTCGTGAATCGATCACATCATGTTAGAAAACACGTGTATAATAAAATGGTAGTCCTCGTTGATCCCATTGTCAACCAACACGTGTGACTAAACAATTCACTATGATATCCCATTGTCAACCAACACGTGTGACTAAACAATTCACTATGATATCCCATTGTCAACCAACACGTGTGACTAAACAATTCACTATGATATCCCATTGTCAACCAACACGTGTGACTAAACAATTCACTATGATATCCCATTGTCAACCAACACGTGTGACTAAACAATTCACTATGATATTCATTGTCGTCCGTAGCACGTGGCTGTATAGTTGTTATTTACATGTTACATGTTCTTACATTGGCCTAGAATTTGGTCTGCCTAAGGCAAAAAATTTAATCATCTTACCAAATCTACCAAGGGGATGAGGCTATTCGTTGGAAAATGAAAACCTGTCAACAAGTTATGAATTCGATCGAAATAGCAGTAAAAATGTTAGTGACAAATAATCACAAAACATTTAATTTGCGTTTTACGCCGCCGTTGGTAGCCATCGATCAGATTCTATTGCTTTTATTCAAGTTTGGTGATGACTTCCTTTGATGTAGGTGCACTGTATTTACTGAAGATTGTAGCCGGCTTGCTTTGATGAAGGGTGCATGCGTTGTTGAAGTCGCCGCGAAAGGCCAACTTTCGAGGACCAAACAAATGCATGTTTGTTAATGTAACGGCAACATTAATGCATGGCGGCAACATCAAATAAATGTAGAACAAAGTATGGGTCGTAACTGCAAGCTTGTCGACATAAATGATTAGAAAACAAAGGATTCGTTCAAGTTGGGACTTACTGTTTTTGTCAACATATACATTTGTTTTTCATCTCGACGTCGAGATAAGCATGACACATTTGGTAGTAACAATAGAGCATGGACCTAGACTTTTTCTTTATTGTCGACATAGGCGGTTTGTCGACATTAGTGATGTCGACATAAGTGGGTAGGACTGTACACACACACACACACACACACACACACACACACACACACATATATATATATATATATATATATATATATATATATATATATATATATATATATATATATATATATATATATATACATATATATATATATATATATATATATATATATATATATATATATATATATATATATATATATATATATATTGCTAACCAAAACATCAACTTCATAAAGGATTGCATGGAGAGGATACGAGAAACCTTTAAGCCTCTAACACATATTTACCATACTGACAACTTATAAAATAAGTTTGGTGACTTGACAGCAAGTGATTTAGGATGAGTTGTGGTTACAAAGAGAATGGATGGACAGGTTTTTGGGTGTACAAAAGGACACTAAAAAAAGTTTGTTCTAAATGCTATATGTGTATATTTACGATTGTATCTATATCTAATGATTATCCGATTTGGCTGAGATTGACAATGAATTATCCCTGATCACTAAAATTTGTCTGTTATAAGGAATACATAAATAAATAAACAAGGGTGTTAACCATTTTGCCAAATAGTTGGACTCAGATCGCAAGAGCAATAAATAATGATTTTTATTTTCTTCTTCAGAGATATGGCAAGTCAACCAGTGTTTATGGGTGGAATCTGGGGTACGTGGCTATGTATTCCATGCTCAGAATCTGTAATATACCGGACCCAGGACAGTTATGCATTTTTAGTGTGGGATGTAACAGTGTCATCTATTTTCATAGAGGGTAATTACTGTAATATCCCATTATGACAACAGATGGCATTGATTACATTATTCCAACTTGCATTATGTTAACATCTTACTTGCAACTTTCAGTGCTGCATTGTAACTTCCGCAATACAGGGGTAGAAAAGACTATTACCAAGGAGCCCTGGACAACTAACAATCGATGCTGGGCAACCTATTTTCCTAATGTGAAAGCCTGGTTGGGCAAACGAAACTGTTATGTTTTAAAAAAAATGATCATGTTAAAATTAAAAATAGAATTCTGTACATTTTCAAGTGACAAACATTTGATCATTAAATTGTCCTTGATTTATGTTAACATACCCACAGCAGGGTGCCTAAATTACCTCCATATCATTCAGTAGTTAAGTGCTGGGTGATTTCTATCGGTAAGAGGCAACACTAATCCTCACGTGTTGGCTACTCATTATCTTATTAAGTAATGACAGTGCATACCACCAGTCCAAAATGAACCCTTAAAGATAAAAGACTCGCAAATGTTTGTCATTTGATAACACACCAATATACGGTAGCAGTAACTTTCAACCTTGGCTTGACACACTTAATGCCTATGATCAAGCATTACGCTTTCTTATTGGTCTGTTAAAGAAATAGGCACTTGTTGTAGAGCATGTTACAGTTGCTTATGTTGGCTAACTTTAGCGAAAGGAATAATCAAACCAATCAGAATTTTTGTTGCATACTCTATTGGCTTGTCAGGTAATGCCTAAACAAAAATCTCACTTGGAAAGTTGTTGTTTGTCCTTCGAGTTCAAAGATGACTATGACACAACTAACTGGTTTGGTTTCGATGAATACATGAGTTGCTGATCAGGTCAATTTGTGCTCTGTCTGTGGTACACTGAACAGGAGATGCCGCTTGGGGTTGCTTGATTAACAGAGGACATGCTGCAGATTCTGGGATTTCTGCTGCTCATGCTTCTGCACTGACTCTGCAATTCCCCTGAGTTCAAGGTCTGTAGCTCCAGTATGGATGAGACTGCACCAGGTGGAACAATCCTGTGCGACATCTTCCCAAGACTTAGGGTCAATGTTGAAGTGTTTCAAAGATGACTTGAGGGTATCTTTGAAGTATTTATTCTGACCTCCCTGAGATAGCTTTCGTTTCTTCAGCTCGCTGTTGGAAGATCTTCTTTGGTATGCACTCGTCTGACATCCTGGTGAGGTGGCCTGCCCATCTTATCTGTGGTTTCATCAGCAAAGTGTTGATTCTTGGAATGTATGCCCGTGTGAGAACCTCAGTGTCTGGGACCCTGTCCTACCATCTTATCCTCGTCAGTTTCCTCAGACAGCCCATGTGAATATGGTTCAGCTTTTTGGCATGGCGTCTGTACACTGTTCATGTTTCGCATGTATACAGGAAGGTCGGCAACACTATGGCTTTGTAGATCTACAGGTTTGTTTGCAGACTGATGCCCCTTTGCTCCCACATTTTTGCACATAATCTACCAAAGGCCACACTTGCTTTAGCACTTCTAGCATTTGTTTCGTCGTCGATGTGGATTGCACATGATAGTGTATTGCCAAGAAACACGAACTTGTCCACTGCCAGGAGGGTTTGGCCATTAATTGTGATGGTAGACTCCACTTAAGGCTTTCTTGGTTGATGCATCTCTGTCTTCTTGATACTGACCGTGAGACGGAAGCTGAAGACAAATGGTCCATACTCTGTTGCATGTCATGATCATATTTGACATTCAGGGAACAGTCGTCAGCAAATAGGAGATCATGAATAGTCCCTTCATATAACTTCATCTTCGCCCGCAGTCTACTCAGACTGAAGAACTTGCCATCAGTCAGGTATCTGATGTCAATACCAGTGTCATAGCATGGCAGAGAACATTACACTAAAGACAACTGGGGCCAACATGGAGCCTTGCTAGACCACATTAGTGATTGGGAATGGTTCAGATGACACACCGTCGTCCACGACACGAGCGAGCATGCTATCATGAAATTGCCTAACCATTACGATGAATTTATCTGGAACCAAATTCCGCCATGATCTTCCAGAGACGCCACGTCTGTTTGACTGTCTCAAAGGCTTTTGTCAGGTCAACGAATGTCATGTACAAATTGGAGTTCTGTTCCTGGCATTTCTGCTGGAGTTGACGTGCTGCAAACACTATTGTTGTGGTCCCACGTCCTTTCCTGAAACCTCACTGACCCTCAAGTAGGAGCCCTTGATCAATGTGATGCACAAGGTGATTCAGCAGAATTCTAGCGAGGATTTTGCCGGCTATTGATAGCAATGAGATGCCCCGATGGTTGTCGCAAGATTATCTGTTGCCTCTCTGCTTGTACAAGTGGATGATGGATGCATCCTGGTACTCCTGGGGTATTCCTTGAGTCCACCTTGACTGGATGAGTTCAATCAGTTTCTGTGCCATGTGCGAGTCTTCAGCCTCGTAGACTTATGCTGGTATAGCATCTACTCCAGATATTTTGCCATCTGACAGCTGGTCAATTGCTTTCTCAATTTCAGTCAGTATTGGAGGATCCGCAAGTGATATGTTGATTTCCACTTGGGGCAGTCAATCAATGGCCTCCTCACTGATAGATGATTGTTGATTGAGAATGTTGCTGAAGTGTTCTGCCTATCTTTGTATTATATTTTCTTTATTTCAGTGAGCAGTGGTGCCGTTAGCACTCAGTATCGGAAATGTTCCTGATGACTGTGACCTGTAGATTGTCTTCAAACTATCATAGAAGTTCTTCATCTCATTCCTGTCTGCATATGACTGAACCTAATCTGCAATGAGTCTTGCAACTCTCTGAGGTTGCATTGGACAGTATGTTTTTGAAGGCTGGCTTCTTAGATGACGACGTGCTGTCTTCTAAACAGCCCTTTTGGTGTCGAATTTTCTCGTTCAGTAGTCTCTGTATAAAAGCATCATTCTCATCAAACCAATCTTGATGTTTACGTGTGGTGGGACTGAGGGTCTTGGATACAGCCGCATAAACAAAGTTTTTGAAGGATGCCCAGATTTCCTCAACATTCTTGAAGTTCGCGTCAATTGTTTCTAGTTGGTTGCACAGTTCTTCAACAAATGCCTCTTTCACATTCTCCATTTCAATTTGGAGACATTGAGCTTTTTGAACACTTTTTTGCCCTGTGGTTGTCTGCTAGACTGAATCTGGATATTGAGCTTGGAGACTGTGGTCAGTCCAGCATCCTACACTTCTCATGGCCTTCGTCACTTGGACATCCTGCCCGTCTCTTCTCCTGACAATGACATATTCAGTGATAGGCCAGTCCTTGAAGCGTGGGTGCATCCAAGACGTCTTGCTGCGGTTTGCCAGGCGGAATATTGTGTTCGTGATTAGGAAGTCGTGTTCAGTGCATTTCCTCTGTATCAGGAGTCCGTTATTGTTCCATTTGCCCAAGTCATTTTTGACAATGACACCTGACCATTTCTGGTGATCTGTACCAACTCTAACATTGAAGTCACCAAGGATTTTGAGCTTGTCTATCTTCAGTTCTTCTGTAATAAGACTCTATTTCTTCAAAAAATTAATCTTTTATCTCATCTAGATTGGTCATGCTGGGTGTATACGCGCTGATGATAGTCGCATATTTGTTTTTTTCTATTTTCCTTTTTTTTCTTCCCGTAGGAGTCTCATTTGCATTGAAAGTTAATAGCTCCCGGACTGTTTATACCCCAATGATTAATTGATTAATATTATTGGATTAACGATAATGCGAACAGCGATAATGTGAACTCAGATAAACATAAAATATGGATAAGTTAGTGGTCAAGAGTGGCCAACTACTAGAAAACTTACATACAAAACAGCGTCAAAAAAGGAAATTGTTCAATTATCTTTTATTTGCTGATCTTAAATAGATTGAATAAGTGTGCAAACTTGTGTGACACTTCCCATTAGCAGGACTTGAATACTGTGCAATAGGGACTAACTATGCATATGACGAAAGTTGCTGAATCAGTTTGATGCCTGGAACCTTGGGGGCAACAGCAGTAATTTACCAGGCAACTAGATATATCTACTGTACAACAAGATTTTGCATATTAAGTATTTTTCCTGTTATGATGATTAACACATTATCAAATGAATTGTCAGAATGCAGAAAGGATATATAGTGATGCCATGGTACAATATAGAATGCTGACGTGTGTAATATTAAATATATGCACACATAATCACATGGAATTTGAAGATATAAAATTAAGTATTTAAATGTCACACATATCAAATTTTGAAAGAAATATTGGCAGTCGTAAATATGTAACCCAGAATGCACATCCTGCTCACATAGAAAATGTAAACCGAGAATAATGCCAAAGAGAAGATACATCGTATATTAACATAAAACATATAAATAGGATTATGATGGTCATTCCCCTGACCAATTGGACCATGTAGATAGTAATCTTGCTAGTCACAGGAAAGTACTGGGTAGTGAATGACTGTTTTTACATGCTGTATTGAGATCTTTTAGGAAGGTGTATCAAGGCTAGAAAGCAATATCGGCAGATTATGAACTGAGAGAAAGCTACAGCAGGACTGACACAGCTTACTGGATTGGGGCAAACACTGTACTGACAGGAAGCTACAGCAGGACCAACACAGCTTAGAGGTTTGTGGGGAACACTGTAATGCAGAAGTGTCTATATAATTTTTACTGTGATAGTAATTTACAAATGTAGTACATGTATGAACAGGAATAAGGAGATGTCAAGCTCTTATTATATCGTGTAACCTCTCTCTCTCTCTCTCTCTCTCTTACTGCATATGTTAAAATCCCCTTAAGTATTGACCACTGTGTTGTGTGCTCACTTCTTTATTCACTCTTGTACCTTTATCTTTTGTATGGTATTGATTATGTTATATTTCCTTTGTTAAGGCTGTCATAGGCTGTCATAGAACGGTTCTCTGATCCATGATCAGCCAAATTCACGTGTTATGGCTTTACCAATTTCGTATTAATTTTTATCTAAATCTCTTCCGGTATCATTATTTTAAAGTCAGAAATGTAATTACTATCGATAAGCAGTGGTTTATTAATAAATAAACAATCAATTGACAACAATACTCCAGCATTGACACGACATAGGATATTTATTTTTAAAAAATTCTGGCTCACAAATAGATTGCAAAAATATTCTTGCTCTGATTCAAAAGGAGAAACCAAAAAATATTATATCCATTTAATTATCTGCCAAAACAAAAATATTCAGGTAAAAGAAAAGAAAACAAATTATCCCGGCACCCGCCCCCCCCCCCCCCCCCCCCCCCCCCCCCCCCGCCTTTTTGAAAATTTAACGGTCGGTCATTTAGGCATTTAGGCTCACATCAAAAGTACATCTTCTTGCAATTTATCTGCTGGCTGATAATTTTTGTCTCCAAGTCCTCGAACAAAGGAGTTTATGTAATGCTGCCATCATCATCTGTCAATTTAGGCGTCAAGTCTGACTAAACATCTGGCCGCAAACTTCATATCTGCACTGCTTTCAGCTGGTTGTACGCTGTCTTATGGACCGACCATTTAATATTCGGCGAGGGGGGGGGGGGTGCCTGGGATTCGCGGCAGGATTTTTTTTTCTTCCTTTTACCTCAAGATAAAAAAGAAAAAATTCACCAACTATAATGGATATAATATGTAGCTTGTTTGTTTGTTTTTTTGTTTTTTTTTTATTTTTATTTTTTTTTTACTATAAATCAAGAGAAAGAATATTTTTTCGACCAACCTGAGAGCCAGAAAAGTTCTTCAAAAAAATTACACTCCAACCCAAAAGATAAATGTTCGGTCCCTATATATGTTACTATACCAAACTTATGACACATTCTATAGTTTGTTTCCAGATTGTATTCTCAAGTACTTATTTGCTTGCCATACTGAGTGGTCTCCTGTTTTCTCATACGAGTCTCAAGGAGTCCGTTGTGAATAAACCAACAACCAAAGATTTCATATTGATATGTTTTTTTCTTCCCCTGTATGTTTTCTCGTGTGAGTCCTGAGGAGAATCTTATAAATAAACCCGTGACTACAATTTTCATATTTGTATGGTTTTTCTCCAGTGTGTTTCCTCATCCTATGATACTTAAGACTGCTACTCTGTAGAACCTATTGCCACAAATTTCACATTTGTATGGTTTTTCTCCTGTGTGTTTTCTCGTGTGAGTCTTTAGGAGTTCTTGTAAACAAACATATGACTACATGTTTCGTATTTAAATGGTTTTTCTCCAGTGTGCTTTTGCAAGTGAATTTTAAGGTATCTTAAACTTGTGGAGCCGTAATCACATAGTGAACTTTTGTATGATTTTTCTCCATTATGTAGTCTGGAGTGATTCGTGAGACTTCCTCTTTATTTTTCTCAAGTGTTCTGTACATTTCAACATTCATGTTCTTTTCCATGTGACAGGTTTATTTTGTCTCCAACAAGCTTGTGATTATTTATGTAAGAGTCAATAGTCACTTCAGAATCGTTAATCCTTGACATCGTGAAGATTGATACAGGGGTTTTTTTGTTTTTTTTTTTGTTTTTTTTTTCCCATCTCAAGACACCTTGTTTACATAATATTTCCACAGTTGAATGTTGAGGAACAAACAATAAACACACATCAGTTAACTGCAAATCGTAGCAACATTTTGATATCGTCTGTGTGCATGCGCAGGATCCTTCTAGTAATTGTAAATTCCGCGAGAACTTGAGAAATTTCACTCGAAGGGGCAAACCAATCAGCTACTCTGTAGTCTATAAAGAAATTGTTAGTAAACATATATTATTATCACGGTAATGCGATCTTGATTGTAGATTACATTATATTGCCTCGCGTCGAGTCATGAACCGGATTTTCTGATGCTGACAACAAGAAGTGATCTAGCAATCAAGATCGAATTACTATATGATATTTTTTTTTTATATATCTATCAATTTTCAGATAAATTGATAAAATCCCAAACGTAACTGAAAAAAAGAAAGAAATTACTTAACATTTAAATATTTTTGATACGAACGTCATCTTAAGTCATAAACGGAACTTTATTTTTTTGAACAGCTGATATGCGCATGAATATCAGTTTTATAAACGAAGCGTGTGTAACAATATTCACTAATTTTCACTACTATCACTGTTAAAAACACGAGTTCTTCGATGTATGGGGGCAGCAGATCTATATATGTGATTTACAGCTCTTGTGCAGTTGTCAAATTTTGCATCATAGAAGATTTCACCAGCTGAATAACTAGGAAAATTCTATTCGAGGCTCGACTGATAGCGTTTGAACTGTTTCTGGCGTTACGTTGTGAGAGGCTCTAATGGGGACTTGGCATGGAAATGACAGCATTATTATGACAGTTATTTACAACGGGATTGGACAAATTGTTGGAACTTGATGATACAAATTTGTTAAAGATAATAGTACTCATTTCCATTTGTATGTCAAGTGAGGCTACGGCATAGTTATTCACGCTTGTTCAGTTGTAACCAGGAAACCTAGTTCCAGCCTCGTTTGAGATAATGATAATACGGGATCAGAAAACGACAGTATCGTTTTCCTACTTTTGGGATTTGACGGTAAAATTCTGGCTCGTTCTTGGGTAGAAAATTGATAGGTATATAATAAAAAACAATGACACAAAAGAAAGTCTTAATTTGTGTTTTTAAACAATGAAAAGTTTAATAGCAAGTATGATTTTAAGTTTATGACAGATAAACAAGTTTTTATTTACCCTTATACTTTTAATAAAGCCTACTATTTATTTATATCAAGGGAAGATTGCCAAAGATCTTTTTGATTATGCAGTTCCTTTCGTATCAATGTGTTTATAGAACACATAAGAATCAACATCATATGTAGTAAATGAAATAAAATAAAGACTTGTTTTATTGTTTTGAAGTTCTCTAAGCAAAGGAGATTATAGGCTCGTCAGCTGTGCTCCAAGTTTATATTGTGTGAGCGTTAGGGCGACTGTGTAAGATAATAACTGAGTACTGCTCCATGGAAAAGGAGGTTTTCTGAGGTCTTTGGTATACGGTGGTGTAGACATCTTGCGTTTCTCACACTACTATTTCACATCGAAAGGATCGGACGTGTGTTTAATAGAGGCTGCTGGAACCTGCAACGTTTGTCATTTGGCGTTTTTTCTCAACCCAGCGTTGTTGCATCGTAGCAGTAAGTATTTTACCAGTGGCAACTCTACCTGGGTGTTTAACCTTAGTGACTTGTGTCACTTCCAGATATTGTTGCGCTGATGCAACCGTTTTTGGTTCCGCTGTCGCATCCGTCTTCGGTTGCGCAGACGGTTCCGCTGACGAACTTATTTGGAACATGCCTGTGTATTATCGTGCCAGCTGCAATTAGCGCTAGTACCAGGTCGTTCCTAAAGTACAGATAGCTGCTGATGCTTGTCAAAGTGGCCCGGATGAGCGAATCATTTTTAAAATCCCTCGCAAGGTGCTCGCGGTTGTCTGTGGGGGAAACAGTGGCTCACGAACGCTGTGTACAGACCAAGTAGAGACGAGCCAAGTGAATAAATTTTCCAGGCTCCAAGTTTAGCCTCGTATATAGCATAGGTGTTTGATGACTCTTAATCGTTCATCACCTTGAGGCCCACAAAGGTAAGAGGCCAGCTTATATATTCTTTCGCCGCTGCAAAAGCCTCTAGCTTAGACAGGCAGTTTCACTAGCGGCCGTCGTTGTGTCTTCCAGCTTGACTTCCAACCCATATAGTAGCTTCTCAATATCAAGGTTACTCACAACTTCTACCATGGCTCTTATGAAGTTTTGGGTATAGTTCACTGATCGCCTGACTCAAAGTAGCACGTAGCCTAAGACTACAAGTGTTATGGTGTGGCTGGCGACGCACACAGTATGAAGCCGCCACATCAGGACACGATCGCAGGCGAAAACAAACCGGTATGATACTGGTTAGTCTTTGCACAGATGGAGCCTGCCGAAACTTTCCTTTCTAAAAAAAACTCATAAGCCACCCGCTCAATGCGAGGCCTCGATAATATTGTTTTTTCTATCAACGTGTCCCTAAAAGAGTCATCATCCTGCAGTAAAAAAGGGGCTATCTGCGAGGTCTGCTAGCGGAAATCACGGGCAATGGCGTTGTACTTTTATCCCAGGATAGCGGCTGACAAAGGCGAGTTTAGTGAGCGTAGTTTCCTTATGCCAGACGCCAGAATGAAAGGCACAATCGTCGAACAGAAACAGAGTGGTGGTTTCCTCGAACTGTTAGCGTACAAAGCAGAGCATCCCGATCATGGCCCTCAAGGTTGACCAGAAATACTCTCGCGTCTTTTTTGCTGCGTGCCCATGGCCTTTCGTATGCCTGTTGAGGCGTATAGTAGGACAGATAGTGTCTACAAAATCGAAGCGGTCCTTAAAAGCCGATTTAAGAAGTTCGCAGGCAAACAGGTATTTTGCCGCAGCCGCAGCGGCCGATGATCATGGCGTAATGTGACTGTAAACAGGGCCTTGGCAAGTCTGCGCTGGACGAAACGCGCCCGGGGCGCCCGTCGCCTTCGACGCCCCACACTCGGAAAAGAATATCGCAAACTGTGCCAAATGCCCCCCTCCCTCCTTCACGGTTCCCAAACGCGGCACCGATACATGGTCGGTATGAATGGCAAAAAGGGCATTGACAGCGCCGATACGCATAGCGCAGTGTTCGCGTTATAGCTGTTAGTCCTCTCTGTTTCAGTCAGCCAATGATCTTTGTAAACGCCCCAAATGTCAGCGTATTGCCCTCGAGTTCGACGCTTATCTTCTTGATGATGTCGCATCCAAGGTTTTTCACGATTGTACGATTGGCGTTAACTGGCACTGCTGTGCCGCCGCTCAAAGCAATTGTGAATGCCAGCCTGGCGGTGCCGGGTACAATGACATCGTTGCTACCAAGGTTGGGAAATATGACAATAAGCAGCTTGTTTTGGTCTTGTCGTTGCTCGCCACCTCAATATTGTTGATATACTCCACATAGGTATTATAACATAAATACGTTAGAAAAAGTCATTAAGACTGCCATTCCTTGAATGTGTGTAGCCTACAACGCGGCTAGCGGGAAGCCAGTATCATACTTACTAATCCAGAATAGAAGCTCTTTCTCCTGTCGTTCTCTTACCTCTGTGGGTTTACCCTAGATGCGTATTTGAGCCTAGGCACACACATAGCACCCAATCCTCCAGCGTTCATCAACATCCCGCGTCATTATGCCCATCTCGATCAGATAAACACAACTGAGGTATTCTGGATGGAAAAACGGTACCATGCTACAAGTTATTCCTGTAGGTGGTGAGTCCTACGGAAACACGCATACTATCTTCTATGGAAAATTGCATTGACGCAGATTATGCGAAGACGGAATCCATAAGCTCTCGATACGTATTTTAGATGAAAAACAAACACTGGAGTGCGCTACGATCCTTGAAATTAAGCATTTGTGCTCACACGTGTGCAAACAATAAGAACGCAATGGGTCTACGTAGTCCTGGCTTCTTTGGTGGCGGCGCTGCGAGATTTTACGGGCCATGGCCCCCGTTTGTTCCAGGGCCCGAAATCTCCGGATGAAAGTTTGTCGTTGTTAACTCGGCCAGCGCAGGTACCAGTACCGCCTTAACGACTGACAGAATCACGTCAGTTGGTGGGGATACGGCAATAATTACGTCTGGTTAATATCACTGGTATTCAACGCAAGCACTGAGACCACCAAGAGCAACCTAAGCCAACCCGCGGTCAGTCAGGGGTAATTGCGCTTTCGCAGCAGCAGGAACAACAGCCAAAGGTACCTCCCACAGAGAGTGTCAGACGTGAGTTTGTTCTACAATAATAACGTGGTAACTAACAAAACTGAATTCACGCCTATAACATTTCCGTCGGGGTATGCAGTGTCCTCTTTCTCTCGTCTCTCCGAGGCAAAAAGCAGAGTTATAATCAGGAAGAGAAGAAGAGAGAGAAAAAAGCATTCTGCTGCATCACAGTAATCGGGCAGAAAAACAAACAGTCGCCGGGAGTGAAGAAGGTCGTGTTATTTACAGTTCTAGTGATATCAAGGAAACTGACATCTTCTTTGACATCACCGCTGTCACGTCAGTAGGACGAAGCGACAGGTTATAGGTGCGTGCCCGCATGGGAGCTACCATCCACCCTGACTCCGTACCCCTCAAGATCAATTACAATTTCACATCACGCTGTTGGTAGAGGAATTATAATAATGTTGCTATACCCAAAGATCAGTAATCTCCACAACTTCCGCTTGAAAAAAAATGTTAGAGGTTGAAAACTCCCTACGCGCGG
The DNA here is from genome assembly GCA_029931535.1 of Margaritifera margaritifera. Lineage (NCBI taxonomy): Eukaryota > Metazoa > Mollusca > Bivalvia > Unionida > Margaritiferidae > Margaritifera > Margaritifera margaritifera. The sequence goes on from JAQPZY010001637.1 coordinate 5,426,501, forward strand.
AGGCCAAACAGTGTTGTAGCCTTTTCAAAAAGTTCCGCAGTCTATTATGTGCTCGATGGTACTCTGGCTGTTGCGGATTGGGGGTGGGGGTGGGGTAGCTGGAATTGGCCTGTTGTCGACGATCATCGCAACCCATCGCTGGTACACAAAACAACAGTTTAAGGTTCACTTACAATTTTGGACTCTCGGGAGGGGGGGGGGGGTATAAAAAAAGCCAGCCTTTAATGAGTTGAATTTGATTGCTTACCGTCAATAAGCGATGTCATATTTATTTATTACTCAGCACAACACTTTATGTGGTCACTGTGATTTTTCTGGCCAAAATTAACCAACAGATATTTGTGATTTTTCTGTCCAAAATTAACCAACAGATATTCAATTTACAGTCCCATTAACGGTTAATGCTTCTCTCTTTAAAGACTAATATAGATATCCTTCAGCTTAATTTAATTCAAAATTATTGAGAGATGAAACTTTACTGTTAAATAAATTACACGTGAAAGGAACACAACATGTGCATAATTTTTTCACAATACACAAAAACGGTTATGAACGCAATACACTGTTGTGAGGAAATCAACGTCTCACAAATTTGTTCATTACTAAAACGGTAAATAAAACGCGTACCTACACGTAGGCGTTGAATAGCACTTACATACTCTTTATAGTACATGGCGAGCAGTCGCGGCGGCCGAGATGTTAATGCATTGCATGTATAACCAGAAGTTTCAGAATATCAACAATGTCAGAACCACTTGATATTTTCGTTGTATCCAGAGACAAGACGTTTTAATCGCCTTACTATCTCAGTGGAAGAGAATGGTTAACTTTTTTACAATTAACAACTGAGTGAGTGAGATGGGTTTTACGACCCATCAAGACGTCGACCCATCAAGACGCTGCACCAAAAATGGAAGTCCTTTATATATATATATATATATATATATATATATATATATATATATATATATATATATATATAAAGGTAGTTCACATGTTATTAACTGTTAAAACACTTTCATTAATCAATTTTTATCTGTCAGATTTTATACAATGTATTTAATGCCTGATAAGAAATAACTATCATTTTCTTTTTTTCTTTTTACTCTTCATCACTTTCTTCTAGGTCGATGCCTGTAGTCTCTTGGTCAGTCCCTTTTGATATCAAGTTTACAAAGTCAAAATGGCGACGACAATCCTTGCATTTTGTCGGTGCATTTAATTTCTTCTTTCTTGAAAGATCATCTTTTATGAAAGCTAGATTTTCATGAAAAACAATATATTTTACTTTGGGAACGAGAGATGATGGTACAGTTCCATGGTAAAGTTTTGTCCGGTCCCTTAGATCGCCAGTGGCTTCGTCGTGAACCAACTCTCGGTATCATACAGAGTCTTTCTTATGGGCTTCCGTACAGTTCTAAACTATCTCTGTCAACTTTGTCTTTTAATACTGTACAAGAAGCATAGGGATCGTTCCATTGTCCTGAAAGAGTAAAAGTCCGTATAATCAACTACAAAACTACGTAACATTTAGCAACAAACTTGTTAAAATTAGATTGGAATACAAAAAAAAATGATCTGTTGATGTGCATTTGCGCTCTAAAATCAGCTAAATCGTTGAAACTATGCATACATTTTACATACAACAAGGTAGGGAAAATACGTTTTAAGATTGTAAACAACCCCTCCCACCCAAAAAAAAAAAAAAAAATAAAAATAAAAAAATGTACCTAGTTTCTATTTCAAATGCCCAAATAGTCATAAAAATAGGTTCTGAAGTACATTTTAACTCCGTGTTTATAGTATCTATTGTATAGTAAATCTGTGTGATTTAGTACCATCTATCTTGTTTCGTGGTCATTCGTACCCGAAGATTTAAACCCCGCCCTTATTAAAACCATAATTTTATAGCCTGTAGTTGTTCATTAACAACTTTCGGCAATTCGATCAGGAACACACCGGACTACACAAAGTGACAGGAAAAATCAACATATGAGTTTGTTTTTTGCAATATAACCAGGAAAAGTACGAATCACGTGATTATTTTGCAATTCGGTCAGTTTTACATAATATTTTGAACCATTTCGTAAAATCTCCAAGTAAGGTTTTCTTATAGAAATGTGCAGCACGAAAATGTTTGTAACCAATATTTTTCCTCTTTAAAAAGAAAAAAACACACATTCGTACGTAGATAAAAGCCGATAAATATCAATCCACCCAATTCATTCCTTCTCATCCCTTTTTCCGTGTTGTTTATTCTTTTCCGTGATATTTGTCTCGGAGAAACGGTTGTTAAATGGTCGGTCCCTAATTCATGTGCTAATGGACTGGTCATTTAATTTTCGGGGGGTGGGGGTGGTTGATGCTAATATAATGGATTGGATACAATATTTTTTTCTTTAGATCGGAGCAAGAAAGAATATTTTTAACGCTAATTTCCAAAATGTCCTAGCACCACCACCCTCACCCACCCCCGAAATTAAATTGCCGGTCCCTAAAAGAGTTAAAAGGGCATGAAAAAACAAACAGTTGAGGGAAAAACAAAAAGAAAAGAAACATTTAAAAGTAAAGATTTTGACAACATCACTGGGCATCTGGAATCTGTGGAATTTGAGATTGTGCGCAGGCTGTTGGCATTAAAAGATGAAGGTTCCTAAATAAGAAAAACCCTACCGAAATACTCCCTCCCTTCAGCCTTCTACCTGATTGATATCCCCCTGGAAAGCAATGCTGAAATGGTTAAGGAGGCACTTAACTCACACTGATGCAAGACACGGGAAGAGGTGAAAATAACTAAATTATCATTCAGATACCACATCCAAGACAACACTATCGTAGAGGCATACCACCTAAGGACATCTACCTCAAACAACCCAAGAGCGGTAGCTGAAGCATCCATCAAAGCAAGGGTTCTAACAGGTTCCGACAGACTGCAAACCGACAGACACAAGTTTAACCAACATTATGTCTCCCCTGTCTGCCTCTCTGTAAAGGAGTATCCAAAGATAGAGCGCATTTCCTTCTCGTGTACCCCACTCTAAAATACAAGCGAGATAAATATCTCTATTTTTTTTTTTAAATCATAGGATTTATCCAATCTTGTAGGGCAGGCGCATTTAATATCCTTAGAAATGACAGTTAACTGATCATGGTTTCTCTAAGAACTTGAAACTGAAGAGTCATTGACTCTTGGGATGAAATGTCCAAGAGTCAAAATCGGAAGACCCAGAGTCAAAATCTTAAACCCAAGAGTCATGAGAATGACATGGAGAAAGAAAACATAGTTTTAAAACTCATTTAATTTTATTGTCAACCACAGAAAGCATCAAAGAGTCTTGTTCAACACACAAACAGCAAAAGTATAAAGTATCAAGAGGAGACCACAAGGAAATTTTAACATCACATTGAAATGCGGTATCAATAGTCCATCATATAAAAATACGACAGTTACTTCGCTGGTTTTACAATTTACAATTTAAATTGTTTCAAAACTTTCTCCATATTGAAACCATTCATATCCGGACCCTCCTCTAGTATTCGAATAAATTTGCATCAATTTTGACATTATCTATTCGTGATCTTGATTTTTTTTTCATGTGAATTTTGAAAGAGTGCCTTCTTTACGTTTTTAGCTGCCATGTTTTCACAGTCTGAGTCAGTCTCACTCTGACATTTTCCTGAGAAATAAGTCAAAATATTCCTCTGAGCTATTGTATTTACATGCAACACATACATCTGAAAATGAAATTTGATCCCACACAATGTCACGCAATACATACTATAGAACAATGTACACGGTGTGACAGTAACGTTAGAAATTATCAAATCTGAAATAATTCACTTATATACCAGAAGCGCGACCAATGATATAAAGAATCAATTGAAATCAATAATTAAACGTTTTTCTTGGATATTATTGTATCATCAGAAGAGACACGTTGTACTTGCTGCAATCAATTCTCTTTGGTTCCGTGTACCATTTTTAATTTTTAATTTCTAGTCATCACTAACAATTCGCTGCCTTACTTTATAAAGAGGTGTTCAATTCCAATCATCTCAGTCAACGTCACTCAAACAATCCGTTTATCTTCGCAAAACAAAGGATCAAAGCTGACATCTATGTCAATTATCGGACAATCACACGCGGCTCTTCCAACTTCTCATGAGAACAATGCTAATAGATTAGCGGGTCAGGCAGGTGCTTAGGCTTGATCGTTCAAACAGCAAGAAGGTCAAAGGTTATTATATGGTACCGATTATATTGTTTGACGCTTAATGAACAATTTGAGCAACTATCAAGATCCCCTTTGACTTTGATCAAATCCAGGAAATTAGAAGACGCATTTACGACACGCATCTCCTGAGAGCAAGGCTTCCAACTTCTGCTAATTCCTTCTGCACCTAAGAACAAATGTGTCATCAGTACAATAATCCTGCTACACTTACAATAACAATGTATATCTTTGTATAAATACAGGTTCTAAGAATGGCTCCAACCGCTTTCTCAGTATTGCAATCAGTCCTCATCTGGGGTGCTCCAATAAAATACCAGAGGGCTGACAAAACAACAACAACAGCTGGCGACAACAATTGTTAATCCACAGTAGGCCTAGTGCTTTGCAAAATGAGCATACATACTAAAGATAACCATTCAAATGTGAAGTTTGTGATAAAATGTTAGGTTGAAGCAGGATTTTGAAGATGCACACGAGGATACATATTGGAGATAAACCATTCAAATGTGAATTTTGTGATAAAATGTTTGGTCAAAGTAGTGCTTTCAAGATGCATACGAGGATACATACTGGAGATAAACCATTCGAATGTGAAGTTTGTTATAAAATGTTTGGTCAAAGTAGTGCTTTCAAGATGCATACGAGGATACATACTGGAGATAAACCATTCAAATGTGAATTTTGTGATAAAATGTTTGGTCAAAGTAGTGCTTTCAAGATGCATACGAGGATACATACTGGAGATAAACCATTCAAATGTGATGTTTGTAATAAAATGTTCAGGCATAATAATACTTTAAAGAATCACATGAGGATACATACTGGAGAGAAGCCATTCAAATGTAAATTTTGTGATAAAATGTTTGGGCAAAATAGTGCTTTCAAGATGCACACGAGGATACATACTGGAGATAAACCATTCAAATGTGATGTTTGTGATCAAAGGTTTGGGCAAAGAAGGTCTTTGAAGACGCACAGTGTGAAACATACTGGAGATAAATCATTTAAATGTGAAGTTTGCGATAAAATGTTTATCAATAGTAGTGACTTGAAGATGCACATGATGATACATACTGGGGATAAACCATACAAATGTGAAGTATGTGATAAAATGTTCAGGCACAATAAGACTTTAAGGAATCACATGAGGATACATACTGGAGATAAACCATTCAAATGTGAAGTGTGTGATAAAATGTTTACCCGGAGTAGTGATTTGAAGATGCACACAAGGATACACACTGGGGATAAACCGTTCGAATGCAAAGTTTGTTATAAAATGTTTACCCGGAGTAATGATTTGAAGATGCACATGAGGATACACACTGGGGATAAACCATTCGAATGTAAAGTTTGTTATAAAATGTTCAGGCGGAATAGTACTTTGAGGAACCACACGAGGATTCATACTGGAGATAAACCATTTAAATGTGAAATTTGTGATAAAAAGTTTATACAGAGTGGTGCTTTTAAGAGGCATATGCTAATACATACTGGAGAATGAACATTAAAGAGTGTTGTGTTTTGGTTTTTAGTTACATGTATGTAGGTTTGCTTGTTGCTTTTTGTTGCTTTTAGTGAAAAAAGACAACAAAGCAAATAATATCCAACCAATACTCAACGTTATTACAAAGACGTAAATATTAAAACCATAAATTTGCAGCCCTAGCTATGGATTGTTGTAATGAAGCTACAAAGTGTTAGTGATCATATTAAGAAAATCCCTCTTTCTCAAGAAAAGATATACCAACATGGCATGCATGGCACCATTTGTGTTCTTGGCTGTGTGCCAATTCAGGTGGAAAGACGGATCTAATTTAATTCATATATTGACTATGATGTTTCATTTCATTTTCTCTGAATAGCTAAGGTGATGTTTTATCTGCAACAATAAAATTAAACATCAAAAGTTTTGATGTTATTATATATTTAGAGCTTGAAATTATTTGCAGTTTATGTGTTACTAATTATAAAATTTTCAAGCACAATGCAATCATCTTCATAAAAGTATATTTTCTCGAGTTATTCATGGTCCCACTGGGCCTGCATGATAAAATTGGGCATATTAAATGCTATTACTGTAGATATACATTTCAGAATGTGTTTTTGTTATTTGTCTTTTCAAAATGATACAAGACAGCAACAAGTATCACATATATAATTAGTGGATTGAGCTATGATAATTAGCACAAGTAATTGCAGATGTTAGATTTCTTAATCTTGATCTTGATTAGTTTGGTGCTACATCATAACGACACTGTTGCACCATGGTAATGTCAAAATGAAATCCTCAGACAACATGTTGCAGGCTTTGAAAGTGAAGAGACAAACCGTGTTCCACCATTGCCAGATTGGGTGTCAGATTCTGATTTAAAAGAAATTAAAGAGGACAGTGAAAATACAGTAGCACGTTGCCTGCAGTCCCTCTAAATCTATATCTGGCCCCCTGCACATTATAAATGAGTTGCCTGTCGGGCCTGTCCAAAGCAAGCTTTTTCTAATTTGCCTGAAAGAAACCTTGAGCCTGCCAATAAAATGCTGCATTTTTATTATTTTGAAGTTCTTGAAAGACACTGATCAATTATTATTAACATTCAGCTCCTGCTGTGCCCCATATGTAAATCCCTCTATATTATGAAGATCATCTGCTTAATTGTATCAAAAGCTGTATCTTTTCCTGAGCAATGCTGTTATTATACTGTATTAAACAGGCACTTTGCCCAAACAATGCCTTTATTATATTGTATGAGACGGGCACTTTGCCTGTGCAATGCCTTGATTATATTGTATGAGACTGGCACTTTGCCTGAACAATGCCTTTATCATACTGTGTGAGACAGGCACTGTGCCTGAGCAATGCCTTTATTATACTATATGAGATGAGCACTTTGCTTGAGCAATGCCTTTATTTCACTGTATGAGACAGGCACTTTGCCTGAGCAGTGCCTTTATTTCACTGTATGAGACAAGCACTTTGCTTGAGCAATGTCTTTATTATACTGTGTGATACGGGCACTTTGCCCGAGCAGTGCCTTTATTTCACTGTATGAGACGAGCACTTTGCCTGAGCAATGTCTTTATTATACTGTATGAGACAGACACTTTGCCCTCAGCAGTGCTTTTATTTCACTGTATGAGACGAGCACTTTGCCTGAGCAATGTCTTTATTATACTGTATGAGACAAGCACTTTGCCTGAGCAGTGTCTTTATTATACTGTATGAGACTAGCACTTTGCCTGAGCAATGTCTTTATTATACTGTATTAGACAGGCACTTTGCCCAAGCAGTGCCTTTATTTCACTGTATGAGACAAGCACTTTGCCTGAGCAGTGCCTTTATTTCACTGCATGAGACAAGCACTTTGCCTGAGCAGTGTCTTTATTTCACTGTATGAGACAAGCAATTTGCTTGAGCAGTGTCTTTATTTCACTGTATGAGACGAGCACTTTGCCTGAGCAATGTCTTTATTTCACTGTATGAGACAAGCACTTTGCCTGAGCAGTGTCTTTATTTCACTGTACAAGATGGGCACTTTGAAGAAAACTAAGAAAAAGTACACCCTTCTAGACTTCTACATTGATTTTGTCAGAATACTTGTTGGGGACTTTTCCATGAGCTAATAAAGAAAAGCTGTTACAGCTGTACAGGCTGCACATCTTACTCACCCTCTGACTAGATTGGGAAGAAAGTGGGTCACATGACACTCTCTGACTAGATTGGGCAGGAAGTGGGTCACATGCAAGCAGTGCTCCAAAAATCATAACAGAAAATTTGACAGTGTATGGATGTGCGAAATATGATGTACACAAATGCCCTGGTGTTGTGTTTTCAGACATAGGTACTGCCAGTAGCTAGTTGTACAGGAAGAGTAGTGTTGATAGCACTTTTTTTACAATTGTGTTATTTATTTGCCTCTTCAGACTGTTTGTGTTAAATCATTTTCAGTGAACTTTCATGTTTTTATATTTACTTTCATGGCTGGTTTACTAAATTTGCCAAATTAAACTCTTTCAATTTATAGTTAACAAATTAAATGCTTTAAATTTATAGTTGTATGGTTTTCCTTCATTACCTGTATTTTTGGAGGAATGCCATGCTTAAGTGTGGCAACTCAATGCTGTATACAAACTAAAGGCCATTTAAAGTTAAATTATTTTCAATGAAAAGATTATTATTAAAATGTATACACATCAGTTATCACGTGTATTCAAATGTATGAACTTTATAGAGTTTATACTTGTAACAAGAGCCTATGAAATTTGACACAAGACGCGTATTTTATTTGAACAAATTTGAATAGGAACATACTTTTTGTACAGTATATGGGTTTAAATGTGCAAGTGAAAGCTGATACATTAAAATAATTAAATTTGTAATGGACATTATGCAATAAAGTGATAATTTGAATTGAAGAAAATGAATTAAGTTGCTGTTTTATCATTAAAGGTATTTTAGAAATGCCTGCCATTACCATGGCAACCAGTGTTCTAATACTGTTTCTTTATGATGTTTTATATAAAAGTATTTGCATATTTAAATGATACTATATTATATTTAATCTTATTGTTTGAATCACTCCTAATGGTAAGAAAGTAAACCCACAGAAGCAGATGTGCAATGTATGCTGGATGTGTATCAGTGGTTATGTTGTATTACTTTTCTGTGACACTTATACATAAAACAAAAAAGACAATAAAAAATTTCATATTGGTAGGGTATTTTCATGCTGTTTTTTTACAAATTTTCATTGAAAACATTTGTTTTTTAAGCTTATTAAAGCATTTGAGTTATGCACAATGAAAACATACATTATAAATTAATCTGCCTTATTTGTTGCCCTAGCAATGGACAAGTAAAAATTGCTGCACTCCATTGCCATAAATATCAAGCTTGTTACTTCATAAGTTTAATATGTAAGTTTTATCAAGTAAGGACAAAAATGTGTGAAATATCTTTTTCTGAATACAACATAGCGATTAGATTGTCAATTTTAATGCCTCCTCCAAAAAGCCTGAGGAAATCAGGCATACAGTGACTGGGATGACTGAGGAGGAAAGGGCTAAGGGCTATTGGTAAAGCAATTTCAGTACAGGTGGGTGGGGGTGGGAAAGATGGTAGTACTCTGATTATGAAGAAACATATATAAATTTTGGTAATAGTGATGTCTTGTTTCCTTCAATATAGTACAGTCCTACCCGTTTATGTCGACATCCTCGGGCCTGAGGAAATATCGTCGACATAAGTGGATGTTGAGATAAGTGTTGGGGGGGGGGACATGTCGTCAGTGAGCAGGATTTACACTTTGAGAAAACAAACAATGGAAATTTTGAGTACATGACGACAAAACCAGCGTGAAATACACGTCTATATTGACAAATTACATTTTTTTTACCTTTGTGTAATAAAATCCACAATGCGTTAAGTGCATGTATATGAAAAATCCATGAATTAGTGTACGGGTCTCATGTTAGAAAATGTATGCATTGGTCACATCCTGATAAGAAACACATGAATAAAAAATGGTTGTCCTCATTTGATCTAACACGTCTACACAATTCACTACGACAATCATTGTCGCCAGTAGCATCATGGTTGCATAGTTGTTATTTACATGCTACAAAGTACATGTACATGTACTTAAATTGGCCTAGATTTTGGTCAGCCTGAAACAATGTTCCCATCTTACTGAGGCTACCAAGGGGATGGGGCTATTCACAGGGAAATGAAAACATGTATTTATTTACGAAAGTCATCGTAAAAAGTACATAAAATTGAACAAGAGATATGCGGCTGATATGATTAATTTACCTTCAACGTAGCCTTTCTTTATAGACTCAGCAGCTTTCATCCATCTAGACCAACAAGTTGTTCTCCTTTTTTTTTTTTTTTTTTTTTTACTGGTCCGCCACCAGTAAAAAAAAAAAATAAAAAAAATAAGGTGGAGAACAACTTGTTGGTTTATCATCCATCCTGACAGGGTGTTATGTTTAAGTGAAAAGTTTTCACAGACATCTTTGCGAGATGCCCCACCTTCAACTTCCTTAACAGCCAGTTATTTCGTTTCCAGAGACTGTAAATTTAATCTGCATTTTACACTGCCGTTGGTAGCCATCGTAAACATAAATAAAGTTAAAAAGGAAACTTTTACAGCACAATAAACTTCTTTTAATCACCGATCACTTTGGAAAATGCAACAATCAATCAGATTTCATTGCTTTTATTCAAGTTTGGCGATGATTTTTTTTTTTAATGAAGAGTGGATTGTTTTTATTGAACATTGTAACCGGCTTGCTTTGATGAAGGGTACATGTGCTATTTAAGTTGCCACAAGAGGCCAACTTTATAGGACCAAACAAAAGCCTGTTTTTTAATCCACCGAGACATTAATGACTGGCGGCAAGATCAACTAATTTTTGAACAAAGTACAGGTCGGAACTGGCCGCTTGTCGACATAAATGATAAGGCGGCAAAATTAAAGCTTGGGAGCAAGATCAACTAGTTGTTGAACAAAGTATGGGTCGGAACTGGCAGCTTGTCGACATTAATGATTAGAAAACAAAGGATTTGTTCAAGCTGGGACCAAGGGATTCTGTCGACATGTACGTTTATTTCTTATCTCGACGTCGACATAAGCATGACAAATTTGGTAGTAATAATAGACCAAGGGACCGGGACTTTGCTTTTTTGTCGACATAGGCGGCTTGTCGACATAAGTGATGTCGATATAAGTGGGTAGGACTGTATCCTGTAACACTTAGCCATGAGTTTGTGAAAGAATAACTTAATAATAAAAAAATCCATACCTTTTTGGCAACAGAATTTGAAGCAGTGTACATCAGTATGTTGCTTGTATGCAGTGAAACAAAATGTCACTGATGCTTATCAATAATCAATTGAGTGACAAGAAGTGGATTTTCTTTAAAAAGCTGTTTTTCTGCACGTACTGTTTGCAAATAAAAGACATTTTAGTTTTAGTCAGTCATGAAAACCTGGAAAGTAAATCATAATAAAAGGCATGGAAGCCTGTACTGGCCATAAGTAGCATCATAATAAAAGGCATGGAAGCCTGTACTGGCCATAAGTAGCATCATAATAAAAGGCATGGAAGCCTGTACTGGTCATAAGTAGCATCATAATAAAAGGCATGGAAGCCTGTAGTGACCATAAGTAGCATCATAATAAAAAGCAGCTCCAGCAGGTCGGCCACGTTTAGCCACTTGTCTCACAGCTTTAAGGTAAGGTGCTCTCTTTCTGGTAAAAGAGAAAGCAAATTCATCGCAGTCTATCTTACAGCTGACTTCTCCGTTGGGTAGTTTGATGGACTGCAAAAGTTGTTGTTGTTGTTGTTGTTGTTGTCTTTGCTGCTGTTGCTGTTGCTGCTGCTGCAGTCTTTGTCTCTACTCCCATTCTGTTCTTTCCCAAAGTATTTCTTCCCTCAGGACTTCTTTCCACCAGATCATGAGCCATTTGAATGAACGTCATCGTCTTTCTCTCAGGGTTGGTCTCCATCAAATGATTCTTCACCCTCTGAATGTTTACCATAGCTTCATTCAGTTTAGTAATCTTTGTTGCTGCCATCTTCTTGAACTGTTGAGATCAAGACGAGTCAACGAGAATGACTACACTGGCCAGCGCACCGCTTTATATGCTTGAAGCGCGGACGCGATGGAAAACATGGGGTTCAGATCGACAGTGAGATAATAGATAGAGGGGTAACTTCAGATCGATAGAAAGAGAGAGAGATAGAACATAATTTTTTTTTTTTCAAATTCAATAAAAAACCACACAGCATATTTTTTTTCCAACAATCAACATTTTTTTAATGAACAACAAGAAGAAGCTTCTCTAACATAAAAAATTCCAAAAAAACTAACAATCAACAAGATATTAAACAGGAACGTATTTACAGGGTTGACAACGTTGGGAAGGTAAACTAAATTTCCACTTTTCTACATCGACATCATTCTGATGCACATTACGTTTCTGAGCTAAAGACAAGAGATATCCATAACGTTCACAAAACCATCGTTCTACTTTAGCATCGTTTCAAGCATAGTTTCTATCAAACCAAGTCACTAAATGTTCTAAGGAATATCCGAGACTGCGTTGATGAAGAAAATGTACACAATATTGTCCACACACCATGGAATCCGATCCTTGTAATCGAACATTATTGAATTGAGTCGAGACGGCATTTCTTCTCATAAAGTTAATGATGTCGTCTTCCAAAGGAGGTAATCCATAAGAATCAAAATATTCCACACCACCATTGTGATCGTTGGGAAAGTACACCGCTACCCAATGGGTTCCTGGTAGATGACTGTCGTCGGTATTGATGACATAGGCATGAACGCTTTTAGGTTTACGATGAGGTAGTTCATCTTTAGCACACACCACAGGATTCCAAGAAGAAGTGTAGGAACTGTGAGTCAACAGGTAATGAAGTTCCCTGGTATCCATTTTTTTCTTCTTCTTCACAGGAAATAATAGGTCACCAATTCACACCTGACTTTAAACTTGAATTGATCTGTCAAGTAATTCCACGAATATTCACGGCGAATAGTTTCTGTACTCTGTTGAATGAGCCCTTCGATGCGTTTGATCTCCAGAGGATCAAGTGGAGGAAAAGAAGAATTCACCAAGTCTTTATACCATTGTTTCAACACTTTTTCTTCCGAGATCTGTGACCAAGCCTTCTCCGAATATTCATCTAATTTTTCTTTGCCTGTCATCATCAAACATTGGTTGTGTTGTTTTTGGCTGGGATGATCGATTTGACATCCATGACAATGTTCTCGGACTAGACTGTTAATTATTTCACTCAATTCCTTAACATAACAGGAGACTAAATGTTTTTCTTGTTCAGGCCATCGAGAAATAAATCCAGTAAACTCGGGAACCGAATTTTTTTCTTCTTCTTTTTTAGGTTCTGAATGAATCACTTCGTCATCATCATCATCCGTGGTAGTTTGTGACTGTTGAACTTCACAAAATCCCTCATCTATTTCCATAGGTTCTTCTTCTACGTGTTGCATCTTTTTTCTTTTCCTTCTAATAGTCTAGAATCACTTCTCTCAAGCTGTTGATCTGTAGAGTGTTATCAAATTCTGCATACAAGACGACGTTCACCGTGTGAGGTATAGGATCTGCAAACTGAAGTTCCACACGAAGTGGGCCTGATTTTATAGGGTGGAAATGTCCTTCGTCGCTGCCTTGGTCAGGAGTGAAATCAAATCCCCACAAGGCATACCCTCATGCATAATCCTCGTACGAAATGCCGTGGCTGGTGTTGGTTCCTAACTGTCCTGTGGCTTCAAACAGGCTCAAGTAAGATCGCAAGTAATTTTTCTGCTCAAAGTTAGGTTCAAAAGGTCTGGTACACAATGTTTTACCATCTCGACTGACTTCTATCTTGGAGACGTTGTAGTGTTTAAACTCGAACGGATTCTGATCGTGGACTCCGTTGAGGGCTGCATTACTGACGATTCCAATCAGCAAACGTTTGGGGAGCTGTCCTTGGAAGACGTGATCTTCGACTTTGGATCAGAGTCCAGCGGCAATGGTAAAGGTTTTCATTTCCACTCGTCGCACAGGATACTTGGCAGTGGTTCTGCTCAACGTTTGACTGATGTCGTTGGCTACTTTTGGTAAGACTTCCACACGTCGCACGTAAAGTTTGGCTTCTTGAATGATGGTTTTCCACTCGTTGTTTTCGGCCATCAAATGGAAAGCGGCACTACTGCGATTCAGTCTCAGGCGTACATCTACTCCGTTCAACAAATACTTGTCTTGCAACCACATGTCCAAATGCAAACGATCCATCAGCTCTAAACTGCGTCTGATTTTCTTTCGATGGTCGTTAAATCCCACATTGTGTAGGACTGCTGGTATTATATCTTTATTACCATTATTGCCATCCTCAGTAGACTTCGCTGCTACTGTCAGGTCTGTGATGTTGAACTTTTCCGAGGTGTCAGGTTTCCAGATCACCGAAGCATCCAGATGAGTGTTCTTGGCATCTTTTCCGTACGTCAAGAGATTTTCCAAATAAGCACGGTAAGGGTAAGTATCCAAACTGCTGCTGACCAGTTTGTTATTCAAGTACAAATCTACTCCACTGAACAAGGAATGCATGCAATTATTGACGGGTGCCACTCTGGCAGCGTCCCCAGGAAGGGTGTTGTCCGCCGTTTTCTTCACTTGAAGTTTCAGGAACAAGTAACTGTTATTCAGATAGATGTAATCTTCAGTTTGTCCTTTGATTTCAAATTCGATAGGAGCTGATTCCGTCAAAGACGATACAGGATGAAATTCCACCCATTGGGATTCTTGCATCGTCATCATGGTGGGAGGCATGGTAAACATATCCAGTTCTGACTTGGTACATTCGCAAGAATCTCGGTGCATCATTTTTTTTCACAGTTAATAATCAAACACATCTAATTCTCTGACGGTTCTTCTTCTTTTCTTATTCTTTTTTGAACTGCCGTGTGTTCTTTTATGAACTTTGAAGGGATTTCGACGTCGTCTCTTTCTACCTTGTCCTTGCTGTGAAGTGGAGGAAGAAGTAATGCCAGGGCCTGAAGCGTGAAGTGAATTTATAGGATTTTCTCGGAGACCTAAAAGATCTTTGCCAGTGTTCATCAACACATTTTTGCCTGCTCTCATAAAGGCTTCTTTAGGATTTTGTTTGTCGATGAGGACATATTGCAAAAATTCTTTTCCTTGTGTCAAAGCGGCATCTTTTAAGGCATGAAATCCTCTAGACACCATCGGTTTCAAAATAGGAGCTACCGTCCGAAAAGCCGATCTTAACATATCTCCTAAACCATGTCCTCGTTGTCGAGCCACTCCTCGGTACACTGGATACATTTTTTTGGGGGGGAGGTTACAAGACGTTAGAGAACCTTTTTTCGAAAATGTAGTTTCGCCGTGACTTTTCCTTTGTCAATGAATGGCACATCTTGTCCCAAATCTCCTTTTATACTAATGTTGACACTGTCAAAATACGATTTACTGACTGGAAGATAATGAGGATGTACAAATTCATGGTGAACGTGAAACGTGTTTCCACCTTCTTCGTACACACCAGCAGAAGTATCCACTTTGAAAGGAATGACTCTCAGTAAGGTAGCAGCTGTGTGACCCACCACGTTGTACTCCACCACATCGGAGTACGCAAACATTAAATTCAGTCCAACGTTCAATTCGATAGGGGTTTTAAAACCATCTCCGAATTCTACGTTGCTTGCGACTTTTTTTATTAGTATACTTTTTATTTCCACCCAAAATAGAATACAACCCAGGAGAAAATTCAATGGTCATGAATTTTCTGTCCTGCTCGGGTAAGTTTTTGTCTTTTTTGTCGTCAATGAGTTCCCCATTCTCTTTAAAAAATTGCAAGATGAAACGGCGTGCCACATCATGGTAAGCGATTCGTACCCATTTTTGTTTTTTTTCCAAGGCTTTGCCAAATTGAGCTACGAAGATGGCGTCAATGGTGTCCACCAAATGTTTAACACTAAAATAATACCCCTTAGGAATTCTCATGGTATGGCTCGCAAAGGGAGGAGTGGTCGTCATGAATACCTTTCTGGAATGCTCAAGGCCAGGTTGAATTTTCTCCAACTCATCATGCACTCCCTTGTTCAAGATTTCCACGATGAAAGTGTTTTGACCTTCGCCGATGTTCATGATTTGCGTAGGATGAATGATTTCTACCAAAGCCACTTCCCAATGAGCATCGTGATCTAATTGGATGGATTGAGGTAATTTGGCCGTGAAACAACATAAGCTGTTGTTGGGAAACACATCCATGGAACTGACACTAGGTAAAGTTAAATAAAATTGGTCATTCATAGTAGGTCCAAAGTGGTTTTGGCGTCCGAGGAGTCACTCGAGTTCAAAGGATGTTCAAAGGGTTCCAAAAGAGGACTACTGTGGTGACTGGAAGAAGAAGGTGGACTGACGTTGGTCGTACTACCGTGGTTGCTGCTGTGGCTGCTGTTGTCCGTCGTCGTCGTAAATTTCAAAGAGGGACTGGGTAAAAGATAACCGATGCAACTGCTAAGTAAAATGGTCCACAATTGTTTGTCTCCTTGTTGCAAACTCAAATTGGCAATGGCTGCTCCGATGACACAATACACTACAAAAATTTGGCAGAAAAAGATGATTTGATTTTTAGGCACACGTTCTCCGGACCACACCCAGAGCGGTTGTTTTTGTAATTCTTGAAGAGAAGAACTCTGCGAAGGAGTCGTTGAAGTCGTGGTTGTGTTGAATGGCATGTTAGGTTACTTCCTCTTTTTCTTTTTATAGTCGACGACTTGGGAAGCAGCAATCCAAGAATCAAAACTAGGAGGATATCCTTTCCAAAGTACTTTGACTTCTTCTACTCGACGTTTGCCGACTTTGCGTGTTCTTTGTTCGAGAATGCTTTCGATGTTGTACAAGGCGTTTTCTTTTTTGGTCACTAGTAACTCAGGCAAGTAAAATGTTCCTTTGAGCACTTCACCGTGCATGTCTTCCAATTTATAGACGGGAGGATGGCGTCCACTCACGGGTGTAGTGACACGAAACAATTCGGTGGTCCAGTTGGGTAAATAACCTTTGTCAAAAGTGCGTTTGGTTTTTCCGATGCGAACCCAATCTCCCGTCTTCAACTCCAGCAAGGTTTTTTTCTGAGGTGGTGGTCTGCTCCTCTGGGGTGTACCAAACAATTTATCAAACACGGTCACACCGTTTTCAGGGCTGACCTCTTCGGGGGCACATCCGATGCTTCGATGGTACGATTGATTGTACGCTTTGACCAAACGAGGTAACACGTCGATGTACTTGAGAGTATGTTGATGTGTAAAATATTTCCACATGCGTTCTTTCAAAGTTCTTTGAAAACGCTCCACGATACTGGCTTTGGTTTCAGGATTTTCGGTAGTAACAAAATGAATCTGTCTTTGTTTCAATTCTTTTTGAAAAGCTTGGTTTAGAAATTCGGTGCCTTTGTCAGTTTGCCATCGTAAAGGCTGACGGCCACTTTGTTTCAAGACCCATTTTAAGGCACGTACCAATTCGGTACTGCTTTTAGATGTCAAAGGCACGACCCAAGCAAATTTGGAAAACACGTCGATGACACAAAACAAATATTTGTGACCACGATTGTAGGTGGCCAAATGAGAGACGTCGGCTAAATCGGCTTGCCATTGATGATCGATGCCTTCCACTTGGGTTGGACTTCTAGAAAATTTGCGTCGAATGGGTTTGTGTAACGTGTACGTCGATTGTTCTTGTAACCATCGTCGTACTTCTGGCAAACGTACACTTTTCAATTTACTTTTGGCAGTTCGATACAATTTTTGAACTCCTCCGTAACCAGCAGCATGGCCAGGATTGTAATAAATGGTAGCTAAAAGTTTCTCCATGATTCCTCAATAAGTCAACCAAGTACCAATGCTCTTTTCTTCGTGGGGTATCTTTTTGGATTGCAATGCTTTACGTGTCCGACGAGCCACTGGTGTAAAGGAGGATGTTGTTTGAACAGGGGTCATCGGTTCTGTTTTGACTTCTGTCTTCACTTCTTCCTTTTTCACTTTTGATGGCAATGGGGTAGACATCATCTTTTTTATCCAATCCGGTGTGGCTAACTTTTTTTTTTAAGAGGTGGAGTTTGTAACTCTTCTTCTTTTTCTTCTTCTTTTACGGTCATCCCTGTGGCGGTGTCTGTTTTAGTGGTGGTGGTAACTTTAGGTTCGCTTTTCATCAGGGTTTTGAAATCTCTCAGAGTGGGTGGAGCTGTTTCGTCTACAGCTTTTTGGTGAAAGAGTTGCAGACGTTCTAAAAGTTGACCGTACCGTTGCGATTTGTCTGTTTCTGACAAATCACTTCGTTCCATCAGGGCTTGTAATTCTTGTTGTAACTGTGACATCTCGTTGAGATTAGGATTGGGTGGTAAATGAGGTATCCGTTGTTCGTTCCAACGATGAAACTCCATCCATCGTTTGTAAGGCACTAAAGTCAGTTTTCGTCCTTCCATTTCATCCAAAGGTACAAAAAGGTGTGGTCTTTTCAGAGAAGGGTGTCCTTTTTATCCTTCTTTTTTTGTTATCGCATGACACCTCCTAAAAGGGGTCCAGCAATCGTTCCTAACAAAGGACCCGCTATTTTTAACAACGGTCCTAACAGCATAGGTAGAAATCCTCCTCGTTGCACCAACATTTTTTCTTTTGTTGGAGAGGTATTTTCTTTTTCACCATTTGACGAAGAACGTTCCGATGTTTACCTAATTTTTGTTTCTGTATCTTGGACAAAAGTACCGTTCCTTTCAAAACGTTCAAACAACATTCACACACGGTATCGATGATTTCTTTAGGGGCTGTTTGAATGAGTTGTTTTCGCATGGGAGGATTGGATTTGGTCAGGACAGACAAGACGTCTCAATGTTTCGCCAGACGAGGTGGAAGTCCTTTTTTGCTTTTCTTCTTTTTTTGGTGGTGGTGGTGGTGGTATGCACGTTTGGGAGCCATCTTAGAGGTGAGGAGTAAGTCTGAAGTCTCTGGTAGGTTACCCTTCTATTTTATACTGGAACACGTTTCCACTGATTGTCTGCACGACGTACCATCATCATGACAGGCGTCACTCGACGTTGAGGTGTTTTCAATGGACTAAATCGTCTCAATTCTTCTTTGGATAAATCCACTAAACTTTGTAACACGCCGGTTCTTTCTTGGACTTTGGTTTTAGGGGAAGGTACTTTGTTGGCGGCCGCTGCCATAGCCAAATCAGCCGATGTCGAGGGTCCCGAAGTGGAGACTTTCGAAATAGGTTTCCATTTTTGCATCAAATTAGGAAACACTTGTCTTAAGTCTGGTTTGGCTGGCATCATCGTGAAGGGTGGTGAAGAAGATGAAGATGTGGACGCAAAAGGAGACCTCGTCACTGCTGGTGGTGATGGTAATGGTGGTGGTGTCTTGCGGGTTTATGTTTGCGTCCTGGCCACAGTACCTCTCTTGCGGGTGCCAGTGGTGGTGGTGGTGGGTGTTTTCTTCTTCTTGGCAGAACTTTTCTTTTTCTTGGGGGCTTTCTTTTTAGGGCTTTTCTTTTTTGTGGCTTTCTTTTTACGGCTTTTCTTCTTTTTTGGTGTTTTGGGTTTTTTGGCTTGGACATTATGATCCCATTTCAAAAGGGAACGAATCATAACCCCTCCTAAAGAACCGCTACCTCCAGGGGTTAAAATGATTTGTTTTTCAGTCCGTGGATCGATTCTAGGATCAGCTAGTTGTGACAACGCCCCTTTATGTTTTTGAAAAAAAACGTTGAATTTGATGAGGGATGTGAATGATGTCTTGCAGTGATTGACGTGCCGTCAAAGTAAACCATTGTAACACTTCTTTAAGACTAGCTTCTAACAAATGAGCACGGACTTGTGCATTTTTTCCACGACTGATGCCATACAAGGCACGAATCAATTTAGCTGGAGGATGAGATTGAAAGGAAGTCATCTCGAAGACTGTGAGACAGAAATGACGTAGTGGCTGTTTTTATAGTTTTTTTCTTCAGAGTGTGGCTGAAGGGGACATGTAAATGACAGGACCTCCTTCTTGACACCAAGGCTGAAACAATTGGGCACGAAATCTCAAATAGTCAGGAGTGGTGGGTTTTAAGTCGATGAGTAAATACTCGTGAGGGGTTTGAGTGGCATCGTCGTACGCATAATTCAACAAAGGAGTGCCTAACTGTTTGGCTAACACTTGCACTTGAGATTTGTCTCTGGGGCTTTTAAACAAGACCACGTAATGAGCGTTAAGACTGATGGTACGATGGGCTTTACTTTGTTGAAATAAATTTTGTGTAATGTATACATTACTAGCATTACGATGGTGTCCTTTTCGTGTAAACCAAAGTTTAATTTCTTCTTCGTCTTCTCCTAACATGTCGTCGAAGATGACCAGACGTGTTTGACTCACGTCAGACACGATCCCATCGTCTTCGCGAGGGATGCCTTCTACAAACGAAATGGCCTCTCCTTGACTTTCTTGGAGTAGTGTGTAAGACTTTTGCCACTCTTTGTAACACCACACGATACGTTGAGGTGGACGATCGAACAAATGAGATTTGTGTTCGATCAAACGTTTGACAAATTCGGTTTTGCCTGAACCACTGGGTCCAGCAATCAACATGTTAAAAGGATGGCGCAGATACAAAGCGTCCCAACTGGGACGATCTAACTTTTCGTCAATCACTTTGACTACAGAAGCAGAAGAGGTAGACGAGGCAGAAGAAGATGTAGCCATGACTGAGGTAAGAAGATTTTTGAGAAGAAGACAAAAGACCCAAGATATTTTCATACACGTTTATTTTTTTGTAAAAACAACCAACACAACAAACAACAAAAACATTTTTTTTTTACAAGTCATGAAAGCGAACGAGTGATAAAATAGCAAAGTAAAATGATCACGTACAAGACTAAGGCTACCACTAAAACATCTAAAGTGTTGTATAAACAAGGCAATGTACAACAAGAACAAAACACTGTCCTCAAAATGGAGGGCCTAGGCACTGGGGGTGACATTCTTCTGTTCGTCTTTGTTTTGGTAGAAGAATGAAATGTCTCTGACGGCGGTAAGGAGGGGATGTGTTCCTTAGGGGGTGGTATTTGGACAACGGTGTGGTCGTCTTTCTTTGCTGTGTCAGGTTCTTCTTCTTCTTCTTCTTCTTTCAGGGGTTCCCATTTGGGTTCCCATTTCACTTTTGAACCCTTAGTACTGACATGCCAAATCTTTGGCAAACTGAGCCACTTCTTGTAGCCAAGCATGGAAACCAAGACCTCTCCAGTGACGTACATCTTTCCAATTGAAAAGTTGTTGGTGTAACTCACTAGCAAAACACACTTCTAGAAATGTTTTATAGACAGATAAAGTGTGACGAATGTCTTCTTCACACGGAGGTACCTCACTTGTTTTCATCACCACTCTCAACACTTTGAGTACAATTTTTCTTTCGTGTACTGATAAAATCAAGTCTTTATAATCCTCTACTAAGGGTGGTGCATGAATGGTCATATTGTTTTTTTGGACTCTTCAAAATAGTCCAAAACAACCACGGCTCCTCCAAAATAATCCAAGGCAAACACTTGTCCTCAAAAATACTCCACAACGAATGTCCTGGAAAACGAATTCCAAGATAAGCAATCACTAAGACACACACCACATAGCGTCCAAAATTCAATGGAAACAGTTCTTGTATCAATTCTTTATAATCCTCTAAGGTCTGAACACGATCGTTGACTTCCTTCCACGGAATCCGTTTCACGAGTGAGGAGTACAGATCAGTTATGGTGAGACTTTATAGGGTGAGATGGCTAAGGTGGGTATCTTGGGTGGCGGGTTTTTATATCCAGGTTCCCAAGGTTGGTACCTTTTGTGATAGTCTCCTTCAAGGTAGTGCCAGCGATACAATCTCCCCAAAATCAGTCTTCTCATACTTTTGAAGTAAGCATAGTGTACAGCTCGAGAAATGACTTTGAGTTTGCGTTTCACTTGTAACTTGACAAACTCTCGGTAAATGCGTACTCGCACCTCCAAAGGCAAACCACGAATGTGTTCTGGTAAAGTTTCCGACTTGGAAAGAAGTAACTCTCTTTTGTGTTCTTCACGATAGCGGTGATAGTTATTGTCCAGAATCAGATTTCTGATACGGTGAAAGTCACGGTAGTGTGCAAATCGAGGAATGAATTGGAGTTTACGTTTCACTTGAATCTGAACCAACTCTTGGTAAATCCGAACTCGCAACTTCGAAGGCAAGTCACGAATGCGGTCTTCTAAAGTGGTCTTCTTGGTGACAAAATACTCACATGCCAACCAAACGGAATCGGTGGGTAAAGGATATCCAAAACAATCATCAGTGGTTATCCTATCTAACGTCAAACGATGTAAAGGTGATTCGTCTTGAGGTGACAGTTCTTGTAACAGTTTTTGGTATTCTTGTATGTTGGTCACATTTTTTTCCTTCACTTCGTTCCATAGAATTCTATATTCCACTGCCACATTGTAGGTGGTACCCTCCAAACTCTTAAAGTTGTCGGTTAGTTTTTCATGAATGTCTGACCATTTGAATATCTTGGCCCAAATCAGATGTCTTATCACATTCAGATAGCAATGGTTACAACATGTCTGTCGAAAAGGATGTAACTGTTCTTTACGTTTCACTAGGATCTTGACCAATTCTCTGTAAATTCGTTCTCGCAGCTCCAAAGGTAAACCACGAATGCGATCTTCTAAACTAGGTTTGATAGTGACACAATACTGATAAATGCGTTCTCGCAACTCCAAAGGTAAACCACAAATGTATTCTTGTAAAGTATCCTCCTCCGACATGTTTTTTGTTTTTTTTTTTTACTTCTTCTGTTTGGCATCTGGCTCATCGTACCCGTACTCTTCTGAGACCACTAAAGGTAAGAACTGACAATGCGGAGACCATCTGGCATGTTCAATGTAAGCTGAGTCGGTAGGCTCCCATTGGTGAAGTCTCACACCGCAACTGAAACATTGAACTTTATCTCCTTCTCCCAAGTAGATAAATCCAGATCTGGCTAAAGCTTTGTCAGTAGTTGATTGTAGTAGATATTTAGGCCACTTGTCTTTGAACGTCTGGAGTCGATTATCATACTTGGAATAACCAGGCAAAGCCACAGGCATTGTCAATTCTTTACCCCTGTAGGCAGTATGACAATTATATGTACGATTAAAAAGGAGTATACGGTGTGCTGCATCTCTAGAGGGAGGACGGTGAGGCACGGAATCTGTCTCATCGTGTGAATCACTGATGCCAAAGCGTACGGAATCCGTCTCCTCGCATGGCACTGCATCACACTCCAAGTCTTGATGGTACTTGGAGTTCACACCACTAAATTTCTCCCTTGGTGGTGGGTGGGTGGTTTGAGTATTCTTATTGTACTTTGGTGGAAGGATGACAAAATTACTCATCTTTTTTTTCTCTTCTTGCTCGGTCAACGTTGAAAGT
The DNA here is from genome assembly GCA_029931535.1 of Margaritifera margaritifera. NCBI lineage: Eukaryota > Metazoa > Mollusca > Bivalvia > Unionida > Margaritiferidae > Margaritifera > Margaritifera margaritifera. The sequence goes on from JAQPZY010001637.1 coordinate 5,449,751, forward strand.
CAGAATGAAGGGTTAGGCTTGGAAGGGGTTCCTTTTTTATACCTGTCGACTGTACCATCCGCAAAGTACTGTAATGTCATACGTGGAAACGCCAAAGAAAGGTAAGCACAGTTTGGAGACCATCTGACATGTTCCAAGAGAGCTGAATCCTTGCAGTTCATACGAATGGTTATGCCACAACTGAAACACTGCGCTTTGGTTCCCTGTCCAAAGTAGACAAATCCTGCTCTGGCTAAAGAGTTGGAAGTAGGTAATCCATTTTTCCTAAGTTTTTTCCCTTTTTTGAATGTGTTCCATAGATGGGCACAATGACAATAGTCAGGTAAGTGTTTAGGCCATTTTTTGAATGTGTTCAAGCGACTGGCACACTCACAATAGTCAGGCAAGGCCACGGGAAATAATTTGTGTTCATCACACGGTGTTGTTGAAGTCATCTTGGTGTTGTCTTTTTTTTCTGTTCAAGGGGGTGTCCTTTTTTATACTTCAAATCAACGTGTCCGTAAGGTAAAGTGGTGTGGTCTGGAAGTCTCACTCGCTTCTGGTATACGATTTGGTACACTTTTTGTACAGGTCGAGTGACGATTTGGTGATTTAGGTAACCGTACGATCTTGTGAGGTTCTAACGTGTGCACTCGAAAGTCTTCCACTTGTCCAGACAGTAAAGCATTTTTTAAAACATCAAAGTTGACCACTTGGCTGGTTCGATAGTTCAGAGTCAATCCTTTGACTTTGCAATGGGTGTGAAGTTGGTCTTGTGGGTCTCGGTATCGGTAGCCGTAATTTTTGGGGCCACCGCTGGCAAAATTCAGAATGGTGTCTTGAGGGTGCTCGTCTGTCCAGGCTCCTAAGCGATCTCCTTGGATGGTAGGGTGTGTGCAACCGGGGCGATGGATGTACATACAACTGTCGGTATCAAAGTACAGGACACGATCTCCCAAGACTTCTAACGCTTCGTCGTACAATTTCAAGCGAGCATGAGCTGTCACGTAAGCGGCAATGACTACGTTACTAAACTTGTCAGGTTTGACAAACTTGGGTTCTTCTTCGAAATTGACTATGATCAAATCATCGCGGACGATTTCGACGTGTTTGACTAGTATACTTTTATCGTCCACCAGTTGAAAGTAACGATAAGGATCGGTGATTCATTCCGTTTTGGTTAAGATCGTACGTTGGGCCATTTTTCCCCACAAACAATTGAGCATGACTTTGGCAAACGATCTTTTTCCTTCATTTTTTTCCACCTCTTCCAAAGTGATGCCTTCGATGTTACTGTACTCTTCTTTGAATCGTTCTTGGTCTTCGGGAGTCTGACACCACGAAGGATAACCACTAGCTTCTTGTTTCAGTTTTAAAAACTGATTGACGTACCCCGAGAAAATGCCTGGATGATTGGTGGCGTCGTCCTTTTGGTATTGGGCGGTAGTTGGAAAGTGCCAGATTTCGTATACTTTCAACAAACGGTATCCACGATCCAGAGCCCTAAACAATTCGGCGCTGACCCACGTTCCTGTCAAAGACCGTTCTTCCTCCGTGTGGTGACCGGGATGATCTTGGTTACACGTTTCGGCACACGTCCGACATAAAGGAAACATCAGTTTTCCTTGGCAATGGTGAGGTAAGATGGGATGGTACAAGTCGGTCGGAGGTAAGACTTTACATTTGATTAATCCTTCGTATTGACGAATGTGTTCCACGTCAATGTGTTCTGTCAAGATTTCTGGGTGACCGGTGGGAAAACGAGCATATTTACACACCCAAGGATACAAAGAACACACGTCGATGTATTTGATTTCTTCTCCTTGGGATTCGTCTACGTCGTACAGTAAGCGAGTAGCATTGGTTCGTCCTCCAAATAAACTGTGGCGCGGATCCAAAGGTTCGATGTCGGCCACGTTGTAACTTTGGGTGATGTTCTTAAATTCAGGATCGGTTTTCAAACGTCGATCTTACTCGTGCTCCCACATTTCTACCACTTGGTATCCTTGACTTTCTAACTTGAGTCGTCGTTGGCAAGTCTGTTCGTATAACTGTTCCATGGTAGAATCTGAATAAGGACTTTTCATCCATCGATCAGGATAACAAGTAGGGCATCCGTGAAACAAGCAACCCTGAAACTCGTACACTGTGTGCGGGTTTTCTAAATCAAATCCATCCCCGGAATAATCTCCAATCTTCTTTTCTCCTCCTCCGTTTCTGGCATGTTGTATCCATTTGTCTTCTTTTTGGCACAAGTAATGAAGCCAACGTAAAGCTTTGACCGAATATTGACGACTAGCAAAGAGAGACGTGTTGGAGTCGATGATGGCTAGTTGGTTCTCGGGCATGAAATTTTGCCTGTAGACTAAGGAACAGGCTTTGGGTAAGGTGGCCGCATCTTTCAAAGGATCGACGTCTCCGTGATCGAGAAATAACTCTCGAAACTTTCCACAACAACGTCTTAAAATATCCACATCGGATCGACAATATTTCAACATCTCTTCTTGAAAGTCAAATGGATCGGTCTGGTGAGCGCGGTACCAAGTGTGAAAGGCTTCTCGCTGTTCGGGGCGCATTCCGTCGGGGTCGTAATCATGAAGGTCAGGTAAATGAGGTAGGACAGCATGTTGATTAGCTTCCGTGTTGAAGAAGTGAGGAAAATAGCCTTTGGCCATTTCTGTCATGCCAAACGTTTTTGGCATTCGACTCAAAGGCATGGCCAAATAACTCATAGAATCTTTGAACTGTACTTGTCCTACTTTCATGTAGATGAGTTTTTTTCCGTTCATGGTGACTTCAGGACGTTCGGTACTATGGTTCAAATAATAATTTTACAAAAACTGCCCATCGTATCCCGAAAAATTGTGAGCTATGACGGTCGCATACCGATGACAGTCTCCGTAACGATGAATGTCTTCTTCGCTCCAACTGTCGTGGGTGGTAGGGTCTAAAATCCATTCAGCAAACTCAGACAAAGTGTTAACCCCACGAAAGATTTTTTCACGTCCTCCTGGAATCCTACTACAATGAGGACAGTGAAAGTGAATCGTTTCTTGAATGCACTTCTCACAAGCCCGATGAGCCACATAGAAATTAGGAATGTGAATACCTGTTTCTTGCATGCATTCAAAATCAAAGAAGATGAAATCCACTTGGTTCTTGTTCTTCTTCTTTATTTCTTTCTTCTCTGTCTTGTCAAACTTTTGAATAAAACATTGATGATCAAAATCGACGATCTGCTTGCAAATGTTACATCTTTTTTTCCCAGCACAAATGTGTCTCTTAGGGTCGTTGGTTCGAATTAGCTGTCCACACGTGGAACAAGATTTCAATAAGTCGCAAGCACATTTTTGTTGGTGTTATTGTGTCTTGCGATGCTGTTGGTAACAAGAAGGACTAACAAAACTGCGTCGACACGTCTCACAATGGACGTGTTGTTCAGGAAGGCATGGTTTGGCCGCTAAACAGCCCCGACATCTTGCTCCGCAATGAGTGTGTCGCTCTCGACTGTTAAACCCTTTGTCACATTTCTCGCAGTAGTATCCGTATCCTAGAAATCCTGTGATACTGGTGATGGCATCGAAATGTTCTTGGTGGTGATAGAGGTGAATGTATTTTCTTTCGGGAAAATCGGGGCCTCGAAACACCATATCTCCGCGCACTTCTTGAGGGTGAACTTTCAAAGTGTAGTGAGGAGCCAAAACATCTTGAAGTTGTTGCATTTGAGAAATGCCACACACGGTCTCTTTAGGGATACCAGCTTGTTGCAACAGGAGTTCTGCTTCTTTTAGTTGTTTGGCTCTGTCCGATTGTCGAATGCTCTTCCAGGCTCTTTTCCATTTTTTACTCTCGTTCTTGTTGGCATACGTACGCCCCACCACAATGGCTCGAGCCAAACACATCTGGTCTTGGGTATTGTCGATTTGGACGACACTGTGTTTGGTAGTGCGAAGATCGTCCACCAATAACGGTTTCCTACTTCGTCCACTTCCTCGAGGAGGAGCAACGTGAGTCATGTAAAGTGTCATCTTTCCATCCGTGATGGTAAACTTGTCGTTCGATTGTTGAACATGTTCTATTTTCGACATGACTTTGTCTGGCGTTAATTCTGCCGGGGTGCTGAACTCGATCCAAACAGGACTCTTCAAATTGTCGTGATGAATGGCCAGTCTCAATCGATCGTCTTCTTTGGCTATACATTGGCGTTTCAAGTTCTGTAACACAGATTCCCACAAATCGCTAATGAACCCCGCCGCTTTCTCGGGAGGTACTTCGGACTTGAAGTCTTTAAAGTGAACCGTGTGAGTGTAGGCTGTAGTTTTAAATTTTCGATAAGTTATTTTTTGAGTCTCTCGAATCCGATAGTAATTTTCAGGAGGAGCCAAGGTAGTAGATAGTCTTTTTTGATCAGGGGTTCTGGTGTTGGTAGTGGTGGTGGTGGTGGTGGTGGTGGGTTTTGTTTTGGGTGGGTTAGAAGTTTGGGTTTCAGGTTCACTCATCTCCTCTTCGAAGTCGCTAGCATGGACTTGAGCTAGTGGTTCAGCTAGCGGTGTTTCAGGCGGTACAGACAATCTTTGGCGCCGTGGTCTCTTCGTTTCTTCTTGTTCTTCTGGTTTCTCATGGTTTGGGCGTGATCTTTTCATCTTGAAGTTTACTTTGAAACTGATTCAATTTCACCCAGGTATCTATATATAGAGAGAGAGGAGAGTATATATAAAGAGACCTTCTTACCTTCAGAATCAGTATTTGGTGATTGAACTTTCAAACTGTAAAGATGGAAGAGTCAAGAAGAAGAAAAAATCGATGCCCTAAGAAAGGACATCCTTCTGAGTATTATTGGGATTATATAGCCCGAGGAAGAACAGTGAGAGATAAAAGTCAAGATACTTGTTATATCTGCCAAGAGAAAGGACATTGGGCTCCAGAATGTCCACAACGTCAACAAACCCAAAAGAGAGATAAAAGTCAAGATACTTGCTATATCTGCCAAGAGAAAGGACATTGGGCTCCAGAATGTCCACAACGTCAACAAAGAAAAGAAAAAAGAGACAAAACAAAAGATACTTGTTATCATTGTAAAGGAAAAGGACATTGGTCTTCGGAATGCCATCAGAAAGAAGAAGAAGAAGAAAATCTACCAGAGGAGAGGGAGGAAGCCGAAGGATCTTCAAACCTAGAAGAAGAAGAAGAACATATCATCAAGAAAAGTAAGAAGAGAGTGAGATGGATGGAAGACAGTGAGAATGAAGAAAATGTACCAATGGAATCCATGATTCCTGTGAAGATCTTGATCCCTATGAAGAAGAAATTCAAGAAGAACAAGAGAGACAGACAGTGAAAACAAATGAACTTTTGTTTTTTTGGTGTTATATGTTCATAGTGAATTATTTTGTAAAAAAAAAGAGAATTCACCAGAATGGAAAAAAAGTAAGTGTTTTTGTATTATTTTAGAGTATGGATGCACGCACGCACGCACTCACTCTTACACAAAGAATGGGTAATTTTTTTTAAGTTTTACTTGATTTTTTTTGGCAATTTGATTTCTTTTCTAGAAATCTGGGTGGCCCTGAAAAGGACCGTTGGGGTGTTTGTTTGTTTGGTTCAAACAAACTTATGGAGTTGACATAATCAACTTCAATTGTCGTAGTCCTTTACCACGACCCAATCCAATTCCTGCTGCTACTGCTGGTGATTTGGTAATGGTGGTAGTCACTGGTGGTGGTGGTGGTGGTGGTGGTGGTGGTGGCATCTCACTAGAAGTGGCAGGTTTGGAATGTTTAGCCCGTGATGGTCTTTTTCGTTTAGGCGGTTGAGTTAAAGAATACTCATATAATTTCCTCCGATACTTTAACTCTGATAAAATCTCTTCTAAAAGACTCACCATTTTTTCTTCCTGACTGTCTTCCTTTGGTGTTTCCTTCTCCTTCTCCTCCTCTTCTAACTGTTGTCTGATTTCTTCCTCACTTTTTCTTCTTCTCTCCTCTTCTTGCTGCTGAAGAAACATTTCTTCATCCTCTCGCTGTTTCTTTAAAAAAATTTCCATCTCTTCCTGTTGTTTCTTTTTAAATTCCTCCATCACTGGTAGCAAAGAGGGAAGTTGTGTAGCAGCAACAGCAACAGCAGCAGCAGTCTCAGACTCAAATTCTTGATTCAGAAAATCTAAATTAAAATCTTCCGGTAGGAAGTGAAAGATCGGATTCTCGCTCCAGTTCATAGGCTTAGTACTCTCCATGATAGCGCTCCAAGTCAAATCCCTACGAACGCTACGATGTCTTTATACCCAAAATGACGTCACACACTACTCTCTTCCCATTGGAAGAAAAACCGACCCGCTTGTAACGCGCGTTGGGATTGGTAGTTCATTTCGATGAATTTCAATCCGATCGTAAGGTATATATACCACCGCTTGTCTCATAAAGCTTCACCGGTTTTCTCTCCAAGACTACTCGTAAAGAAAAAAACAAAATGTGGACCAGTGTGGAAGCTTCCAACATCGTCTCAGGAATGCTATTTAATCCAGCATTCCCTATGTATGTTCGAGCATCATGGGCTGTGACAAAAATGACAGAGACCACCTATTGGAAAAGAAGAATCTACATAGAAAGACAAGGTTGCTTAAAAAGAGTGCTAATGTATGGGGACGAAGTCAGAAAAAGTAGAAGAAGAAGACGACCGTCTAGGAGATCTGAATGCTAAAGCAGTAAACAAAAAAAAAACCCAATGGCCCTTTTCAGGGCCACCCATTTTTCAATGAAAAGATTAATTTTCCATTCTTGCCTACCCTTGAGGCTGTACAGTCCCCAAATGTTCAAATACTATTGGGGACTTACAGCCTCAGATTTATAGCCTCAAACATTTTTGGGGACTCTACAGCCTCACAATGTTAAAGTCCCATTGAGGCTATAGAGTCCCCTCTTGAGGCTATACACTCCCCCTCTACTACTCTCACCACTGTCATATCTTCCATCACCAACCACATACAAGGAATACACTCTCCATCCTTTCACATTCAGTGCTGCAATACCTGTTCTGCCAGACTGACATTTTTACCTGCTGCAGACAATTGGTTTTGAATTTGTTTCACCACAAAACTTTTGCCTGTCCCACTTTGGCCTTACAAAATGATATTGTGGTCTTCTAAAGCCATTTCAATAGCAAATAACTGTGTTTTATTCATTTTCCAATAATAGTACACACAGTTCATAAAAAAGTGAAGTTTGCCTAAATAAAATATCTATCTTTTAGAAAGAGTAACGTGTAACATAACCAAACCCAACCCACCCACTTATGGAGGTTGGTGCTGTGGAGTTATAACATGTATACGTATTGAATATAATAAGTTATGAGTGGCTAAATGCGCAGATAGTATTTGAAAATTAGAACGGAGTCATCCAGAGGTCAAATCGTGAACTACGAGAGTTAGTTACCTTGGGTTAATTTTGAGTAGGCAAAGATGTTATCATTAGTTTTTCCCTTTCGACTGGTAGAATCAAGTGCCTGTTGAGTACATACCTCAAATCAGTTTCAAGAACAACACAAGCCCGAAACACATAATTCATAACTATATAAATATCTTTAATTAATAAACAATAATAGATGAAAAAGTAACATCATAGCCGTAACTTAAGAAATTTGACAGGGGCCTGTTTATAAAGACATGCCCTGCTACCGAAAGAGTTTACAATTCAAGTGGAAATCGCAACAAACGTTGAAGGATTCATTGTTGAGACAAACTTAATATGTGGAATACGGTGACGAGTTCACAATGAATGAAAGTCTAGAAGAACATTCGGGGAGTTATAGTAGAGATAAACTATACAAATGTGAGATTTGTAGTAGAATGTTTAGTCAGCCAGGAAATCTGAGGATCCACTTTAGAATACATAGTGGAGAAAAACCATACAAATGTAATGTATGCTATAGAGGTTTTGGCCAGAGTCAACACCTCAAATCTCATTTATCTATACACAATGGAGAAAAACCTTACAGATGCAAAGAATGCGGGAAAGAGTTCACCAGAAGTAATTATCTAAAACAGCATTGGAGGATTCATAGTGGAGAAAAACCATACAAATGTGAGGTATGTGGCAAAATGTTTTGTCACATTCAGAGTCTGAAGAGTCACTCAACAATACACAATGGAGAGAAACCATACAAATGTGTAGAATGTGGTAAAGATTTCACTTTAAGTGGAAATTTAAGAAAACATTTAAGGATTCACAGTGGAGAAAAACCATACAAATGTGATCTGTGCAGTAGCATGTTTAGTCATAGTCACCACCTGAAGGCACACTTAAAAATCCACAGCGGTGACAAATCTTATGTGTGTTTAGAGTGTGGTAAACAGTTTACCCACAATGTAAGTCTGAAACAACATGTTAGAGTTCATAATAATGACAATGAAGAAAAAATATACAAGAGGGTTCAATGCGTTCAAGAGTTTGCTAAAAGTGAATCTCTCCAGACTTGTTCTAAGATTCATTGTGAAGAACAACCTTTTAAATATGTGGAATGTGGTAAAGAGTTCACTACGAGTGAAAGTCCCAAAGACCGATCAAGGACTCATAGTAGTCAAAGTCAGCACCTCAAGACTCACTTAACAATACACAGTGGAGAAAAAACTTACAAATGTGATGACTGTAGTAAAGAGTTCACTAGAAGTGACTATCTAAAACAACATTCAAGGATTCATAGAGGAGAAAAACCATACAAATGTGAGATTTGTGGCAAAATGTTTTGTCACATTCAGAGCCTGAAGAGTCATTCAACAATACACAATGGAGAAAAACCATACAAATGTGTAGAATGTGGTAAAGATTTTAGTATAAATGGAAATCTGAGGAAACATTTAAGGATTCATAGCGGAGAAAAACCATACATATGTGACCTTTGTGGTAGACTGTTCAGTCACAATCACCACCTGAAAACACACTTAAGACTACACAGTGGAGAAAAACCGTACAAATGTGTAGAGTGTGGTAAACAGTTTACTCATAATGTAAGTTTGAAACTGCATGCTAGGGTTCATATTTGGAAGAAAACCACACAAATGTGATATAAGTGGCAGAATGTTGAGTCCGACTTAGCACTAGAAGATAAACTTAAAATATATTATGGATAAATACCTTTTAAGTGTGGAATATGTTATTCAATATTAAGTTACACTCGGGATCTAAAGACTTGAAAATTTACCATGTGATCAACTGAAGTGAATTTTACAGCAACTTCAAACCAAAGGTCACCAGGAATTATATGTAACAGAGTTTTAATGTATAGCTGAAGATCCAAAAAGAGCCAGACAATTACACTTCGGTGCTTAAATTTTAATGCAGTATCTTTACTAGTTTTAGAGGTTTGTTTTTAAGAAGGACAAAATGCTGTGCAAAATTTAAGAAACTTTTTGCTGATTGGTGAATATCTCATGGGATGCGTGATGTTAACCAGTAAATATTTTTTGTTAAAAATATGATTTATTAAACAAAGAAGTCAACCAAGCATATGATCGAGGAAAAAAGATATAAGAATCGGCTACATCACAAGTCATCTCAGTATGGATAAGTTTGTGTTACGGTTTAGTTCTAGTGAAGAGGCTATGCCTCATTCATGGAAAGATAGTCCAATTCCAACATCAAAACCCAACAGACCAGTTGGTCAACCAAGGAAATTATCCAGAGATGATGGGAAGGAAAAAGAGTGAAGTACGGAGAAAAAAATCCAAGGTTGAGGTTGAGACTGCCCGAAATCATGATGGGAATTTAGAAAAACATCTAATTTCATGATGCAGAGAAAGAAGATACCGACATTGCCAGTGCTAAACGTAGACATAATAAAATATATTTGGGAAAGCAAAAATTTGAAGTTGCAAAACAACATGGAATCAGAAGAGCAACAAGGCATTTTAAAGTGCCTAAATCATCAAAATCCAAATGGACGGACTTTGACTTTTCGCAAAACACAACCAAATTAGGACACTTGCCAAGAAGTGGAATGCATGTTACATATAGAGAAGAATTCGTCACTAAAATCGCCAAGTGGGTTCTTGTTCAGCAGGAATTATAAATCCCTGTGACTACTGACAGAATCAGTGCTGATGCTAATAAAGAGCTGGTTGGAAATAAACAACCAGATGTGGATTTTAAAGCAAGTCGTGCTTGGGCCTCCTCATTTATGAAAAGGCACAATTTAGTGCTTATAGCCAGAACTTCCATGGAACAGAGATTGCCTGTAGATTTAGAAGACAAACATCCATGGGACAGAGATTGCCTGCAGATTTAGAAGACAAACATCGATGGGACAGAGATTGCCTGCAGATTTAGAAGACAAACATCGATGCGACAGAGATTGCCTGTAGATTTAGAAGACAAACTTCCATGGGACAGAGATTGCCTGCAGATTTAGAAGACAAACATCGATGGGACAGAGATTGCCTGCAGATTTAGAAGACAAACATCGATGCGACAGAGATTGCCTGTAGATTTAGAAGGCAAACTTCCATGGGACAGAGATTGCCTGTAGATTTAGAAGACAAACATCCATGGGACAGAGATTGCCTGCAGATTTAGAAGACAAACATCCATGGGACAGAGATTGCCTGCAGATTTAGAAGACAAACATCCATGGGATAGAGATTGCCTGCAGATATAGAAGACAAACATCCATGGGACAGAGATTGCCTGCAGATTTAGAAGACAAACATCCATGGGACAGAGATTGCCTGCAGATTAAGAAGACAAACATCCATGGGACAGAGATTGCCTGCAGATTTAGAAGACAAACATTCATGGGACAGAGATTGCCTGTAGATTTAGAAGACAAAATTTCCTCGCTGCACCAATTTGCAAAGGAGAAACGAGATGAGGATGACTTTGAAGATTCAGTGATTATAAACTATGAATGAAACACCCATGTATTTCAACATTGTCCTAGGAAAAACAGTGGAGAAAAAGGAAGCTAAACCCATCTGCATTCACACAACAGGGGTAAAAAAAAAACAAAAAACATAACCATAGTACTTGCTGTTTCAGAAGCAGGAGAGTTATTACCACCAATGATTATATTCAAGGTGTTCGTGACTTACAAGGAATCAGAATACCAAAGGACTGGGTTGTAACTGTACAGAATACCAAAGGACTGGGTTGTAACTGTACAAAATACCAAAGGACTGGGTTGTAACTGTACAGAATACCAAAGGACTGGGTTGTAACTGTACAGAATACCAAAGGACTGGGTTGTAACTGTACAGAAGAAAGCCTGGATGGATGAGGCTCTAATGCTGTGGTAGATACAGGAGGTGTATTTGAAACACACCCAGAAAGTAAGATCCCACCTTATCATGGATTCATTTAGAGCCCACAAGGCAGAGCCATTGAAGAAGTTGCTGAGAAAGGGAAATGTCATCCCAGCTGTAATTCCAGGTGGATGCACGTCTAAAATACATCCACAAGATGTTTCCATCAATAAACCTGTGAATGCTGAATTACGCAAACTTTGAACTCCCTTTATTAGGAAAGCTGCTGAAGAATTAGCAAAGAATGAGGACTGCACGTCAGCAATCAAAGCAACTGATAAACAGACTGTGATCGGTTGGATTGATGATGCTGTAAAATCACCGAAGAAAAAAAACAGAGTTCATCAAAAACTCATTTAAAGTGTGCAGCATTAGCAACCATATGAATGGCTGGTAGGATCATCTTGTACACTCCAATGACCTTGAGCCAGCTTTTGATAGTGATGATGAGGAGGATATAGAGTTGAATGGTGTTGATTTGGAGGACTTGAGGCAGGCGCTAGCCAAATTAGGAACTCTGCGTGACTTTGATGCCATGGAAAATAATGTGAACTCTTTTGTAAGTAAAAATATTTATATTTGAGCTTTGAAAGTGTGCTCTAGAATTTTCTATTGTGTATATATTACCCATATTAAAATTGTTCAAACTTAGTATTCATGCTTTTGTTTTGAACCACAGTACATTCTATATTTCCATCTCTCTCTCTCACACACACACACACACACACATACAAACACACACACACACACAAACAATCTTCTTAATCCAGTCTTCTGTCTCTTTCTTGCACATACAGAAACAATACACAGTTTATCTACTTTCCAATCTTTTTCTTGAATTTCTTTCTTTATCATGTACTGAATATGTAGTTCTTCTATGTGTAATCGCCTTTTACTCCATAATATTAGCATGATTACCATAGCTGAATAAACAGGTACATATGTTAGGTTGTTTACATCAAAGCAAACTATCACTGAGTTTTCATGGTATTGGAGTTATTTTAAAAGTGTTATTTCTTAAATTTCTTTATCATATTTTAGAGATATTACTTGAGTTTAGGGCAGTAATGCCTATGATTCGAAACCAAGGGATATAGTTCATTCAGCGTAAGTTAAAATCTTCAATGTACATGTGGTGATGCCATGATGTAAATAAGCTCACTAAATACGAGCGTTGAACCAAACACTATTTTTGTTGTTGTCATACTGGTACCACATTTTAATGAGTTAGATATTTACATCTTCAAGACAAAAAAAGTTTAATTACTGACGACTTTTGGTATTTTTATTGCAATAATACATAAACTGACAATAGTAAACCGGAGCAAGAAAGGGAGAAGTTATTGTTAATACAGTTACAACATTGTGCTAATACTCAGTGCTTGTCATCGTCTGATCAAATTATACATATAGGTAGAAATGATAAAAAAACAGAGGAACAATAAATATATTTATTGACTTTTCAAACAAATTATATTAATTTATAACATTTCCATATGATAATTAATAATGATAGTCCCTTAACAACCACAAAGCCATTTTGTTTCTAAATGCCATTATGACCAATAAAATAAACTGATCGATCAGTAGGAACAAAAATGTCTAAGGTGTCCCAAGACTTATAGTACTGTTACTGTACATGAAACGATTGCTATAATTTCATGACCCAACTTTTATAGATCATAAAAAGTTACTTTTGAAAATAATTAAGGGTGTCCCAAGACATATAGTGTCCCAAGACTTACCGTCATTATGGTCCTGTTGAAGCTTTGAGTTAAATCCTGGTTTAGACTCGCATCGTTTTTTTATGAATTAAAAACCATACATTTTTCTTCTGTATAAGTAGGGCAAGTGATATGGAATGTTTGCTATACATTTTTATTTGTCCTGTACCTATGCATAATTTTTAAAATTGAAAACCTAAGCTTCATCTATGATATTTTTGTCAGTGATTTGGCAAGTTTTCTACAAACTTGACAAGATACCAAACCGGAATCCTCATCATACTACAGCTAATAAAATTTGGCAAGCCATGCATATTGAAAGTTTTTGTTTTAAAGAATCATATTGCATTTCCTGCAGTTTTCATTTCTCTGCCTGCATTTGTAAAGAAAGATTTCTGACACTTTGCATCAGTTGTTTTTTTCTTTGGTGGTTCATCTAACCCGGCATCTGACATTGTTTTAGACTTATCATCCTCCATTTGGCGAGAAACTCCACTTCATCTTTCAGTTTCTTAATTCTGTCAATCAGTTTGCACATTCGCGCCAGCACTGACTTGAAGTTGAATGAAATAAATGCATAATAATTGTTCATCCGACCATGCTTGCCTGTAGTATCACCTTCTGGAAATGGGTTCAAGTTCGCGCATCCACAAATGTAAGGAAATGTCATTAATTGCAGAACTCCTATAGCACACACGTTTTTCTGTTATAAATAATATTAATGGGATTTCCAAGCATCCTTTTGTATTAACCTACATCTGCATAGACAGAGGTATTTTTATCAAATAAGTATCATTACTTCTTATTGTTTTAATTTTTTTGTTTAGATTCTTACTTATTCAGTTTATCTTAACAATGAAAAAAAATTGTATACTGCGCAGAGTACATTTTTAAATGCATGACTTTGAACTAATTTGATGGAGTTCTTGTGCATCACTGATTTCCATGTGCACGAATTCGTACAAATCAGAAGGAATTGCATACTAGTATAATATGGTTAAAGACTAGAAAGTGGAACGAAAAGCGAAAAATGCGATTTTATTAAAAATATGAATACAGACAAAGTTAAAACTCTACATAGAAGCATACAGAGTGCACAATAAAATAAAACTGAGATAGACAGGAAAACTGTCAATGATATCTACTGAACGATATCGAAATTATTTCTTGATCCAGCTGATAAACGTTTTCTGTGTTCTAAAGGTGGCACTAAAACAAACCTTGGTTTGGGAGACAGTGTCACAATGCATGGAGAAAATACCACTTAACCATATTATTTTTTTTTAATAGTAGTAATCTCTAACAAATGAATAAACATAATGTCCAAAGTGCAAGTAAATATTATAAGTGAACCATGACGTTCCATGTAAATAAGTTTAATCACTGTATACACGTAAAGCTCAAACAATTGAAAAGTAAAAAACCAGTAAGATTTCTGGAAAATTATTAATAGTATTCATAATTCAGGCATTTCACTAAGTACGCTATGTGACTATTTTAAAGATTGTGATGAGAAAATTGATGAAGACAACTCCAATTATCCGGATAATCTGGACATGGACTTGGACAACGATGATAACATACTGAATTCACCGATAACAGGAGCAAATCATTAAATGTATTAGAGCACTGAAAATTAACAAAACCCCTTCTAATGATTGTCATTTACTAACTGAATATTTAAAAAAATCAAAACACATCAAATTTAATAATGCATATTTATATCACTTTTTTCAGTTTAATATTTGGAGATGGGTCTTATCACGGAATCATGGCTTGAAGATACCATAAGACCTATTTATCAGTGGAGTGGAGATCCCACCAAACCTAAAAATTACGGGGCGATTACGATCCTTATCTGTTTTTGCTAACTGTTTACCACTATATTTAACTCATGGATCAAACGTTTTCCCAACCATCACAACATATTAGCAGAAATCCAAGCTAGATTTCATGCTGGGTACTCGAGAATAGATCACTTATTTTCCTTACATGTACTATCAGACATTTTGAAACACAAAAGGAAATAAAAAATAGTTTCCTCTCTTAGTGATTGTAGCAAAGCTTTTGATACTATTATCCGTTTTTCTGAACGACCCAGAATGTTTTCTGGAAGAGAAAAAATGCACAGGAATTGCACAAAAAACAGAAGGTTCTTACTCTGAAACATACCTGAAATTGTTAATCTTACTATATGAAGATGTCAAATTTGAAAGTGATGCAGACTGTTTCCAGGAAAACCATAATGTTTTCTTTGAAT